>JAIFZK010000018.1:3500000-3902500 GCA_027481765.1 Tenualosa thibaudeaui
CTACTTTAACTACAAGAAAAGACAGAAACTGGATGAGATTCTGCAGCAGCATAAAATGAAATCGGTCAGTTCTCTCTCTCTCTCTCTCTCTCTCTCTCTCTGTGTGAGAGTGTGTGTGTGTGTGTTTGGTTGTATGTGCATGTCGGTATGATATGATATTGTTTTATTTTTAGATGTCTGTGTTTATGATGGCTAACCATCATACTAGCGGTGATGATATTGTGCCTACAACTCCTCGTGTGGGTTTGATGACGCTTTGTTCCACTTAGTAATGGCGTGTGTGTGCGCGCGCGTATCTCTGTGTGGTTTTGATGTGGCGAAGTGTTTATTTTGGTGGGTCTCACACAGTTTTTGTGGTGCATCCATATTAGCACTGGCTGTAAAATGTGTGTTGAGCTCTGTAGATTTTGTTCGACATTAACTTTCTGATTGTGTGTGTGTGTGTGTGTGTGTGTGTGTGTAGGAGCGTGAACGTAAGGCACGGCGTAAGGGCAAGACCCTGCCGAGCGAGGAGGCCAGCGCCCCTTCAGCAGCTGAGGATGAGGAGGGCTCAGGGGCCAGCGGCAACGAGGAGGAGGCCGCCGAGGACGGAGATGGTATGGAAACACACCATCACACACACACACACACACACACACACACACACAGTCAAGGGAACATGTACACAACCAGAGAATGCTGTACACCGTAAAGTTGGCTCAGGGTTTATCTGTCCTCCTTTTTGTTTTCTTGTCATTCCTTTTGGCCTAAAGCAGACCTGAGTGTGAGTGTTGTTGATGGCCGTCCGCCATTTAGCACTCTTTGAACTCCCCGTAGGGCCTGAGTGAGCTTGAAGTGAACATAGTTCATGCAATGCTCACGAACAGACCCAAGGTTAACTCTGAAAACCCTTTTGTCTTCTCCTTTCTCTGTCTCTTTCTCTCACCCTCCCTTTCTCTCTCTCTCTCTCTCTCTACTCTCTTTGGGTGTTCTCTTTCTTGTATGTCCCTCTTCAGGCGGAGCCAACAACAGTTCGGACACGGAATCTCTGCCGTCGCCGCGCTCCTCCGAGGACAGCAAGCAGCCCAAAGAGGAGGCCGGCGCCTCTTCGTCCGGCGCGTCCTCCTCCTCCTCGTCCGCCCGCGGCAAAGCGGCCGGCGCCAAGGACGATAAAGACGCCGTTGCCATGGACACGGCGGGCGGCTCGAGCGAGGACTCGAAGCCCCCGCTGCCGTCTCGCGGCGAAGGCGACGTGAAACAGGAAGTCAAGACAGAGGCCGAAAGCATGGGGGCATCCGGAGGGTCATCGTCGGCATCCGGCGAAGTGTCCGGAGGCGGCGGGGACAGCAAACCGCCGCAGCTCGAGCTGCAGCCGGCGGAGTTAAAGGGCCACGGCAAGACCAAGCGGGAACGCGAGCCCAAGGGCAGCGGCTGCCATGGCGACAGCGACTCCAGTGCCACCTGCAGCGCCGACGAGGTGGAGGAGACGGAGAACAGTGACAAAAACAGGTGGGGGGGGTGGGGGGTGGTTGTATAGTGTGTGTGTGTGTGTGCGTACGTGTGTGTGAGAGAGCAATAATGCTAATAGCCCGAGGCTACTATAAGATAAGAGAAATAGAGAAATGCTGAGGGAGGTGATCAGGTGATGTCCAGAGAGAGGGAGAGATCAAAGAGGGAACCAGGAGAGGCGTGCGTAATCCATTTGATCATTCAATTGATCAACAGTACATATACACTGAGTAGGTTGATTACTGTCTTTGTCATAGTGGGTGTGGTGTTGAGAGAGAGTGCGAGAGTGACCACAGAAGCGGTAGAAGATGGAGGGAGCGGGACAGAGTGTGTACCAGAGAGAGAGAGAGAGAGAGAGGAGCTGTAACTGCTATGATTTGTCAATAGTAGTGATAGTCATGCTAACAATGTATTAAAATAGAGAGAGTCAGACATGGAGAGAGAAGGGAGTCAAAGATGGAGGGATGGGGAGAGAGAGAGGGGGAGGGAGAGAGTGAAAGACAGGGAGAGAAGAGAGTCAGAGATGGTGGAGAGAGAAAGGGATGAGTGAGGGGGAATAAGACAGATATCAGAAATGTGAGATGAACAGAGGATCATAGGTTGACGGAGAGAGGTGTGGAAAAGAGGAAGAGGGAGGGATGGAGAGCCAATAGCTGTCAGGAGAAGCCAGACAGGAGCAAAAGAGAGAGGATGGTGAACAGAGTGGATGAAGGGATGAGCTGCTGAGAGAGGGAGGGAGAGAAAGAGAGAGAGGGAGTTTTATGTAAGAGTCTTAAACGGGGGAGACTGCACTGAACTGCATGGGCTACTGTGAAATCAGGTCAGATGTGTGAGAAATGCAACAGCAGTCTGATCTTGGTGTGTGTGTCGGTGAGTGTGAGCGTGCGTGTTTGTGTGCTCGTGTGTTTTGGAACTGGGTAAGTGCTTATGGTGAGGCTGAGTGAAAGGTGTGTGTGTGTGTGTGTCTGTGTGTGTGTGCGTGTGTGCGCAGGATGGCATGTGTGGTAAATGCAGCTCAGTCTATGGGAGTGTGTGTGTGTGTGTGTGTGTGTGTGTGTGTGTACGTGCGTGCGCGCGTGCCCGCCTGTGTGAGTATGAGTACGTGTCTGACAGCACCCTCTGATTTTCCATGACAGCAGACACTGTCGGCCTTGGCAGAGTTGAGGGAAACCTTCTAGATTGCCTTCTATGTAGTCCAACTCAAACAAAGACAGGAGTTTTTGTGTGTGTGTGGGTGTGTGTGTTTAAACAGGGGTGTGTTTGTGTGAGAAAGTTAAGGAGCAAGCTGAGTTGTGTTTGTGTGTCACTGGGCTGTTCAGGTCTGTTTATAGCTCGCCCAAATGAGATTGGCCCTGGCCATATAAAGAGAGAACTAAAACCTCATCTAAGCCAACTCTCAACACGTCTTTTTCTTTCTCCCGCTCTGTCTCTCCCTCCATCCCATCTAAATCCCACCTTTCTCGCCCTTTCTCTCTCTCCATCTCCCTCTCCCTCCCTCCATCTTTCTTTCACATCCAAATTTCTCTTTCCCTCTCTTCCCGCCTCCCCTCTCTCTCTGTCTCTATCTCTCTCTCCCTCTCCTATCACTTTCCTTCCCATCCAAATTTTCCTCTTTCCCTGTCTTTTTCTCTCCCTCCCTCTCTCCCTCCCTCTCTCTCTCTCCCTCCCTCCCTCTTTCTCTCTCTCTCTCTCTCTCTCTCTCTCTCTCTCACTCCCTCCCCCCCCCTCTCTCTCACATGCATAATGACTTCTCCCAGGCCCAGTCTGCTGAGCTATGGTGTGATCTCCTCTCCGCTGCAGAAGCCTATGGACCTCAAGCAGCTCAAACAGCGGGCAGCTGCCATTCCTACCATTGTAAGTGTCTTAACTCCACCTCTCTGTTGTCCTTTACAACCCCCCGCCCCCACCACCCCCCAAGCTGGACATAGCCAACCTGTTTGACCTTTTCAAGGAGTCTGCTAGAGATGAGTCAGTAGGTTGCTGTACTTGTTTTGTGAAACTAGCCGCAAGAACTAGCCCTTGGAACCTGACCCGCATCCAGGAAGGCATAGACTAGAGTCTGGCAACGAGGGACAGATGTGTTATCCAGGGGTCCGCATCAACACACTTGGAAACGCAACCTTACAGCGACACCGTATCGGGAGTCGAGTGCACCAGTGAGAAGCCTAGGCTGCCAGTGCGCAGACTAGCAGGCTCTTGTGATGTCAGGAGGGAGGTTTTACTAGGTTAGCTGGCATCCGTTACACTTACTCAAAATTACTTAAACAGCGCCTCTCTGTCGTCATCGTGTTGAGCCCACCCAGAGATTCTTTCCGTGGCTCTGAGCCTGATGTGATTGGTGCCTGGGATTAGGCCCACGGCTGATGAGCAACGATGGCTCGTGGCCAGATAGGCATACAGAGCAAATAGAAATTTGCCAGTAATGCATCTGGATTTCCAGGTCATGCAAGAACAGAAACTCCTCAAGGCTAGCTTTTTTTAGTGTGTATGCGCACACACACTTGCAATTCACATGTGTGCACATATGCTCGTTCAAGTAATGTTTGCGCTAATTTATGAGCTAATTAAGCTGAATTTCCAGATTAAAAAAAGGCATGTTACACCAGTTGCATAGCGCAAACACATGGCACCCATCTGACTTTCTGCATCTCTGCAGCACGTTGTGATGCTAATCCACAGCACGGTCTCTAGGGTTCTGCCACAGCCATCAGCGCGCACACACACACACATACATATGCTCACACACACACACATATGCTCACACACACACACATATGCTCACACATCAGCTCAACCAACTCATCAGCCCTGATCTATGCGGAAAAAGTCATGTCAGGAGTAAGACATGCTGAGACAAGAGTATAGCATAAAGATAAAGCAGTATTCTCCACTCTTTAATCGCTTTAATCTTCATGATCCTAGAAGTGTGGGTGTTTTTTACACACACACGCAAACTCTTTTTCTTTTTCTCCATTTCCTTATTTGTGCTCTCTCTCTCTCTTTTTTCAAACATTGGAATCGATAGAGGAAAGTGAAGAGCCGTGGCGAAGGGAAAGGTTAAAGAATCCACAGCAGAGGACACAAGCATGTCACCAGTTCACCTGAGTCAGAGAAAACCCAGTCAGAGAGCGAGGGAGAAAGGAGAGGGAAAGAGAGAGAGAGAGAAAGACCTACAGGGACAGGTGGCTTTGAATCAGCAGAACACTGAGATAAGGGGGATGACGCAGTTATGCATACACACACACACACACACATTTGCACAGAACTCGCACAAGCCGAGTGCTGCCACTGCGTCACCACAGTGATAAGATATCGATCAGATATCACAAAGAAAGGACAAGCCAGACAAGCAAGCCAAGCATAAAAGTTGTGACAGGTGTTTGTGTGTGGGTGTAGTTAACTCACTTTTACTTACCCTGATAGTGTGTGTGTGTGTGTGTGTGTGTGTCGGTCTACAGCGGTGCTTGTGTAACAGTAGCCAACAGTAACAGTAACCGCAATCAGTTAAACATCCTTCCCAACACTTCAAGCAGCCTTTCCAGTTGCGCTTGGTGTACCTGCCTCGACTGACGTCACGTCTCAGCTTGCAGGATTTCCGGACGACAGACTACGCAAGGTTGATGTTACGAAGCACAAACAAGATAACGACGCTTAAAAGAATAGTACTGGCACTTTCACACTTGTGCCACTGCTGATGTCTTAGATATTTGAGGCCAGGACTGACCGATTTCCACAGATCTTGGAATTCTAAGTTGGAATTTCCACTTTGTGTGCACATTGCCGGCTTGGAATTTGGTGTATTGCCAGCCTTTTGAGTCCCAACTGGAATGTCACATAGAATAGGGGTTCTCAAACTTTACTGGACCCCCCTCATAATCGCAACACAAGTTTGACCACACAGCCGTATATCCATCAGTTCAGTTAAAAGCCTTTTAAACGTTTTTCACAGATCCCCTGGCAATGCACTGTGGACCCCTGGGGGTCCCCGGACCCCAGTTTGAGAACCAATGCCATAGAAAATATGCTCCTTTTGTTTGACAGTGGCCTCAATGCTCCTTGTCTGGCCATTCCAGACCTCAGTCCAAGGTGCGGGGGATGGGTGGGCTTGTGCATAGGGCTGGGTTGAACTGGACCAAGCAGTCAACATAATGCAGGTTGTTTTTTCACTCAACAGAAAATGTTTTAAGCACAGGCACAGTGTTTAAATCGCTAGTTGTTTGTTTGTTTGTTTGTTTGTTTATCGGTAGCTTGGTTTTGTTTTTTCAATCTTTAAAAGAAGTTAAAGCCAAAGGTGCCTGTAAACTGTGGGCTTTGCGGTTGTTTGTGTTCGGTGTCCTCTCCTGACGTCTGCTGTCTTTCTGTGCGTCACCCTCTCTTTCTCCATCATCCCCCCCCCCCCCCCTTCCTTCTCTCTCTCTTTCTCTCTCTCTCTCTCGCTCTATCTCTCTCCTCTCCATTCCCTCTCTCTCCTGTTCCCTCTCCCTCTTTCTCCCTCCCTCAGATGTCTGATATGTCCATGTCCGGTGGAGTGGGTCGTGGAGGCTCCATGACCAAACAGGCATCTGTGCCTCCTCATGCACTGGCCCTCTACCAGCAGCAGATCACCATGGCGCACGAATCCTCGCAGGAGGCCAACCAGCACGCCGCCGCCGTTGCTGCCGCAGCTGCCGCTGCCGCCGGACAGCCAATCAAGCAGCCCCATTTCCAGTCAATGGGCGGAGACCGCAGCGGCAGTCCTCGCCTTCGAGGCCGCAGCCCCACCCCTTCAGAGAGGGACAAGGATGGTATGTGGCCCTTCCTTTATCTTGTAACCGTCCTAACTGTTTTCAGCGGTCATCATTACTCTCTGTGTGTGTGTGTGTGTGTGTGTGTGTGTGTGTGAGAGTGTGTGAGAGTGTGTGAGAGTGTGTGAGAGTGTGTGAGAGTGTGTGAGAGTGTGTGAGTGTGTGTGTGTGAGTGAGTGGGGCCACGTATGTGCTGTATGGCCTGTGGTGGTTAGTCCACCCGTGTTGTCTATTCAGTGCAGTCTCCCCTCTTCTCATTAGACCCCCTCATAGCCCAGTCCCCCACCCCTCTCTCTATCTCTCTCTCTCTCCCCCTCTCTCTCTCTCTCTCTCTCTCTCGCCCGCCCTCCCTCTCTCTCTCTCTCCCCCCCCCCCCCCCTCCCTCCACCACCATGTTCTGTCTTACCTTCTGTTGTCCCACTCGTTCTTCTGTCCTTCTTGCTTGTGTTTCTCATTCTTAAGACATTGCAGGGAGGAGTGTATGAAGGGCCCTTGATGCAAGCGCTACCCTTCAAATGCCTCGTTTTTGTTTATTTGTGTGCGGCTGTGTGTGTGTGTGTGTGTGTGTTTGTGTGCGTGTGAGTGTTTCATACCTGTATACACAGTTAGGTTATTTGAGTGGGTGTGTTGACGGAGAGGGGAGAGTGTAGTAACTGTGAAATCAACTCTGTGTGTGTGTGTGTCTGCCTGCCTGCCTGCCTGCTGGTGTAGTGCAGGCGTGGGCCATGGCCGATGAGTGGTTGTGTTGTATAGAAAGCAAACAAACAAGTGTCCGTGTGGGTGGATGCTCGCCTGACTGTGTGTTAAGGCAGCCTTCATTACCAATCTTCGCCGACAATCCTGGAAAGTCTCAGACAGAGAGAAACTAGGGAGAGATACAGCACCAGGACTTAATAAAGGATCATGGAGAGAGATAAAGAGAGAGAGATTGTGGAAGAGTGTTGTAGAGCTTCAGAAACGTAGAAGCGGAGCATTGAAAGAGGCTTAATAGATGAGTGAAGTAAGCATTATTGAATTGAATTGATATGGCCTTGTTGAAGAGAGAGAGTGTGTGTGTGTGTGTGTGTGTGCGCGCGTGTGTGTGTGTGTTCGCACTCATGTATATATGTTCCGGTTCGACCTTGTGTGTGTATGTGGGAGGTACCAAGATGACATGGCCATCTGAGAAAAATCTTGGGTGACATTACAAAGTGTGTGCAAGTGTGAAAGTACTTTGTGTGTGTGTGTGTGTGTTTGTGCGCACACACACCATGGCCATGTTATCAGCTGCAGTGTGTCTCTCCCCGCAGAAATGGAGGGGAACGAAAGATGGCTGCAGACTCTACTTCATGGATTACGTAGGTTTACACGCACACATGCGCTTAGATACACATCAATTGTGGGGCTTACAAGTGTGTGTGTGTGTGTGTGGACTTGCTACGTTTGGCCTTCACGGTGAATGAGTTCTTAAGTGTTATGTTTGTTTGTGTGTGGATGTGCGTGGGCAGGTTTGCTTGTGACAGCCGAGAGGCTTGTGTTTGAGTATACTGTTTACTTGCATTCCGGTGCCTCGTGATGCACACAAACCTACGTGTGTGTGTGTGTGTGTGTGTGTGTGTGTGTGTGTGTGTGTATGTTTGCTGAAGTGCAGTCACCACAATTGCAATACTGCCACACAGACTCCGCAAAAAAAAAAAAAAAAAAAAAAAAAACACACTCTCAAGGCTCCTGAAAGCCCAGCTGATCCTCATAATGTGTTCATATGTGTCCGTGTGTGTGTTTCCGTGTCCGTGTGTGGGTGTGTGTATGTGTATGTATGTGTGTATAGATAAGTCACGGGCCTTCTCGCCCCACGCGGAAGTAAAGCGTCCACCGGTCCCCGAGGAGCTGAGGGGGGCGGCTGCTCTGGGTCGGCCACTGCTGTCGCCCTACCAGCTGTCCCCGCGAGACATGGCCAAACTCAGCCACGAGCAGCAGCAGCAACTCCTCCACTTCAACCCCTGTGAGTCCCCCCTCCTCCGACCTCTCCTCCGACCTCTCCTCCGACCTCTCCTCTGACCTCTCCTCTGACCTCTCCTCTCCTCGCCTCGCCTCGCCGGTCCTCTCTTCTCTGTTTCCCTTCCTCCACTCCTCTTTTTCCCCCTCTCCTCCTCCACTTTCTTTGCCGACTGCTCCTCTACCTCACTTTTACTCTTTCTCCTCTTCTGTCTCCTCATCTCCTTTCCTCTCCTCTCCTCCCCTCCTCTCCTTTTTCTTTGTTGTCCTTTTCCTTTCTTCCTCTCCTCTACTCCTGGTCCTCTCTCCTCTTCTGCCCTCTCTTCTCTCCTCTCATCTCTCCTCCTCTCTTTGACTTCTTCCTCCCCCCATTTCCCATTCTCTCATTTTCAAGTGTGCTCCTCTTTTTGTCTCTTTTTGTCAGCAACTTCTAAAGGAACCCATCCATCTGATTTTCTGGTCATCTGAGACCTGTCTAGCTGTGTGTGTGTGTTTGTGTGTGTTGTGGACAAGCTGCTCAGCCCGGTTTGAGTTTCAGTTTGTTCAGTTTTGCTCAGTCTCCATGAATCCATCTATTTTCTTTCTTTCTTTCTCTATCTGTTCATCTGAGTTCTGCCTTGTGTTCACTAAAATTTCCAGCTTCTCCAGCAAATTGATCAACAAGTCAGCCAGACAGCATTCACTCACCTGCCCTCTCTTTCTCTCTCTTCCGCTCATCCTCTCTTCCTTCCTTCCTTTTTTCTTTCTCTCTCCAGCATTGCAAGGTCTGCAGGACGGAGGGCGAATGGCCGCAGTCCGGCCTCTACACATTCCAGAACCTCCTCCGCTCATCTCCTCCAAGTCGAGTGGCTCCATCACTCAGGTGAGGACGTGCACGTGCGTACACACATACATGCACGCTCACACACACACCCCGTCCAGCATTGTACCGTCACCATCACCGTCTTAAAGACAATTAATGTCAAGGACCACCAAGTCTCTCCATGTTAAGTGTCTCAGTGTAATGGTAAGTTGTTAAATGTTTGTTTATCTCCACTTACCACTTGGGCAAGTTGAAGAACTGAGTTATTGCACTGGGTGTGTGTTTTTTTTTTTGTCTTTTTAACTTATGAGTGCTACTCTCAGGTTGTTTCACTGGATAATGTCAATTAAAAGCTAATAAATTAATAGATGTAAGTACTTACGGTGCAGTGAAGAGATGTGAACTCTAGATGTGCTGTGTGTTGTTCAGGGGACCCCTGTGCAGCTGCACAGCCCAGCCCATGGCTCCGAACACGGGAAGATACCACAGACCTCCCTGGGCCTGTCCTGGATGGAGCCGAGGAAACTAGGTGTGTTGGGTCTCCACGGCCTGTTTGTTTGGGCTGGGCCTGTTTGAACTTGGCCTGATCGTAGGCCTCCTCCTTGCCTTTGATTTGAACTCTTGAGCTCACGCAACACACACTCGCACACTCTTCCTCCTTTCTTTTTCTCTCTCTCTCTCTCTCTCTATCTCACAGCTAATCACTCACTCACTCTCCATCCCTCTCTCCCTCCCTCCCTCTTCTCCCATCAGGTGGGCCTGGTTTCCCTGTGGTGAAACAGGAGCAGTTGTCTCCCCGTGGTCCCTCCTCCTCTCAAGCTGAGAACCTCTCTCAGGGCGGAGCGCCGGACTCTGTGCGGGGTGAGCAATCGATTCACGTCGTCATGTCCTTAGACCATCACTGCCTCACAAAAAGGATGACAACAGCAATGCAGATACATACTTCTGTTCTATAGTCCACAGAAAGGGTTGTCTTAGGATTCTACATTTAAACTTGCTGCAGGATTCAAAGCATACAAAGGCCTTCAAGCCATTAGCAAGTTGAAAGACTTGAGTACTTGCATTGTTAAGTAAATAGTTCTCCTGATCAGATGATTTTAACCTGTCCTTCAGCTATGTTTTGCTTTTTGAGGCTGACATTTAGAGACACGCTTCTGCAGGAGTCATTATGCCATAATTTAAGCTGATGTTTTGGATTTAAAAGCAAAGCAGTGTTGGGAGGCAGAGTGCCCATTAGTGTGTCCTACGAGCGCAGTCTCGGAATATATATTTGGCTCGACAGTGGGGCACTGTGAGCAAATCTAAACATTGCGGACCACTGGAAAACATTACATGGCCTGTGAATATCTATGATGCATCTGTGTCCAACTAAATCAAATGGACAGTTGAATTGTGCTTGCATGTGGTCTGCATCAGCAAGATATTTTTTTTTTAATGAATCAATAATCAAAACACAATTTGAGCTATTTGCGGAGCTGCATTGTTTTCTGGATGAAGGTGCTGAACCAGCAGACTCACGCTCACCATGAATAGTTTGTCGCCCATTAGTACTTTGGCTGTTTGGCCCTTGTAAAGTGCTTAGTGAAATCCTATTTACAGTCACTGTGTCTTCTGAATGCCGTTGAGCTTGTGTTTAGCAGCCAATCCAGTGGCAACAAACATGGGAGCTCTGACCCCTCAAAGGCTTAACGGACACTCACTCACTTCATAATTGGCTGATGGATGTAAATTAAAGTGGTACTCCAGAGTATTTTGCCCTATAGTCCTGTTGTTCGAGGTCATTGAGGTCTTGCTATCAGTAGTGAAAAGAGCAGGAGAATATGGCACAGCGTACTTCGAATTGCAATACTGACCAAAACTCACTTTCAGTTTAGTTTTCCTTGTCCTTGTTCAGTTAGCGTTAGCTGCGGGGTCGCTATGTGGTTTTACATTGTACCAAATTATCTCTCCCACCGGCAGCTCTCTTTACCTTGAAGGGCTATGCGTTGAAATACTCCAGAATATTGCTTTAAACTATAAATCCGGTGTGATTCAATCACATAGCTCTGTTGTTCTTTGCTGAGTGCAGTATGCAGGAAAAAGAACAAGAAACATTGACCGAATAGAAAACCGGTTAAAGCTTAACTTTAACTTTAATGTTAACTGGGGCATAGGAAATGAAACTGAGAGTGAGTTTCTGTGCCCCATTCAGTTTGTTAGCTACCGGTTCAGTGTTTGGTTTATGTTGTATCAAATGTTCTTGCTCTTTTTCTTACTGACAGCATTTGGTGACCCTGAACAACAGGGTTGTGGATTGATTCATACTTGATTTTTCTTCAAGTTCAGGTTTAGGACTGATGGTGAGGGGGAGGACATTGGGATGCATTCATTGTTGTTGAGTATGTACTGTGTTATGTATAGACTGGGGTATGTTTGTCTTCCTCTCAGGCTCCATGGCTGCCATCCAGGGGGGCAGCATCACCAAGGGCATCCCTGGAACCAGGGTCCACCCGGAGCCACCCATCTCTTACCGTGGAGGCTCCATCACACAGGTAAGAACCAGATTGTGTGTGTGCATGCGTGTGTGTGCGCATGTGCCTGTGGCAGCTTATGGTTGTGCATTTGCTGTGTGTGTGTGTGTGTGTGTGTTTCAGTGCAGATACCTGGTAAAGTCTCCAGTAAATAGTGAAGGATTTATTGTTTGATTTTAACCAGCCATTAAGACGAGAAGGAGCACTGGCAGAAATGATCACAATGACAGTTCACCAAAAAATATTGATGTCTGCTGGCTTTTTGTTGGCTGTAATCAGCCAACATTGATCAGGAGAAGAAATGGTCATGGTCAGCAGCAGATTTATTTATTTATTTATTGCAAAACACTTGTAACACAAACACATGGTTAGCACAAACAGCCCGTTTGAGCAGGACTGAGAGTGAAGTCGACATTTAGAGGTGTGCTTGTATGTGAGTCCACACTTTTCTCTGGCTTGAGAGGTCTTATGTGTTGTGAGTGTATGACATAACTGTCGCCCTGCTTCTGCTGTTTCCATAGCAACGGGTACACACTGTCCTGTTCCTCAATTCTTTTTTCCATCTCTGTTTACTCTCCTTTTGTATGCTCAGTAACCAGAACACACACACACGTTTGCACAGCAAACATGCTTAGATAGCAGAGACAAAAGCTGGCACAGTATAATTCATTCTAGTAGTTAAGCCCTGTTAAAGTGTGTGTGTGTCTGTAATACTCCAAGAGAAAGACTTGGAGGATAAGGAGGTGCTGTCAGCTCAGTGCACCTGATCCAAAAAGATGACATTAAACACACACACACACACACACACCTGCCTTGGCCAATCCCCACATAAGGAGGTGTGTCCCCATCAGACTGAGAACCTGATGGTCAATGGCATGTGAACAAGGGATTTGTGGGTGTTGTCTCCGTGGCAACTGCTTGCTGTTAGCCAGCGTTTGCGTCCGGAATTGGGAGGGGGCCTCTCGCCTCATGCTGGCCATGTCAGGCCTCTCAAACGAACTCTGCCTGTCGAGCTCACTCTCACACACTGTTGTTGTTTTTGTTTTGTTTTGTTTGTTTTTGTGTGTGTGTTTACTTCTGCTTTATTACCCTGTAGCTTAGTAAAGCCGAATCCAGTCAAGCTTCAATCAGACAGAATGGCCTCATAGCCCAACCTCTGACCCTGATCTGATAGAATGATCAGCTTTTAAATGAACTCTGTCAATGCCTGAGCCTCTCAGGTCAAGGTGAAGCTGACGGTAGCGATGGCCCTGTTGGAGAATACACTGTAAATTGCTCTCTCTCTCTCTCTCTCTGTGTGTGTGTGTGTGTGTGTGTGTGTGTGTGTGTGTGTGTGTGTGTGTGTGTGTGTGTGTGTGTGTGTGTGTGTGTGTGTGTGTGTGTGTGTGTGTGTGTGTGTGTGTGTGTGTGTGTGTGTGTGTGTGTGTGAGTGAAACAGAGACTCCCTTGGACTAATGCAGATGTGTTTGCCTGTAATGTGTTGTCATGGGAGAGGTTCTTGTTCCACCTGAATAAAAGAGTGTTTAATAATAGCAGATTTGATCTACAACCATTTACATTTACGTTTATACATTTATCAGATGCTTTTATTCAAAACCACTTACATTTGTCAACTATCAACTACATCAGGCCCAGTCTCCCCTAGATCCACTTGGGGTTAAGTGCCTTGCTCAAGGGCACAACAGTGGCAGCCAGGATTCAAACCCACAATTTCCAGACTACTAGCATGCTAGCCAGGTTCCTTAACCACTACACCACCACTGCTCATTCACTCCTCTCAAAATCGCAAACCTTCAGTCTGTCTGTTTGTGTGTCTGTCTGTCTGTATCAGGGCACTCCGGCGGAAGTGCTGTACAAGGGCACCATCACACGGCTCATCACGGAGGAGAGCCCCAGTCGGGGGGAGAGGGGCCACGAGGAACCCCCACCCAAAGGCCACGTGCTCTACGAGGGCATCAGCGGCCACATCCGCACCTATGACCGTAAGAGAATACGAACCAACCTACATACATGCACTCACACAGGAGCAACACACACACGCGAGATCTGTAAGGATATCTAATGGCCACAACCGGTGTCAAGGTTTTCTACAGTCTAGCCTTGAGTTCTTGATAATGTACACCTGTGTTTTAGTGCTGCATATCCACACAAACTCTGTAACTGACACAAACACACACAAACACAAATGTAATACAGTACTATATACACAACACAAAGGTTTTTTGTAGACTGCAATGTCTGTGATGTGTCCCCACAGGCCCTCAGAACCCTAAAGAGGAGTCGAGGGGCGAGCTGTTGGGTTTGAAGCGGACCTATGACGTCATGGACGGCGGGATCTCCCGAGGACTGCCCATGCGGGACTCCCTGTCTGCTGCCAACTGCGAGGGTAAGTTTTGCCACGTGGCGAACCTTTGTTGTGGCCCCTGAGAGCCTGTGTAGCACAAGTGATCAATGCCTCTCCACACAGCATCAATTTCTCAGATCTATCCCCACTCCCCTCCCCCCTTCCCCTGCCTTTCCCCATGTACTCTGACACTCTTCTCGCACTGTCTGTGTGTGTGTGTGTGTGTGTGTGTGTATGCAGGTCTGATAGTGAGGGCGATGCCACAGGAGCGAGACAGCCCTCACCATAACCGAGGCTCTATCTCTCAGGGTGAGGGACACACACACACACACACACACACACACACAGCACAACACACTTTCTGTGTTATCTCGCATGCCCTTACCCACATTGACTCACCACATTAACTGACACACACCCATATAAAAATGCACTGTCCACACACAACAGTTGACACACATTTACACTCACACACACACACACACAAACACCAACCTCTATCCGCTGTATTATCCAGTGACATTTATGTATTTATTTGTTTGTTTTTGTTTATTAATAGCTCTACCCTCTCTTTATTTGCAACTCTCTCTCTCTCTCTCTCTCTCTGTGTCTCTCTGTCTCAGGTATTCCACGGCATGTGGAGCCGGATGAGTACCGGCGGGAGCCCAAGCTGAAGCGGGAGAATTCGCCGCCCCCTAGGGGCTCTGGCCTGCCGCCGGATGTGCTGAAGGCCCGTGGGCACGAGGGCCTGGTGCCCACCGTGAAGGAAGGGGGGCGTTCCATCCACCTCATCCCCCGCGATGACATGCGGCCCGGCTCCGGCGCCAAGGAGGGTTCAATCACTCAGGTGAGCAGTTAGCAGAAACTCTGCTGGGCCAGCTCTCTCTCTCTCTCTCTCTCTCTCTCTGTCTGTGTGTGTGTGTGTGTATGTGTGTGCGTGCGTGCGTGTGCGTATGTGCGTGAGTGTGGCAGCTGCTTGTTTAGGGCAGATCCTGTGTGTGTGTGTGTTGCTGCTTGCCTACCTGCTGCTTTTTGAAAACCCTCTTCTTCTCCGACAGGGCACACCTCTAAAGCAGGAGCCTGTGACTCCTGCCAAGCGTCATGACGTGCGCTCCATCATTGGAGGCGGCGGCGGTGGTGGCGGCAGTGGGAGCAGCAGCAGCACCCCGCGCCCCTCTTACCCCACCATGCCCCCGCACCTGGACTTGCGGACGCCAGCAGGAGGCGGTGGCGGTGGGGAGCGGGGCCGCTACGAGGAGCCCCCCAAGGGCCGGCCCAGCGCAGTGGTGAGCACCGCCAGCTCCCTTGCCCGAGCCTCGCCCATCGACCAGGGTTCCAAGAGCCACCACAGCCCTCTGGGCTCCTACCCACAGTCCTCTCACCGCGGCTCCCCACACACCCCCAGGGACTCTACTCAGCGGCAACACGAAGGTACACACACACACAGAGGAATTAAAGGCAAACATGGAGGATGCATTTTCATTTATTTAGCTTAGCTGACACTTTTATCCAAAGTGACCAAAGAAAAAGACAAAGGATCCTGTGTCACCTATTTAACATATAATGTTGGTGTGTAGGTGTTTATGTTTGCCATGGTGAATTCTCTGCATTCTAAGTATGGCATATAGCAGACAAAGTACGGTCTATGGGTCCACTGCCAGTAACTGATGCTGGGTTCCCACAGGCTCCAGCAGTAAGCCCCAGTCCCAGGAGCGCAAGGCCACGCCAACCCCGCGCGAGATGAGCTCCTCCACTAAGTCACCTCTGCCCGGCGTGGCCGAGCACCAGGCCGCCGCCTCCTTGGCATCGTACGAGCGTCTGCTGCAGGGCCTGGGCCAAGATGTCTACCGTGGGCAGATCCCCCTGACCTTTGACCCTGCCACCCTGCCCCGTGGCATCCCCCTCGATCCCGGTACGACCAGAGCTGGTGTTTTCTCTCTTGCCTTTTCTATTAGACTTTCTTTGCCTTTCTTTTCTTCTCATTCTCTTTCTCTCTTTGTTCTTTTGCCCATTTCTTTTCTTGCATCTTTTCCTGGCCAAATGTATCCATTCTCTTTGTGTTAGAGTTCATTTTCATCAGTATCAGGTTGCACAAATATCTTCCAGCTAGCTTCCATTTATTCATTGATTTCTGTTCCTCCTGCACGTTGGTCTTCTGTGTCTTATGGTCTTTATCAGCATGTTTGAATCAAACTTACTGCTGACTACATTCATGCCCAGTTGTCAATCGGTCCACATTCTAAGACTCATCCTTTTTGCACAGCTGCCTACTATCTGCCACGCCACCTGGCCCCGGGGCCAGGCTACCCGCACCCGTACCAGCCCTTCCTGATCCGGGGCTACCCAGAGACGGCGGCCCTGGAGAACCGCCACACGCTCTTCACCGACTACATCACCTCGCAGCAGATGCACCAGTGGCCAGCAGCAGCCGCCACGATGGCCGCCCAGAGGCCGGAGCTGCTGCGCACGCTCTCCCCGCGAGACCAGCCCCTCCAAATGCCCTACTCCCCTGCACCACGTGGTGAGACACATACATACACACACACACACACACACTCGCACTAATTCTTTAGAGTTAAGCCTAGTGCCTATGCTTCCTTTTTCTACAAAAATGGATATGTCAGTGTGGTGAAGGGACAATCATCAAAATCAACACTTGCATCAACATGTAAATATTTTAACATTTTTGGCTTAAAACACAATGTTGGCCTTTCACAGAAGCTCATTTGCATGATTGATATGTGTGTATTGTAAAGGACAGACAAGAACAAATTATGGTCAGTAGTGGTCACATATACATTGGCAGTACGGAATATGTATGTAGACTTACAGATATGGTTAAATGTTTGGAATTCTTAGATTTTTGCTGTCAATACTGCCTTCCAGTCTTGCTTATAACTACGTTTTACTGTAAAATTCCCTGCCTCTGTACCCCCAGCCCCTCCCCCTCTCCATCTCTCTCCCTCCTCTATTTCGATGCTGCTTTGTATCAACATGTTCACCAGTCCAAGGCGCACCTGTCTTATCTTGAGCATAGTGTAACGGCTGAGGGCCGTGGGCGTTTCTGTAACCCTGTAGAATCTGCACAGACCCTTGGTTTAAACAGTAGGAGATCTCACCTGATTGCTGTCATAGCATTTGTGTTTCCTCTAGTAAGTTACCTATTCTCTAAAGAGAGTAACCCAGTGCTGGTGGGCATACCCATTTCTGTTGGGTTCGAGTGGGGCTCTTTTTTACTTGTCCAGTCAACACCTGAGCCTTGGCTACTCACTCAACACTTTCCCTGTCACATACAGTCACCAACTGGGCTATGTGTAGTGGTCCAATCAGGCACAAAGGAGCGCAGTATTTGCGAACGTTGGTGGCAAACATGCTTCTTCTGTACAGTACAATTGGAACTATTTTGTTTTAAGATATTCTATTGCATATGCTTACTCTGTACAGTACAATTGGAATTATTTTGTTTTAAGATATTCTATTGCAATGCTTCCTCTGTACAGTACAATTGGAACAATTTTGTTTAAGATATTCTATTGCATATATTTACTCTGTACAGTACAATTGGAACTATTTTGTTTAAGATATTCTATTGCAATGCTTCCTCTGGACAGTGCGGTTGGAACTATTTTGTTTAAAACATTCTATTGTAAAGCTTCCTCTAGTTCCCCTGTATGTTTGTGGAGAACTACTTCAGGCTGTTTTGCGAGTTTGCGCCCAGAATAACGGCAACAGAAAAACGTGTTTGCAAACGTTTGCCATTTTGAACGCTCCTCTGGTGACAAACGGAGCTTTCCCTGTGCCCCTCTCCCTCCCTAGGTGTGATGGATCTATCTCAGGTGCCCCACTTACCTGTCCTGGTCCCTCCCTCCGCAGGGGCATCCGCTTCCCCCATGGATCGGATTACCTACATCCCTGGATCCTCCGGCACCTTCCCCAGCAGGCCCTACACCACTTCACCCATCTCGCCTGGTGAGTACAGACAGACACGCAGAGACAGACACGCAGACACAGACACACCCTTTGCCTACCATGAGCTATGCTGGTAAGCATCGGCAGTCATGCACCCATGCATGGTTAAAATTAATACACTGCAGTGGGAAAGAATACCACAAGTTTGTTATCAAAGCTAAAAGAAAACTGTGTATACTGTTGCTTCAGTTTGTGAATTGAAGTCTTAATTGTCATCCAAGAGGGACTCTGCTGATTGTTTTAACTTTACCTGACCATTAATGCTGGTATTTCTTTATGTCTGTTTTACAGTGGGCCCCTCACACATGAGCAAGATGCCGGGAACACCGTCCGCATCCGAACGCGAGCGTGAGAGAGACAGAGAGCGGGAACGCGAGCGTGACCGGGAGAGAGAGAGGGACCGCGAGCGGGACAGAGAGCGGGAGCGTGAAAGAGACCGCGAGAGGGAGCGGGAGAGGGAACGCGAACGAGAACGAGAACGAGAGCGCGACAGGGAGAGGGAGAGAGAGCGGGACCGAGATCGGGACCGAGATCGAGAGAAGTCTGGATCCATGGGACACGGCAATGTGGAACATGCGCCCATATGGAGGCCAGGTGAGGACACTGGCAGCCAAGGAGAGACATATGGATCTGTCTTGCATGTCTGGACACAGGTCATCTGTTGCTGTTTTTTGTATGCTGTATATGACATTATAGTGTATAATACAGTATTCTGTATGCTGTATAGTCAATTATAGTTTCTTAGTGAATAGTTTTAGGATATGCATTTCTTTTTTGTTTGTTTTTTTTAAATATAACATTGGTTTTGTCTTGTGTACACATATGCCAAATAACTCATATAAACATTAAGCAGTATGTACGTGTTGATTTTTAAGTGTGTGTTTGTGTGTCTCTCACCGCCTTCTGCCTTTCCTCCTCCTCCAGGCCATGAGCAGGGTCCCATCAGTGGGAGCGGCAGCAGCGGGAGACCTTCGTCCCACCCCTACAGCCACCAGCACTCCCCCGTGTCTCCACGTACGCAGGACGGCGGGCAGCAGCGGCCCAGCGTTCTCCACAACACCGTCAAGAGCCTGCCCGTGTCCGAGCACTCCAGCCCCTCGGTGGTGAGGTAGGGAAGACCAGAACTGCCGACTCAGTGACATTAACACGCATGTGTATATAAACGGTCATTACAAACAAATTTAGGTTATATTTTAGTTGCTTTGGTCATGATTATTGGTAATTGTGGTAGTTGTTCATTTTTTGTTAATAGCATAACATTCTTTTTTTACATTTGTTACAATTTCTAAGATCACTTTAAGATCACAGCATCATAATGTAATGGGATACTATAACCACCCTTTAGGGCAATGCAATGTCAGTCTCACATGGATTGTCTGTTCCACCTGCAGGTCTCTGCCACAGAGCTCCTCTCGTTACTCGGGCTATGGCAGCCACCTCCAGCGCACTGGGCTTCCTGGGGAGGCCTACTCAGCCGGGATGGACCCCAGCGGGGGCAAAGACCTGAGCCGCGACGGGGTTAGCAAAAGCCACCGAGGGGGTGGGGTCCTGCCCAGAAACCCCCAGGACTCATCTTCATCCTCTTCCTCGGGCAAGTCTGACCCCAAGCTGGCCAGCCCCGGCCCAGGGGGGATGTACCCCTCGCCCTACGCCCCGGCCACTCTTCTGGGCCACCAGCAGGGCCGTGGGCACCTCCTGGTGGAGGGTGGAGGCTCAGTGGCAGGATCGGCCGGGGGCCGCAGTGGTGATGGCGCCAGCGCACCAAGTAGGGAAAAGACTCAAAACAAAGCGATGTCCGTGCAGGAAGAAGAGCTCCGGGCACTCGGTAAGACCACCATGACAGCGGCCAACTTCATAAACGCGATTATCATGCGTCAAATTTCTTGTGACATGGGGATGCCGGAGGCGGGGCCGCTCGGGGCCAACGGCACCTGTGAGGGTAAGACGCTCTGGAGCAACCGGGGCTCTTTTCAACCCCACCCCCGCCCTCCCCACCTCTCCCTCCCCCTCTCCACTTTTCCACTCTCCTCTCCCCCCAGCCCCTCTCCCTCTCTGTTCCTCCCCTCCCCTCTCCTCCCTTCCCCTCTCCTCCCCTCCCCTCCCCTTCCACCTCCTCACCCTCCTCCCCTCCCCTCCCCTTCCACCTCCTCACCCTCCCACCCCTGCTCCTCCTTCGTCTGTGGCCTATTGCACGCTGTGGTGGTTGGCATTCATCAGAATCAATTCCAATTCATGAACACATCCACTTTTTGTTTATTTACTTATTTATTATCATTTACTTACTTATTTTTACTTTATCCCCCCTTCCTTTTTTTGCTATTTAAGGCTATTTTATCCATCTCTAATCTGCTGCTATGCTGTTTGGCTTTTTTCTTATTTTAGGTCTATTAAGTCTATTTGCCAGTTGTTAAGGGGCATACAATTTGATTAAAATTTGTTAATGGTTCACCAACTCTGTTAAAATGATTTGAGTGAAATTTATACTTGTCTACATCTAGACCAGCAAATCTAAATTTATGACAATATGAGTAATGATCTGATGCTATATCTAGTCAAGATGAATCCAAAATTCACCCTTAAAGGTAGTAGGCTTACTCACTGCCTTATAACTAAGTTTCCAGTGGCATAGAATTTGCTCACTTTTTTTTCAAACGTCCAACCCAACACGTGGAAAGCAATGGGCCCAGCGAACAATAACCTTAAAGAGAACACCTGGCGAGCGGGAACCCTCCTCGGACTGCCCCCTCCCGTCTCTCACACCCAGAGTTGTGGGTGCTAGCGTCGTGCTGCGCTACGCTACGGCTACGCTAAGCGCTATTGGCTGTGCTTGAGCTTCATCTTAAGCTTTTTATGCGCCAAATGCAGTCCCCTGCTGCAACCTCAGGAATGACCAGCAATCAGATCTACTACCGATAAGGGGTTTGTTTTGCTAACTAAGTTAGTTAATCAAGTTAACAACTTTTGTTTCGTTGCAATGCAATTGCCCATTGCAAACCAATCAAGTTGCTAACTGTTTTTGGAAACAGACGCCTGATCATTAGCCCCCGTTCTCCGCCCCTCCACACCCCCAAAGTGTCGACTAGACCCCTTCCCTTAGCTGATGAGTACAGGCATCGTTCTGCCTGTGTAGAGATTGTCGAAACGGCGCCGGTACAAAAACAAAATAAGATCAAATCAAAGAAAAAAATGCTTTCTCCCTCCTCTCCACCCATGTCCTCTCATGTGTCCTGCATGTCCCCACAAAGCCACGATAATCAGCGCTGATCATACACACACACACACACACGCCCTCAATCACACTCGCAACCCTTTCGGCCCATTGTCCGCTGTGTAGCTTTGATGATGTGCAGGGGAAGGAGAATGAATGAATGCTCGCTGCTTTAAGCAGTGTTTTTTTATGTGTGTTTTTCTTTTGACTTGTTTCTGTTTGTTTATTTTACAGCTTTTGTTTACTGTAGTTTCTCCCATTAATCAAGATGTTTTTCTGATAGCTGAATAGGGATAGTGACCCATAGCCGTAGGAAGATGAGACAGGAAAAACAGTACGAACATAAAGACAGAAGTGTTGAAACAGATGGCGTCATTAAACTTGCAAAACTTTACCACATTAGTAACCTCTCCCAACTTGTGCTTTAATTTAGAGAAGTATAGTTAAGCAAAAGTGTTTTGTTTTTGAAATGTGAGCACTTATCTTCTCTGTGATGGTAAATGACAGCTCTTAAAGAGGTGTTGTGTAATTGCAATTTGAAACAGGAAGTTGTGTATCTTGGAGAGCATTTTCGTGTATAGGTGAAGTCATGGCAGCTGTTGTGCTAGCCGTGTTATATTTCATGTAATGCAGCGCTGTTTTTGTTCTTGGGTGTGTTTTGTGTGCACTTGTGAGTCTCTGTTTCTGCTCTGCTGTTGAAGTTGGTCTCTGCTCATTGTCTAAGATTGTTGGGAGAGCCTCTTCTAGTGATTTTAATGTTTCCTTTTGGTCATTACCCCTTCTGTGTGTGTGTGTGTGTGTGTGTGCGTGCGTGTGTGACCCTCCTCCCCGCTTCCTTTCTGCAGCAGCAGCCCAGCAGAAGGCTCTGGAGCAGCATGGCCTCTACCGGCCGCCCTCAGACGAACGTCTCTCCCCAGGCCAGCAGCCCCCGTCCCCTCATGTGAAAGGCAGCCAGAGAGTGGTCACCCTGGCCCAGCACATCAGTGTAAGTTTGCCAGTCAGCGTCTGACTCTCCATCACCTCATCCAGGCCATGTGCTAATGACTAGTCTATTCCATTAGCATCTATTCTCATTCACAGTTAGTCTATTATGTGGCTGTCTGTTGATGTATTCATGTATTCTTTCTTATTGGCATACATATGATGCAACATTTGAACTGGCATTTGTATACCAATTTATCACTTGAGTTAGTGTGAGAGATTGCTTGTTGACACATTCACATACACACATACAGAACTAGCTAACCCCCCCAACCCCAACCCCCAATCTTCCTTGCTCTTGCAGGAGGTCATCACTAAGGACTACACCCGGCAGCAGAACCAGATGGGCAGCCAACCCTCCCTGTTTGGCTACCACAGCTCCCCAGGCCTGGACCTCAGCCGGCCCCCTAGCGCCCCCCAGAGTCAGGGAGGCCCACAGGAGTCGTCGGGGGAGAGGCTGAGAGACCGGTAAGAGCCCCAGTATACAGACAGGGGAGGGCATAATGCAGCCCCATGAACACTGAAAAAATACATTTGCTTTATTCATATTGTTATAGACTTGTCTAAACCCTGTGTGTGCGTGTGTAGATCTCCTCCCCAGAGTAAGCAATCTCCAGTGAGCCTGTCAGCTGACGGCATAGAGCCAGTGTCACCACCAGGGGGCGTCTCTGAGGCAGAGTCCCAGGGGACCTCCTACCCGGATGAGCAGGGGGATCAAGTGTAAGCTACACACCCATGCAGTCCCCCCACCCACCCCGCACATGCACATGATCACACACATCTTTTCAGGAACTCATTGATGACAAGCTACAGTTGGTATATTATACACATTCAAGAGTAAAGGCCAGTTCAAATCCAAGATTTACAACAAGACAAGCTGCAAAATTGTAAAAACTGAAGCATTCACACCAATGCAACAATTTGTTGAGTGTTGACCAACACATGTTGAGTCTTTAGCAACGGCTTGAAACTGCTTGCAACGTCATGAAACGCTTGATTCACACCGCTGCAACTCCAGAATCAGACCTGACGAAGTCTGTTGTAACAGACGAAACGTTGTCAAGCTCAATAAGAAGTCCAGTTGCCTACAACAAAACTCCTTTGACTAAGATGACCTGGATGAATGAGAATCTTCATAGACACCGCCGTAACTTCTGTCTAAAGTGGTCTTGTCTCATCCCGAATCTTCGGTCTGAAGTGGCCTTAAGCTATCTCTGTACACTGACATCACTGATTTCAAATAATCAGCCTAGCATATTACACAGTCACAGACACACACTCACTCAGTGTTTTCAGACAAGTGATTCATGTTGTTTCTCTCTGTTGGTCTCCGTCAGGATGGGCTCTCGCTCTCCAGCTGGCAGCTCCCAGCCTCCGGCCTTCTTCAGCAAGCTGACAGAGAGCAACTCCACCATCGTCAAGGTGAAGAAGCAGGAGATGATCAAGAAGATCGGCAATGAGAGCGACTTCAGTGAGTTGGTGGCGCCTTCACACAGTCACCTTGACACAGACATACACACACACCTCTTGGTGAAATAATCAAGCCTTCATCATTCTTACATCATAGTATCTGGGTTCCTAGGGGTCATGGCTGTTTGCCACAAAAACTCAAGACCTGAATTTTGTAACCTGTAATTTGAAGGTCATGAAAATAGCCCAAAGTTCTTTTCAGTACTTAAAAAATCAGAGAATTGCACATTAACTTAGAATGGGAAGCCTGTGGTATTAGATAGTGGCTGTGATGAGGTGGTTGATCCAAATATCTTTCTGTAACTGCTCTAACCCTCTTGCCCTTACTCAGATCCCGCTCAGCCTGGCACAGAGATCTTCAACATGCCAGCCTCCACCACTGCTGGTAAGTTTCACACACGCTTAAAAAGTCCAACAAACCAGGAAAAACACCTGTAATCAGAGACTGTTGTCAGTTAGAGCATCGTACCTTCACAAGTAACAATTCATCAACAACTCACTAGTGGTTTGGTTCTCCCATTATCTTGATTTCTGCTTTCCTCTTTCCCTCTCTCTCAGGTCCTGTGAGTGTGCGCAGTCACCCAGCCCCTGAGGCAGGAGGAAATACCATTGGCCTGGAGGCCATTATCCGCAAGGCCCTTATGGGCAAATACGACGAGCAAGGGGAAGATCGGCCGCCCACCTCCATGGGCCCTGCCTCTACCACCCCTTCCGTTACCGAGGGCCACCAGGAGGACTCGTACTCAGGTGAGCAGACCCCATCCCCCACCTGCTGGCACCTGTGTCTCCAATTAACACTCAGAGGTCCCGGGCCTTTCAGACACTTTGAGGCAGTCTGCTACATTACTACTACTACCTGTTTGCTTGTAGAATGTGTTTCTTTATAATTGTTAATAGAGTGTTTATGTAGCCTCACATTCTCAAACTGCTAGCACAGAGTTTGGTAGAATTATATACTTTGTGCATCTCCTTTTTCCCCCACAAAGAAGTGAAGTCTGTGGCATAGAAAATTATGTACATTATACAACCCAAGTCAGCCCCCCTCGTATGGGATTTTTCTGGTGGAAGTGATGCCTATACGAGTCTCTCTCTCCCTCCCTCTCTCTCTCTCTCTCTCTCTGCTAGGAGCAGGCAAGCTGAAACCTAGTGGAGGTAGCCGCTCTAATGGGCGCAAGGCCAAGTCTCCAGGGCCAGGTCTGTCTGGTGGGGAGAGGCCGTCCTCCGTGTCCTCCGTCCATTCAGAGGGAGACTGCAACCGCCGCACGCCCCTTACCAACCGCGTGTGGGAGGATCGGCCCTCCTCTACAGGTACACGTACGCAGAAATAGTACATACATATGCACACATAAAACACACATATTGTAAGGGTGATGCACTTAACCTCTTATACTTAATCTCTCTGCACTTTTATTACACTATTGCACTTTCCACTTAAAATAGTGCAGTTTCTATGTTAGCAATATGCACTCTTTGTTAGTTTCTTTCATTGTGTTGTAGCTTGAATGTTATCCTCTTTTGTAAGTCGCTTTGGATAAAAGTAATGTAATGTAATGTGATGGAATTATGGTCGTTTATGAAGCGGTTGGGCTCAGGTTTTCATTGTCCTGTCTAACGGCACCTCTGGATGATCAGTCCAGTGAAGGATCAGTCCACACACACACACACCTCTGTTTTTTTTTTGTTTTTTTTTCTTCCTTAAACACTTTCTGTCTTTTTTTTCTCAGGTCCCACTCCATTTCCTTACAACCCCCTCACCATGACGATGCGTCTGCCCATGGTTCCAGGCCCCGCCCCCTCCCCTACGCAGACCAATCAGAGCGGCCAGGGGGCCGGCCAAGGCCGCACCTGGGAAGAGGAGCCCAAGCCCTTGCTGTGCTCTCAGTATGAGACGCTGTCCGACAGCGAGTGAGGGACACGTACACGATATGCACACGCGCACACACACACACACACACACACACACACACACACACACACACACACACAATCACGCCTCCCTGAATGAGAACAATACTAGACTGTTGATCCATTGCATCGGTCCTAATTTTAGACATGCACATACACACTCACACACTCACTCACACACACACTCACTCATAAGGACACTGCTGCTGCTGCCGCTGCCGCTGCATTAGTGTCACTGACCAAAAACACTCAGATCTAACTCGGACTCCTAAGGCACAGAAAGAAACGGGCCCAATATGGAACCGCACACACACACACACACACACACACACACACAGACACGCACACGCACACAGTTGGCCCAACTCCTGATCTTCATCATATATACCTCACACTGCCTGCTGTGGCCCCCACTGATGCAGAAGCAGTGAGTGGTTACGTGTGTGTACTTGTGTTTTTGTTTGTTTTTTTTCCGCCACTGCATAGGTGTGTGTGTGTGTGTGTGTGTTTGTGCGTGCGAGTGAATATGTATAAAGACATCTTTTTAGTGGAATTATGTTTCATTATTTTCTGCACATTCACAATAGCTGTGTGCATTCATCCTAGGACTAGTCTTTACAAGAATCACTTTTTCATAATTCCGTCAATTTTTTTTTTTTTTGAGGGGGGGGGGGTCTTTCTCTTTTTGTGTGTGTGTGTGTGTCTGATTTCTCTCTCTGGCCTTATTGATGCAGACTCTCAGACACACTCAGGCATCTCCAAGCATCACGTGGCTCTCCAAAGCCAACGCCAACCATAAATATAATCACACACATATACATATACACACACGCGTGCGCGCACGCACACACACACACACACACACACACACACACACACGCATGCATGCATACACACATACATACATACAGAGCACCTTGTAACTCCTCACATACAACTGAAGGACTCAAGGCTCAGTATTGGAATCAAGAGACTCACTAACGTGCTTGACAGACTGACCTCCAGCAACAAAAGTGTAGCCAGTGTGGCCCTTATACAGTCTGGATGAAAGATGGCTGATAGGAATGGCTTTCCCATTTTATTCATTCATTCTTCAGATCCAAAATGGCCAAAAGGTCCCAGTTTCTCCCCCTCTTCATGGCCTCATACACTAGTGAACTGGAAACCGTGTGCAAGGCTCTGACCAGGTGAACTCTGACGAGCTCTGCTGCCATTAGAATGCATCCAAACCCAGAGACTCATCTGAGCATTTTCACTCTGTTTATTTTTGTTTTATTTTGTTTTTTGTTTGGTGGATAGTCCTGTGTTAAGTGAGCTGCAGTTAATTTTCATTTTGACAGTGATTTTTACTCTGTTTTTGTTCATTACTTTTTGTGACTGTGTCAATTGATATATATATATATATATATATATATATATATATATATATATATATATATATATATATATATATATATATATATATATGATATCTGTTTATGCATTTTGCAATGATGTGTTCAAGTGGGAGGGTCATATCATTTTGGTTTACAGGGTACACATATGTCCACATGTCACATGTCCGTCTGTCTGTCACATGTTCAAGCGTATTTCTTCTTCTGTTCTCTTTATATTGTCTCCATTGTTTTTTTTGGTTTTTTTTTGTCCCCACTGCAAGTGCACATGGTCAACTTCAGACATGAAATCTATGTCCACTTAAGGCCTGGTAGACGTCACAATACCCAATTTGGCTGACTCGCTTTTTGTGGGGGATGTTTTTTTTTTGACTATTATTCTAACTGGTATTATATCCGCGTCGAGCACTTAGCGTCTGTCCTTGCTCTGGGTCTCGCTCACCCCAGAGAAGGGACCTCTCACACCACCGACACTTTACAGCAGAGGTAGAAAAAAAGTGTTTTTTTGGGGTTTTTTTCTTTTCTTTTTTTTTTCTCCTCGTTTTTCACCCCTAAATGCCACCATGTTTGCTGATTTACTGACATGGATCATTGTTGTTGTTGTCGTCATCGTCATCATCAATTGTTTGGATGAGCCGGTGGATAAACGACAATCACAGTGAGGAGAAAGGGAGGTGGTGATGAGGGCTTTCTCTTAAGTTCTCCCTGCCCTTACTTGGGGAAAGTATGCAAGTCAAACCATGGCAAAATATTCCAACAAGCAGCCTCACAGAGAAACACACAACAGGGGTGGGATGAGTGCCGCCTGAAGGCTTGAATGACCTCTGACCTCGTCACCCATTTCCAGTGAGACAGGAAGTGTTTTTGCACGGCACGTCCATTCGGCCCAGTTCCAAACCCCACATTATGTTCCCTCATGCCGAGTGCCATCTCCAATAGTGCACATGCGCACAATTGAAGGTATGAATTGCTTGGAGATCACTTGTCATGTCTTGTGTGTTGATTGTATGCTTACCTACCTTCAAGGTACCTTTCATTTCTGGTTGATCACTGCTCAGCGCTTCTTTTAGTTCCCTTTCAAGGCAAAAATAATGGAAGGTGAATAGATGGATAAAAGCTTCTTACACTCTCTTGCGCGCGCTCTCTCTCTTGTCTGTCGCTTTTTCTTTTAAAAATCTTTAGATCATCTGTGTTCGCAGTGAATTTTAGTACTTTAGGATCAATGTGGCATGACATAGCCCGTTTTTAAGGTCAGCCATAAACATGTTCACTAACTACTGTGTCACGGTGGTCATTTAAACCCCATCACATTACCTTCAGATTTGGTTTCACCATTCATCCTCTTGGGAGGATAAGACCTTTAAGGAAGGTTAAACCTTACATACCCATTTTATAGTCCCTGAATAAGGGATACATTTTTAACCCATTTTCAGACATATTTTTGCACTCAGATTTTTCTATTTGTTCTGTCTGGTGGTAATGATAGATGGGTAATGATCAAAAAATGTGCTTTTGAGGAAAAAAAAAAAAAGTAACCGTAAATCCTCACTTTTAGATCATCAGACTGTTTGCTCATTTTCTCCTAAAAATCAATAAGTGTGAAAGTGAGCTTGAAAGCATTTTTTATATAAACAGAGACGCACACACACACACACACACACACACACACACACGGCGTTCTCCACACCTTCATAACTACAGCAGCATCACACACTCTGACACCTGTACAGGCCAGTGGATTTCCCAGAATTGTTTTTTCTTTTTGCCCTCTGCAGCTGAAAGGTCTGAGGGAGAGCAAAAAGGCCTGACTTGGTAGTTCCACATATCACTCCCCTTTCCCCAGCAATGGAAAGTGAAAGACTTTCTTTTTTCTTTTCTTTCTTCTGCTAACCATGACACTTTTAATGCTGTGGTTGAGTGTGGCCTCTGTTTTTGGATGATTGATAGACACTGTTGCTACAAAGGACTGCTGATGGAGGTGAATGGTGAAGGCCTACGCCTCAGGCTTCAGTCAAGCCAGGTGTAGGGCTAGGGGTTGGAGCAGGGTTAGGAGACACGAGTCAGCCATGGATCAGATCGTCAATTCTCTACTACCATGTTTCCGCATGTGTTTCATTCATCCATCTTGCATATTTTTGTTGCTTTAATGTGTTTTTGTTTTCATTTCATTTTTTTTAATGACAACCCAGTGTAAAATAGACAGGATTTGTACATAGACATTAAGAGATGTACATATTTATGTGGCTTGCTGCAAGGTTGGTATTCACAGACAAAAAGAAAAAAGAAAGAAAAAAAAATGTTCTCACTGTTTTTTTTGTTTGTTTGTTTGTTTTTTTCCTCCAGTTTAAACATGACCCACCAGCAAGCTTTTGTGGATAGCAGTGTAAAAAAAACTCTTAAAACAAATTTAAAGTGAAAAAAGAAATGACACTGCCTTAATGTTGAAATAAAAAGCTTATTGCCATTCACATGATCTTGGTCTGGATGTTTTGTTCCTTTGCTGAATAAATATTTTAATTCTGGTAAATTAAGTAAGCATTATACCATGTACAATACACTTTTTAAATTTGCATAGATTTGCTGTGGCGTCATCACACTCTTTTACAGGTTTACAAGAAGGGCTACCATGGATTCACCACCAGAGGGCACTCTATCTTCAGCATTCACAACTCTCAGTATCGCACTTTACTATGCAGAATGGCTAAATCTCAATATCCTCCTTAGTCTGAAACACCTCAAAAAATCTCAAATCTCCAAGGGTTCACAGTTTAAGGTTGGGGATTACATCGGGATTCCGCTCAGTGCTTGTCCTAAGCAGTCTTTTCAAGTAATGTGACCTGGTGATAGGCTTGGATTTTAGGTAAATGCAAATAAATGTTTTTGGCAATGTACCTATGGATGTGTGTCCCTAAAATTATATGGGCACATGAGATGGGAATCCCAGGCCCAGAATACAGGTTCACCTCATATCCCTCTAGACTAATCTTCCCAGGCTTGCGAGTCAGCTGATAGTATTTACAATCTGCTCTATTCATCACTAACAAAACTTGCGGTGTTTATCTTGCACTTATTTCCACAAATGGGTGATGTCATTTGGTGACACATTTTACACTAAGCACTGAAAATGGTCATGGATGGGAAAAATGGATGGAGATGTTAATGGTTCAAGTGCTTATGTTCACATGGATGCTTGATCCATGGAGGTCTGTTTTTACCACTTCCGCTCAAAAATGTAAACATTTTGAGACTAAAGTTATATATGACGATACTGAATCGTCTTAGTAATGACTATGTATACAAAAATACTGGCTTTATCCTCGCCTTCCTGGTCAATAATCCCACCCCACCCCCCAAATCATGTGCACGTGGCAGAAACGGTCCTTCATACATGTTGATGTCTGCTGCAGGTGGGTTGGGAAAAAAATGTTGGCTGATGAGCTACCAATATAGTTGCACATGGCATTGGAGCTATGCTAGATCTGCAACTTTGTTATATGTACAGTATGTAAACATACTAAATGTTATATAGTATATGTGATGCTCTTGGATCCCATGAGGGAAATTGATCCATGCGTGAATTAGTTTTGAGTGGAAAGAACCAGTAGGCCATGGTTGCCCCAGATTCCCACAGGTAGGTGTGTTGTGCCTGTTTTATTTGCGTATTTGTAACACATCAACTATATACATTGATTTATAGTGATGCACCAATATTGTGTAAACATGCACAACACACTTGTCATGAATATAATGATTAAAAAGGACAATGAGTCAGTGTTTGGGTTTGGGAATTTTATTTTATTTAAGGTATACGTTTTCCTCTTTAAATTATTTACTCATCTGCTTTCCAAAACAAAAAGGAGACCACCAAAATGGGAAAATATACAAAAATATAAAGAGAATTATGAAGTGCCTCACTGCCACATATACAGCATGAAAAGTATTTTACATGAATAAACATCCTCAAAACATTAAGAGACAGGAACAGCTACTGTTGGAGTACTCTTATGAGATTCCCTAAATTAAAAATAATCTCTCTTGTCTTTTAAAACATCCACCACATCAACCAATCAACACTTCACACAGACCCTCTTCACTTTCCTATTACCTGCAATACTATGATCCTTTCTCAATCTGGTCTTGCACATGGCCTAACAGCATTTGAGCTCAGCTAATGGTGTCAATAGCTGTGGCCTTGAAATGCCTTCCTGTACTAGACTACAAATGGCCCTATTTCTTTGAGGGGCCAGTAAATCTTTTCTCCATAATCATAATCTACTTCCTGTTACTGCCAGACAAGTTTATTTCCACTCCAATAAATCCACACACTTTCAGGTTTCATCTCACACCTGATTTTAGGGTGTTCTTGTAGTCAATCATGTGGTACTGAACACTTTTCAATCCCTAAATTTGACATCTGGAGACAAGTACCCCAAACTGCAGGTGCTTTAAACCAAACCTTTCACTAAAACCCCTAGGTGCATTCATAATGATAAACAATGAATTGGATCTGAAGTATTAGACTCTAGAAGGCCAAACAAGACGTTTGCACTCCTTAAAATAGATCTAGATTATGAATCCAATCGTGACAGAATCCTTTCCCAACTTGGCTGCTCTTTGAGCCTGAACAGGTCCTGTTTTCATTGGTTATCATTCAGTCAATCTACAGCTAAACCCCAACAATGGAATGGAGTGCTTCCTCTAAATGCATCCCCCAGATGGCCTCCTTTAGCCTTGCTATGTCCAAACGCAGCTCACAAGGGGCCTGGTAAAATTCACTTCCCGCCACAAGCTAGAAACTGTTCCCTCCTATCATAACCCAACTCAATACTCTCCTTTCAGACCACTTTGTCCAAACTTGTCACTTTTCCACTCTCTCTTCCTTTCTGTATTTAGGTTAAACCTTTCTCTGTTTTCCTATTGCATTTTCACCAAGAACTGCTAGTACAAACCTTTACACTTAGGTAAGAAAGATTTTCGTAAATGAGGTAAGAAATCTGAATTGCATAGTTCAATATTTACCAAATTGAGCATTTTTCATTCAACAATATAAGACAAAAAACAACAAGAACAGGAGCTAAAAGTCATGAGGATCAGGTTTGCTCCAAATGCAAATATACAACAACTACTCAATCCTCCTTTAAAGGGGGGGAAAAACTCCCATAAATGAAAGGAAATGTACTTCAGGCCTTAGCAGTACACTTTTGTGCCTCAAAGAAAATGAACAGACATGAAGTGAACTAAATGAAATTTATAAAAAATCCTATTTTTTATTAAAAAACTAAATGAAAAATGTTCATTAACAGCATACAGTATGTTATTCATCTGGATCAGTCTTCCTCTTTCATGGATTCTTTCATTTCATGATCATTAAAAATTTCCCAGCAGAAAACTGTCCAATGTCTCTGCCAGTTGTCAAACTGCATATTAAAGGAAAAGTCTGGGGTAAATCAAACGATATATCCCTGTTGCTTGAATTCACCAAGTGCTGTCGTTGGGAGAAGGAAAGAGAAAAATTGATACAAGGACAGAAGAGAAACATCAGCTAACACAAACTAATGAGAGCAAGAAGTTTTCTGTGCCCTTTTTAATTAGTGTGAGCTGCCGGTTTGCAAATTCCGCTTCAACTGACAGCACTCAGTGAGACTTTTCCTTTAAGACAGTTATTCCTAGGGGGATGCTATTGTTTGGATATCTGACCCAGTCCTAATCATATTATGTACTAAATCTTATTGATGTGTGAGTTGGAACTGGACCAAGCGAAAAAAAAATGTCTTGTTCTTGTGGATACCAAAACCTCCCACAGCTTGACAGTCTGCCTTACTGCCAAATCTTTGGTCCAACCTTTCAAGTGCTCACATGACGGTCCTGGTATCTTGTTTGGAAACCAGTGAACCCAGCAAGCAAAACGGAACAAACTGTACATTATATACACCAGTAAGTGCAATCAGGTAGACAGCTGTGGCTAACATAATTGGCTTTCCAAGGGAGTATTAAGTTATGGGGAGTATGCAGAATAACAAAGGATGCATTTTAGAATGTGATATTTTTCTTATAACATCTGTCTGGAGGATTCCAGCCACAAATATGTTGGCTAAGGATGTATTTGACATAGTGCCTCAGGGAGTACTTTAGCATAGTGCGGGTTTTTTTCTGAGGGATAGCTTTGAGGCAGTTATATAAGACAAGTAAATATGTGGAAAAACCTACTGAGCAAAAAAAGATTAGCAACATGGTAACCTCTGCTAATCTATGTGCTAGAGGACTGCATGCAACAGACACAAGACTCTGGCAGACAAGCAAAGCATTCTGTCTCAGACGTCTCCCTTTGATGTTGGTCTGGCTGTCCCTCTTAATTCCCCCATCACACAAACTCTTTCTTTCTTGACATGTCTGTTAAGATGCCTTACAAAAACAACATTTTCACAATAACAGCTAAATTCAGTCCCTCACCATTCCCTCATCCCCAATCCTCTACCTCCCTTCACACAAGGCTTACCAAGAGTTCATAAGGTGAGTGAAAGTGCCTCTTATGATTCCTGCTATGACTTAGCATTTATTGGTTTGTTAGCCTTCCTCCACGTCATTCCGTTGCTCCCACTGCCCCCACTCCTCTTCTCTGAAGCCTCTCAGAGGTCCTCGGTGTAGATAATGCAGGGGCTGAGATCCTCGCTAGACTCAAGGCGCACAGTAGAGGAGAACCAGCGGCGTCCGGCCCCCGATCCAGAGGGCTGGTGGCTGAGTGTGGTGCGGTAGGTGCTGCGGGCATGCTTGGGGTAGACGATAGCCGTGCTCTGGAAGCGTAGGGGCCGGTGGCGTGGCTGCAGGTAGATCTCAGCCTTGTAGCGGCGCCAGGTGCAGTTGGGTGACGCCACCACGACTGTCTCGCGGAAGTTGGTGGGCACGGGCACGGGCGCGCAGTACAGCTGCTCGCGAAAGTGGCGGTCAGACGCATACCTCACAGAAGAGTGAAACCTGGGTGGAGAAGAAAAATTAATGAGATGAACAGGAATAAGATGACTGCTGCAGATGAACTGAAGAAAATTTACTACTAGCCATGTGTACTTTAAATGTAGGACAACATCAATGCTAAGATGGGCCTACTGGTAAAAATGTCCTGACAGCTGACTTAGAGGAAGTTACATTCTTACGTGGCATTATTATGTATTTAATCCCTATAAACTATTCCACCTGACCAAGTCGACTTACATTTAGAAAGTGAATACTTAGACACAGTCCTGTTCTTTGAGACAACCACATGGAAGTGCTAATTGAGAAAAGAGTGGTAATTAAGGTAATGGCTGAAATCATCCAGACTTCCTGACATGTTTCTTAAGCTAGGAACAGGCCTACCAATTTTTCATTCTTTTTACGATTAGAGCAAGATTGAGCAGGTCAAACCTACAGACCAAGTCAGATGGTAGATCCAAGATGTGATGACCTGGACTGAACTGCTGACATTTGTGTGGTCATTGGTTGAACATTATAACGGTAACTCCTATAACTCCAGAGTGTGGCAGGTGATAGGAAGAATGCAGGACCTTTCTAAGAACGTGCAGAAAGAGCAGAGGAGAAAGAGGAGAAGGTCAGAGCAGTCAGACTCACTTGACTTCCTGCTCAGGTTTGGGGTTGACCTCGATGCTCTCTCCATAGACCACAGGCTGCATGCGTGTCTTGAGCTCTGTGCCTTGTGAGTTCAGCAGCAGGTAGGGGAGCTGTGGGGAGAGAGAGAGGAGAGCATCTTGGTGAGGAGGACACACAAAACTTATGCTATGCATTTGCCACAAAGACTCCAGATATACAGAGTAAATGAGTAACTGACTCCAGAGTAACAGACAGAGTAACAGAGTCCATGATTATTTATTTCATTCTACTTCATTAAATCTCCAGTAAAGTTTGCTACTTAACATTGTTCAAAAAGATTCAGAGAATAGTTTGTAAGAAGGTATTTCATTTAGCAGTCATTTGAAATGACAAAAGAATTAGGACTGTTACTACTGAACAAGATAAATAAGGATAAAGTCATGACTGCTTTATCAATTCATTAAAACTGTGAATGATAAAACTTATTACTTACACCAATTTTCTATGAATAAAGTCGCAAATAAACAAGTGGCAAATAAACTTGTAATTTAACTAATTCACACTTTATTTTCTGTTCATTATTAATAAAGTAACACCACCTCCTACTCCTAAATACAGAAATATTTTACTTTCCATTATGTTTTCTTATCGTTGGTAATAATATCAACAACAAGCTGGAGAGCTTACAAAAGTCTTGGTGTGGGCCAAAATCAACTTTTAAACACAAAGAGAACCCCTGAAGCCAGCCAAGCCGAGTTGCTGAAAAATTGCCATGAGAATGCAACTATCCAAACAGCAAGCCTTTAAACAGGGGTGCTGAGAGATACACAGACACAAATACGGATCCCTGGGAGATAAAAGAGTTCTGAGTGAAGGCTGCCCATTGAGGAAGTTAGGGTCTGGAGAGAAGTCATTGCTTTGTCTCAGTCCTATCCAGTCTGGCTGGTGAAAACACTCAATGCTGTGTTTGCTTGAGTGGGTGTTGTGTGTGCATGAATCTGTATTTCAGAGAGAGTGGGGAAGCGGTGTTTGTGTGTGTATGTGTATGTGTGTTTTTCTGCGTGTGGGCACTGCCTGTCTGACTTGACTGTGTGAATATTCGTATGATATCCATCTGTTTTGTCTATCTGTCTGTTCGTATGTGGGCTGTTCTATCTGTTTGGGTGTCTGTCTTTATGTCCGTCTGTGTGCGTGGGTGTCCACTTGTTTGCCTATTTCAGAGAGTGTGTGTGTATGTGTGTGTGAGTGTGACTGTGTGTCTGTGTGGTAGGTCTAGGCATTTTCAAGACTCCACCTGGTCCAGCCATTAGAGCTCATACCAAAACCAGCCTCTGAGACCATGTGCAGACTCACTGCTCCACTCTCCCGGTGCACACTCGCTACTCAGAGAGTATTCAGTGTACCCATTTCAGCTCACACCACCGTTCACACTCTACTCTACCTCATTCAATAGAACACGTAACAATATACTTCCCTCTGCAATTATTTATCGCTCTGACATACCAGTTCTATTACAAGTGTGTTGACAGCCATATTGAGATGGAAAAAAATCCTGCATACATCTTAGCTTCTCCGTCTTTAACCCCTCGTACTGTCTCATTCACTTTTTTACTGAGCTGACCCAAGAGAGGCAGAGGCACACATAAGGACACCTGGTTCTCACATCCAATGTGTGTATGTGTGTGTGTGTGAGTGTGTGTGTGTGTTTATTTATTGTGCCTGTCCTCTGGAAAGCAAGAGTAGCAGCTTTGGCGGGAAGCCGCTGATGCTCAGTCATAATTCTTTTTAATGGTGACATGCTCAGAGAACAGAGATAGAAAAAGAGAGACTGAGAAAAAGAGACAGAAAGAGAAAGAGAGAATGAGCGAGTGAGAGAGAGGGAGCCCTACTACCAGACCAGAACATCCACTGGAACAGGAGTAGTTCCCATCCATCTGAGTCTCTTCCCTCTCTCGCCACAGGGGTCGGGCTCCGTTCACCTCAGGATTTGGAAGCGTGCAATGAAGTGGAATGAGAGGAGTGTGGGAGAAGAAGGCAAAGGAAGATAGGAGAAAAGGGGGGATGGATATTCTTAGAATTCTACAGTTTCACCTGAAGTTCCAAGCACAGTCCTTATTTTAGCGTTGTTCCCGTCCTCACAAGATTCTTGCCCCCATAAAGTTTTAATTCTCAAACGTTCCATATTTTACAAGGTTCTGGACCTGGTCCTTACAAGGTTTTGGTTCTCATAATGTATTGGTCCTTATAAATGTCTGGTTCTAACAAAGTCAGTTACGCATGTTAAGTCTTCCCAAAGATGACCTATCACAAAATAAATAAATATCCTGATGGATGTGCTAGTTTGCATTTATTCACATACACTGTTACAACTGTGAAGTCCCATACTGTCCATGAAAAAAGAATAGATAGATAGATAGATGGATAGTACTTAGAAAATTAAGTAAATTCATATATTATGTATATTTCAACAACAGCATTGGCCCTTTTAAATTTTTAATGTTTTAATTTCTTATGCCACAGCGTTCCCACAGCTTTGAAAGTGTTTGAGTACAGGGGGATACAACAGGTGCAACTGTGTGCGCGCGTGTGTGTGTGTACTTGAAGGAAAGCTAGTGTGTGTGTGGCACTGGCCTGATACTGTAGGCTGGGCAAGAGATGGTTACATATTCCAGCATGTGGAAGCAGTTTAAGAATGCCAGTTATTCAGTGACTCTGCTTTGTTACAGCTGTTACAGGCCCATGGGGGAAAAAATACCCGCCTGTCCGACCCATCTGCTTATCTGTAGGGGGAGACAGTGGGATTCAGCTAGAGACTGGTCCAATTCTAGAGTCAGTTGAGCCAAAAATATTCTCTTTCATTATGTCTTCCTGTCCACTGTCAGGGTATGTGTGTGTGTGTGTGTGTGTGTGTGTGTGTGTGTGTGTGTGTGTCTGTGTCTGTGTCTGTGTGTGTGTATGTCCATATGTGTTGAACAAGTCAGGGTTTGGAGACATGTTTATGTGCCATTGTAGGCCAAGGGCATGGGACATACAACTACAATGTAATGACAAACCCACACAGATACACACTGTTCCGGTTTTTACTACATAATGTGGGCACAAGTGTACACCATTCAAAAGTTAATCTACTAACAGTCAAAAGTCTCTGCTGTCAAAGGAAGTGCAAATGCCTGCATGGAAACAGGTCTCATGTGAGTTAAATTTTCACATGAAAGTTTATATCTCTGGTATGTGGCGTGTATCAGGTCATTCAATCAACAGGTCCTGTTTGCTTTGAACTTGGACTAACAACCCACCAAAGTAAGAAGGAAGGACAGAACAGCTGTCACTTTGTGGGTAGTCTCTCTCTCTCTCTCTCTCTCTCTCTGCGTGTGTATGTGTTGTGGGTATCTGTATGTGTCCAGCTGCACTATAATAATGGGAGTGTACGTTAAAAGTACAGCTGCAAATTTGTGTGTGTGTGTGCAGTACAGCTGCTTTGCCATGGGAGTCTCCTTTATAGCCCCTGTAATAATCTAGCCAGACACCAGGCTGAGAGAGCACTACTGGCAGCACAGAATATGACTTGGTTTATAAAAGGCCCACAGATACACACACACACACACATACACACACACACAACAGAGCTCATTCCTGTTCCACACCAAAACACTAAAGATGTGTGTGTGTGTGTGTACGTCTGTCTGTCTATAATATCTGACCAAGCCATGGTGTGTTTGAGCTGTTTGTGAGTACTCTACTGCGACCTGGTGACTTTGACCAATATTCAGTGTCACTGGTTCAGCAGCCTAATAAATCATCTCAACCTCAGAAACATGCCTTTGTTTGTTAGAGTAGGTGTTTGTTTGTGCAAACATTTGAGCTTCAGATGAACAAGTGACCGGAGCAGTCTCTCTCTCTCTCTTTTTTTTCTCCTGTGACCACTCCTATGTTTACCAAGACCCTTCCGTTAAACCAGACTTAAGCTCCTGTTTAGGAACAACACTTGCCTTCAGCTGCCCACTGCAAAAAGGGCACAGTGTATGCAAGTACCCTTACATGTTCCCCTGCACACACCATCACCAACAGTTTGCCCGCCTCAGTCCTATACGCTCGGGCCTCTATGCTTGCGTGTTCTGCGGGCGGAACTAACCCTTAGCTAGGTTAAATTAGCCGACAGAGGTCATGGCTCTCTTATGCAACCGTATTGCAATAGCCTCCGTGTGAGGCCCGGTTGGTCGGCTCCCCAGAATAGATTGTGGAGATTGTTCTTAGATGGCGTATGAAAACAACACCAAAATAGACCCCTGCAGTGCAAAGGGAGAGCAGGGAGTGAAGTGAGAGCTTTGTGCAAGCTCACGCACGTCTGACTCCCTCTCTCTCTCACACACACACACACACACACACACACACACACACACACACAGACACACAAACAACACACTCCAGAACAGACACATATGCACTCACACAAACATGAGCATAATGGTAGCTAGATTCCTGTACGCAAAGTGAAAAGGCTTTGTTAGCCTGTCATTTTGAGTGTCCATATTTTCCCATAAGAGATATAAAAACAACCCATCTGACGCCAGTTGGAAGGTGAACTAAACCGTGGTCTGTGACCGCCATCAAACGGCAGTGCAGTGTCTGTGACTGTTTTAAAGTACAGGGTGTGTTTCCGATAAAATGTGCCGTGAGACTTTTTTCTTTTTTCCCCAGTCACATCCTTGGTATTCTTTTCCTGGTCGACCATAGCTTTGGGCTGTCATTTATCAGTTTTTTGAAGGAAAGGCCCTCCTGTGCGTACTGAAGTGCTCAGGTGATGAAAGTGAAGGGGACCCACCCAAACCGTCATCCCGTTTTCCCCCTCTAGCTGGTGTGCATTGTGAAGCCAATCATCCTGTCAGTCAATGCATTATGTGTGAGGGAGGGTTATCACAGTGCTTGACTAACTAAAAAAAAAACTTTCTCTCTTACAAACTGTCATCATTTTTAATACTTAGTTTGAACTTAATAAACCAGACTCAAAAGGATACATCGAGGGACGAGTCAAAGATGACAGCCTAAACAGTCAAGTATATTTCCACAAGCAATCATTCAGTGAGTTAATGCATTGTCAGTAAAAACAGTTATAAAAAAAGGTTATCACAGTGCTTTGCCCATAAAAAACCCTTCCTTCTTTCCTTCCTTCCTTCCTTCCTTCCTGTCATTTACTTCAGCAAGACTCAAAGGGATGTATCAACGGATGGCTTAAAGATGACAACCTCAGCAGTCAAGCATATATTTCCAGCAGCACTGCAGCTAATCCATACAGGTTAACACAGCACACACACTGTATGTCCTCCCTGATGACGAGCTCTGCGTAGGTGCACAGGCAGTCGTCCATGAACAAGTAAGAGCCTGTTTGTCGATGTCTGTCTCAGCAGGCTGTGTCAGGGCTAATCATTTTAAACTGGATCGCAAACCCTCTGGTTTACTTTTCAAAAAGCTCGGTGTCACTGTGTGGGTTCTATGTTTGGCACCGGAGCAGAAGGAAAGCAGAAAACACACACACACACACACACGCATACATACATACACAAACACACACGCACACACACATACACACAAACACAGACAAACATACACACACACACACACAAACACACACACACACACACAAACATTAAGCTCGGTAATAACTTTAACGAATGAAAAAAACCCTCTTTCTGCCATGAACAATGAGTCATAGACAGTTGAGCCACCGGGTAAAGTAGTGTCCTCATTTACAGCACAGATATATTTTGATTTAGCATAAGCAGATTCAGTTTCTCATGCTGGGATATGAACTTCCATGCTTTTCTTGGGCTGTGCTCCGAAGTCTGTGCACAACCGAGTGTGCCAGTAACTAGCAGGTGTGGTGCAGTTAGCTTAATGTGATATGTAACCTTTAGAAAGAGAAATCAGAGCTGGGCTGTGTATTTCTGGCATGTTCTACTGTATTATAAAGTACTGCAAGTAAATGTGTGTTTGTGTGCGTGTGTGCGTGCAGGCGTGCGTGCGTGCATGGAGTCTCTCTGTGTCGTTCTGACAGACACACACACACGTGCACTCCCTGCGCAAAGAGCAGGAGAGGAATAAAGAGAGTGGCTCACATGACCGACTGAGGAGATAGAGGCACAGAGAGATCTGTTACATTAGAGGCCACTGTCTTTAGACTCACCAAGCACCCAAACTCACAAATCACAAGGTCAAAGTGTTTACTCCACTTACTGCACCTCCCAAGGGTATCTGCGCTTTGCTAATAGCATGCAGCTATCGCTGCATCCAGGCTGCAGGCTAGACTTGAATATGGAATAAAGCTTTTTGAAGAAGCTTCCTTTGATAATACAATACTTCTAAAGTAGGTTGTAATCCTTCCACTCGGATGCAAAGCCTACTCTAAAACCATTATTGCATGGGTAGCATGTTGTGACAAATCCTCACAAAAGAAAAAAATGCAATTAATCATTTACAGAGTTGAGGGTTACAATAGGATTTCATAGAAAATGATCAAGAAGGCAAGGCCTATCTCTAACATGGTAGACTAAAATATTTCATACAATTTTTATCCATGTCTTGGTTTTGGTGTGACTGAATTTCCTTTGCAAACAAGAGGACATAACAGTCACTTCAATTTATATATTTCTTTCCTCCATACACACAAAATAAGGATAAAGATGTGTCAGAGTCAGAGATGGTTCAACTATCCTCAGACCTTTTGTGGGTCTTTTCGTGCTTGATTGCAGCCTAGCTGTCGGGAAAAACATTTACGCACTTCTCACTGAAGAGCACAATTGTACAAAGCATACACCAGTTTCAGTGGAAATGGGTTATCTAAATATTGATCATCAGTGGAAATTGATCATCCGTAGAAAAATGCTCAAACTTTATGCTGCAAGTAAGGAGAGGTTTTGCACCTTGAGTGAAAGCATAAGAAACCAAAGATCGGATACTTGCCATATTAATTGGGAGAAACTGTGTGTACACCGACAGCAGACATGTAAACCCAGTTCATACCCCTTAACTGCTAAAACCCAGTTCATACCCCTTAACTGCTAAAACCCAGTTCATACCCCTTAACTGCATCTACATGCACACTGGAGGTGTGCATGTAGATGTCTAACATAAGCCTCTTCTCAGCATTTATAATCCTCAATGTTGTTCTTTAAGATGACCTCCAATACTGCCCAAAAACTCTCCTGTTTTCCCTCTGGAGCTTCCCAGTACAGAAAACATTTTATTCTAAATGACTGAACCTATAGTCAATTTTGACTTGGAGACTGTGTGCTTCTCTGAAGGATATAACAAACTGCGCTGCCTTTACACAGCTGGTGTGCTGTTGTTTATCTGAAAGGAACTACAACTGAGGGGAAGTTTGTGTCAGAGTGCCCCTTTGTGTTGACTTGCTCATATGTTAATCATTACAACACCTGTGTTAATACATAGCCTGCATTTGTGCACATGCATGTTTTTTAGACAGTGTGACCTTTCAGGCTCTCTGTGTTGCCAAAGACTTGTGGAACTCTGAAGTTTGATGTCTAAACTCCCCATTTGACTTTCTGTGGAGATTATTTGGATCTTACCTCCTGTTTGGGCAATGTGCAAATGAAAGGAGGCTATGTCCCAAGATACTAGCATTGGACAGCACACATCCAAAGTCTGCCATAATCCACTAATTGAAACAAAATAGATTATTATGCTAATTCACACAATTCAAACTATTATTTGCACACAAAACACATTTATCTGGTTGCCCCCTACTGGAGACGTCATTGACTAGGCCAACACTGAGGGGTCAGAATAAAATTCCCAAGATTGTGTCCAGATGTGTAGCACTGATTTACAGTTACAAGACTATCCTGCCTACTTCAGCACTGCAGAGGTGGAAGCCTACGGGGCTTTTAAAAATTAACCAATTGATGGCGTTCCATGGTTGAAGCAGTTAAGTCATGACTTAGCATCTATGGTCACCCATGACCATAACCTATAGGCATACGCAGTATAGACTAGTCTATAAACGTTTCTCATTAGTCTACACTTAAATGTTAATTATGTTAATGTTAATAAGTACTTAAACAAAGTGCATTTGTGGAATTTGTCCGATCTACTGATTGTGAGTTCACACATGTGCAAAAATGAAGTAAGATTCACTCACCAACTTCCCTTCTCGGCTCTCTTTTCTGTAGAACCCATGGTGCTGCTCCACGGGCGTCGTACAGCTCCCCGACCGTGATTCGAGAAGCCCGGGGGAAAGCGAGTAGAAGGGCGGACTCGGGCTTGGTGGTAGTCCTGAATCCGGACTGTCGAGCAGCCCTTCTCGATTTTTGCCTTTTAGACTATCATCCATGGCTTGTAAATGTAAGTGCCCCACCATTTCTGGGAGAGCTGAAAGCAAAAAAAAATTAACGCGAATTCACTCCCAACCAAGCGCGTTAGTCTGAATAGACAAAAACAACGTTTCCAGGTTTTTGACAGATCTTGTCAGAAAATGCCAAAATATCCCATTTCATGCCAGAGATTATTCCTCGAGTAAGCTGATCTGTAAAAGAAAGTAAATACATGTCAGCAATTAGTAGTCCTTTTGTCCCATTTTGTAGACATTCAAAATTTAAAGTTTTTCTGACCAGTAATGTAGATAGGTTAAGTTTCTGCCAATAAATTAAATGCAATAGGCAACTATGCAAAGCAAAGACTTAAAATTGGGCTACCGCACAGCGAAATAATTGCAATAAGTAGAACTACGCATATACCTTAACGTTGAAGATCACGTCGATTCAAATGTTGGAGTAGATAGGCTATGTCTTTCTCCTGGCCAAGTACTTTCAAATCATATTGAATGGAACTTCGCTGCCAGTTTGCCTCAAACAAACATGTAAAACTGCAAGCGTAAACAACCCAAATAATTTACTTAAGTTGTACAATCTCCTTCTACAGCACACAATTACGCTTTGAAAGAAAATAATAAGCTCCGAAAAACATTTGTCTATCAATGCGAACTCGGCTGTCGCTTTCAGTCTCTCTCGCTTTCTCTTCTCTTCCTCTCCCGTTCTCTCAGTGGTGTGACTGCCTGGCACTGCGCTCCTTGCGATATAAACGGAGTCTGCCTGCGTTGAAATGACCAGCCCGAGCGCTTTGGGGCCCTTCTTAACGGGACTGCATGCTTTTTACATCTGGAGCCAATCCAGTCCCGTTGATGGACCTGGAACACTTCCAGTCGTAGCCAGTAGGGCGAGCACTTCCGCTCTCTTCTAAGGAAATTTATTTCATGAAAAATACATGATGGTGTAGTTTGACTATCTATCTAAATCTGCCAGAGTTTAAAGTAACTGAACTCTAGTATTCAGTAATAGTCTACTGCCATTTTAAGATCGTTTGGGCAGTTACTTAAAACGTTAGGAAATTCCGACATCTGTTGTAAATCATTCATTTGCTACTACCACATGATTTTAATAGGCCTAATCTAGCCTAGCCTAATCTAGACCTAATCTAACAACATTAATTGGAGACCAAGATCTTCTCTACATCTCTTCCAAGATTTTACATAGGCCTAGTAACCAGACTATTAACTTGGTAGACCTGTATCTGTATATTTGATATACATTAAGTATAGTTTAAAGTTCAAGCTCTGTCTCAGAGAGAAAGAGAGAATGAGAGAGACAGTTATATGCTGCTGATTCAACAATGCTTCTTGGTTTTAACATGCCTATGGGAATTGTCTGCCTGCAATGATCGGTCCTATTGTATCTAACAGAAGGATCCTCAGCTAAGTTCCCAGACATCATTGCTAATTATTGTCTTTAAAATAATGTATTTTCAGTGTAATGTCCTTACATATGGCAAGTACTATATTAACACATATCACAAGTTACCAGTGGTGCTAAAATTCTTCCATATCATATATAACTAAACTAAATGGTACTGTCGATACCATTGTCAGTACCATTAGATGCTGTTAAATGGAAGTTTACTGAAAGGGAGACTTATAAGTTTAGTGAGGAAGAGACTTATAAGAGCTAACCCTACAGTACAGTGCTGTGGATGGACTGAGAAAAAGAGAGAGAGATGAAGCTGTATGCATAGATGCTGTCCTCTGAGGCCTGGGCTAGATAGGTCAGGATGGGTAGTGGAGGTCACATGATTGCCTTGTATTCTGGGACAGGGTGGGGCAAGGGTGGCCAGCTGGTTTGTCTAGCAGCTATGGGTGGCACCATCACCACACACCACAACCACTGCCAACCACCCAAAACCAACACAGACGACTGAATGACATGCAGACACCAAGGAATGGAGAGAGGGAGCGAGAGATGCCACTTCATAAACATGGCTTCTTTCTTTTTAAGATAGCTTGATTTGCTTTTCATCAAAACATTTTGGAAAGCTGACAAATATCACGAGATAGAAAGGTAAATAAAATGAGATGGAAAGGTAAAGATATTTCCAAACAATACCGTGTGTGAGTTTGTGGTATGTGTGCTTGTATGTCTCTCTCTCTGTATGGGTGTGTGTTTGTATGTGTGTGTGTGTGTGTGTGTGTGTGTGTGTGTGAGAGAGAGAGAGAGAGAGAGAGAGAGAGAGCACAAGAGAATAAGAGAGATGTATAAAAAATGGAAGAGATAAAAGAAGGTTTATTGAGACCATCTTGTTCACATAAGGTTCGTGGTTACAGCCTGCAGTGTTGCCAAGGCGATGGTCAGACAGATGCATGCGACAGGAGCAGACTGCCTGCCTAAGCAGCCTGATTGGTTTGTTGATGGTTCACCAGCTCTCCCTGGTGATTGCAGTAAATTGCCAGGAATTACTACAAAATATTAGTCTCTCTAACTGGGGGAATTTTCTTGGCATGGGCTAGTCTGCTGATTCTCAGCATGCAACTGTGAAGTGGGTTCAAGTTGTGTGGTTAATTAATTAGGCTGTGTTTATAAAGCATATCGACCTACCACATAATTGTGGCCCTGTCAAATATTTTATTTATCGTGCTTATTTGTGAATAATGCCCTGTGCTTACAAAGTATTTAAGCAGACTGTGTGTGTGTGTGTGTGTGTGTGTGTATCTGTGTGTTTTCTGTGTCTGTCTGTCTGTGGCATGTGTGTGTCTGTGACTTTTTTCAAAACTAAGCTCTCCTCACTTCCTATCTGTTACAAAGTGAACCATACAGACTGGTAGGGACACATAGCTGCAGAGGGCACTCTTGTGAAGAGGCAAGGTACTGTCATAGCATCAAACCATTCTCCCTCTTCACTTGTTTAGCTTGTGTGAAGAGCCAACGTTTAAATGCGCATTAATATGTAGATTCAGTGCGCACGTTTATATTCGTTTATATTATAGGTCTGTTTCTGTTTCATTGCTTATGCTGTTAATATAGTTTCACGATTGCGAAGAGAGTCATGCTTTAATCAACAACTGATGGCAACGCCAGGCAAGAAAAAAACTGACGGGGTAGACAGGTAGGTGCTGCAAAAAAATATGAGGACAGTTGCACATGCTTGCATCAAATCCAAATCACTCCCAAAGGCATTATCACTTCTAATCCAGCCCATGATGATTTGCCCAAACTTTGACTTCCCATGAATTGATTTTGGATGGCACTAGATTTGCAGACGTGAATGCTCAAACAGAGTGCAAGTAGGTAGAGAACATGTATGTGTGTCTGTGGTGGTGGTGGTGGTGGTGGGGGGGGGCAGCTAGTTTCGGGATGGCCCTGTGTGTGTGTGTGTGTGTGTGTGTGTGTGTGTGTGTGTGTAAACACTTCACACAATGAATCCACTGTGCACTCATGTCCTACGCAAAGGATTCCCCAACTCTTTCATTCTTTCTCTCCTCTTTCCTCCCTCTCTCTTCTTCTCTTCCTTCCTTCTCTTTCTCTCACTTGTTTTTTTTTCTCTGAGTCACACAGCTGCCTTCTCTTTCACTCCTTCTCCCCCCCTTTGGTCAATAGATTGTGTATGGCTCATTTATGAAAACTAATGATATACAACAAATATGACATGACCCACTTCCATAATAGCCTCTCTTCTTTCTATTGGACTAGTTTATCTTGTGGAAGAGGAGCATGTCTAGCCTGTGTAGCTCCTAAAAGTTTGACTTCTTTCACCAATAAACATTCAATAGAAATTACATGGGGCATTTTAGACTTCTTTCTGTAGAGAATGAATTGGCAGTTTTTCTGCCAAAGACCCTTTTCACTGTTTGGCACTGGTTTTTATATCATTTGGGATTTAATGTATGATAGCTGTGGAGTCTGAGGTTAGGGGTGTAGGGTGGAGTCTTTAGAGATCTCTAATGAGTTTGGTCTGGAGTCTGTAACACACACACACACACACACACACACACAGCTTCAGGTTTTGATTCTGGTTCTGGTATACATTTTGGGTTAACATTTCTGGTGCATGCATCTCTTGGTATGGAGTTTAATATAATGCAGCATTGCTGAATGGAGGTCTGAACGTGTGTGTGTGTGAGAGAGAGAGAGAGAGAGTTGGGGGGGGGGGGGGGGTTGTGGCTGTGGGTTCAGTCGAATGACGAGTGGGCACGTAGGTGTAGGTTGCAAGTCCCTCAGGAGCTGTTTGGCTATGGCCAGGGTTCTGGTTTGGCTACATGAATGGCCAATGCTAATGGCTGGAGTTCAGATAGTTCAAAACAGGGTTTTGGAGTGCTGGGGTGTGGTTAAAAAAGGATTTAGTCTTGTCCAATAATTGTTTGGTTGACTGAGAGTGTGGAGGCTAAAGTCAAGGCCAGATTTCTTGGCCTTGGTTTGGGTATAACTTGTAATGCAATTGTGGTAAGTATTTAATAGAACAGAAGCCCCTTGATTCTGAGGGTAGTTAGAAATCCAGTGTGATTTAACCATAGCCCTGTTGTTTGAAAGTTTGAGAGCTGTCAGAAGGAAAATGAACAAGAACATTCTTATACCACATTGACGGAATAGCAAACCGACAGCTAACATTAACTGAATGTGGTATAGGATAATGAAACTGAGTTTCTGTGCCCCACTGAGTTAGTGTTAGCTGGTGGTTCACACTGATGTATAAAAATTCGTATCAAAAATACTTGGTGAACTTGAGCAACAGGGCTATGGACTGAAAGGAATTTTAGGAAATATTTTTGTTTTTTACAGTTCAGGGAATGATGATTGCTAGGAGCACCTGTAATTTGTCGTTTTGTGTTGAGAAGGATAGTATGGTTGGTATTGAGCAAGACTATGGCTTGGTAAGGGGTTTGGCCTGATGAGGAGGTGCAGGAAGCAGGAAGGTGGAGACGAACCCACGGGCCCTAAAAAACAAGCTGTCTGTCTGGAGGTGATTCATGCTGGCTACACTTTGTCCCAAGCAGTCACTCACATCCGGCTCTGTTTACACACCCAGACACACGAGTACACGAGTACACGCACGCACACACACACACACACACTCAACTAAACTATACACACACACACACACACACATATTCTTACACTGTACTCTCTCTATGTATCCCCATCTCTCTCCACAATAATTGCACACACAGACACACATGCTGAATCACATGAAAACAGACATGCATGCACATGCATACACATACACACACTCAACTAAACTACACACACACACACACACATATTCTTACACTGTACTCTCTCTATGTATCCCCATCTCTCTCCACAATAATTGCACACACAGACACACATGCTGAATCACATGAAAACAGACACATGCATGCACATGCATACACACACACACACTCACAAACTGAAACTCTCTCACAGAATTGTATGTACTGCTGCCAAACTAGCTGTGCCACATCTCTTGCAGGTGTGTGTGTGTGTGTGTGTGTGTGTGTCCATCTGCATGAGAAAGGTACAAGAAGTATATGATTCTATCCTTGCACAGGCAAACATAAATTCTGGCCATTCTTCCTACGAATTCTTCACTTTCTCTTATACAGACACACACACACACACACACACACACACATACATATGCTCATACACACACACACACATTTGCACACATGCACACACAGAGCACGTCTGGAATAACTCTTTATGTAAACAATCTTGCTCTTTTAGGCAGGGCAGTTGTTTTTGCCAGGCAAAGACACTAATGCGGTTTCTGGTGTGTGTATGCGCGCAGCTGTGTTTGTGTGTATGTCAGCATGTGTGTGTAAGTGAGTGAGAGAGTGAGTGAGAGCCTGATTTACTGGAGGATGTATGGATGCTGTGCATGTCACACATAGGTCTTTCTCTGTACAGACACTTCGTTCACAGCCTCAGAAACTTGGTGTGACCAAAACAAACTCTCCTGTCCGTCCTGTCTGTCTCACATGCTCTACTAGGAGCCTTGGAGAAGGCAACAATAAAACTGCTCACGTTCAGAAAAGGGTGTTAACACACTCATATGTACTTTGACATATGTGAAGCAGCATGATGATTATGTACAGTAATCAAGCTCCATAATACAAAATCATTAGCTGAGAAATTAGAGGCAAGCACCTTGTTGTTATAACAAATGAATCGGCCCAACATTGTTTGTGGGCACAGAGGAATTCTGTCTCGAGGAAACAAATGTTATTGACAACAAACCTGAACAAAGGGAATAGACAAATCCAACAGAGTCGTTGATTTTAACATGGAGCCAGTAAAGTCAAAAATGTGTCTGCGACTAACAAAGGCTGGCACAAATATACACCCCACACATGCATTGATCTTGACAAAGTGCTCAAATTCTGCTTTTTTATTGGGAAAGTTTTATTTTGTGTGTTATCGTCTCTTCCTTTGGCCGAGTTGGAATGCCATGTCAGTGGTTGCTCGTCTTTGTGTTTTCAATCAGAATGCTGTAACTGAAACCTTGTGGCTTAGATGGAGAGGGGGGCAAGAATCGTTCACAAGCCAACCCAGAGTTGGCATTTTGGAGTTTTAATCTAAAGCTGTCGCTATGATGGATTGGCTAGGAGTTTTCTAAATATATCCTCGCAATCTCCTCAACACACACACACACACTCCTTAAGTTTGCATCTGGTTTCAATGCCTCTGTTGAATGAGAGAGAGAGAGAGAGAGAGAGAGAGAGAGATTTTGGTTTGGTTTTTTTTACCACTCCCCCCTCTACTAGCAAAACAATCTCTGTCTTTCACCCCCTCCCCCCCGCCATCTTTCTTCTTTTCCTCTCTTCCTCTCTTTCTCTCAGTCTCTCACTCAGTCTCTATAAACTCATCCTGTTGTTATGTAATCCAGTTCCTTTGACTCTGTACTGCTGGAAACACATATCTTTGAACCCTTAAATGCTACATGCAAGACACTCACACACACCAACACACACACACACACACACACACACACACACACACACACACACACACACACACACACAGTCTATATAATTACCACCATCTCTTCGATCTCTCTCTCTCACTCTCTTTACTTCTTCACGTGTTAATCTGTGTGTAAACAACTTCTCCTCGGGCAAGGCAGCTGTGCTGTAAGTGTGTGTGTGTGTGTGTGTGTGTGTGTCCACTTGTTGCATGTTAGAGACATCCTCTCAGATCTGTAATCAGCTGGGATGCCCTCACCTGCCGCTGCGGGCCCTCTGACATTTAACACTTCCTGTGGGATGGCACACTTCCTGTCGTCTGTCTCCCAGACACACAATCACACACACACACACACACAAACATGCAAACACCCTCACACACACAGAGACACAAGCAGAGACACACCCCCCCCCCCTCTCTGTCTTACACACTTACACAAACACACACACAGGCACACTTACAGAAACACATGTATACACACACTACCCCCCCCCCCCTCCCATTACCCTATTAGTCACTTTCCTGCTTGGCAAAGATTGTTAAACAGCAGAGAAAAGGGTCAGTATGTTAAAGAGCTTTTCCCCTACTCACACCTCCATGAAGGCATGGGTTTGTGGGAGCTTGTGTGTGTGTGTAAGTGTGTGTGTTTGTGTGTGTGCTTTTCTGTTTGTTTTCTTTGTGCGGTGGTGTATGTATGTGTGTATTTGTATGTGTGTTTCAGTGGATGTGCGTCAATCGCATCTGACTGCGTTTGATTAGCGAGTGGCAAGTAGGAACAAACAAAGCTGTTGGTATGGCTTCCTGACGCAGGGGCCATTCATTTAACACACACATAACAGAGGCAGGCTGATAAAAGGCCTATGTTTGACTTTCTCCTCCACATCCTCTTTCTGCTCAGTCACACATACACACACACACACAAACTCACACGTGCACACACACACACACTAGTCAACAGAAAAACACCCACAACCAGCTTCTGTCTACTTCCTAATAAAAAACCCACACTAACTGGAGTACAATTGTGTGTTTGCGGAGTGTACCTAAGTACTTAAAAAAGACTTTGTGTATTTGTAGAGGCAAACACCACTGTTTATGTGCTCGCTTGCATGCATTCATACAAAAGACCCATTATTCTTCTCTATGTCACATAGTTCTCAATCAATCACCGTCAGCCACTGCACACTGCACTAACACCCGATACTGAGGCCTGTCAAGAGACGGAAAAGTTACTCAGTCCACCCATCAATGATTACAGCAGTTGCTGATGAGGGTCACAACCTCTGTTAAACAACAATAGCAAACTTCACTTATCTGCAATTCAATTCAAACATATTAATACTCTGGCATTCACGGCATGTCTCGTGGCGCTCTACAGACATTGACAAGGAGCACCGAAGAAAACCGGGGCAAGGAAAAACTGCCAGGCGTCATGCAGGAGAAGTACAGTTAGCGATAGCTTCATAGTTATAAATGCTATGTAAAGTAAGCATAAGGCATTGTGTCTGCCTATTCCACCTTTATAAGCAATTAGCGCAGTATGTCTTATTCAGCACAAGGTTTCTCTTTGGTAAACAAATCGTCAGGGTTGCTCTCTGTTCGAAGTTGCTTGCTCGCAATGTGTTTTGCATGGGCTTTAATTTCATTATTAGTTCATAGAAATGTTTTCTCGTTCCAACACACACACACACACACACACACAAAACCTATTCAACACACAGACACAAAAACAGCCACATCCGCTTCAGTGTACTGCCTTATAAACAAACAGACTGAGCAGAATACTTTTGTGTGCTCTGTGTGTGTACCTATAGGTCATAGAAAACAGCTTTTGTGGGTTTGTAGGGGCAAATGTAACTTTTTTCTGTTCATTTTCACACATGTCACACACACACACACACACACACACACACACACACACAGGAACACACACTGCAGACAGTGTGTGTGAATGTTATTGCCTGAGGGGACACTATGACAAGGGCAGACCACCCATGCCTGCTGAGGGCCTGAAAGTGCTGTTTTTCCTCTCTGAGAAAGAAAGGGAATCCATGTGTGTGTGTGTGTGTGTGTGTGTGTGTGTGTGTGTGTGTACGTGCCTTTTCATGTGTGTATCTGTGTGTGGTAGACAGCTAATTGTTGAGGTGAAGGTCAGGTGAAGTACATTCCAGTGAAAAAGTGTGTCACTGAAAGACATACCAAAAAGTTTCTAAGTCATGTGGCCCAGTGATGTTGCAGGACTAATGGTGCCTACAGAGTTCAAACAGACTAACATGATGAGCTGTGACTGATTTACTGACTTACTCACAGAATGTCAGTGATAGCAAAGAGATGGCAGAGATACCCCTAACTGGATTAACTGTGCAAACAGCAAGTTGGACTATGGACTCTGAATGGTTAGGTTTGATTAGAGAGAGAGAGAGATAGAGTGTGTGTGTGTGTGTCTGTGTGCATACATGTTTGTGTGTGTATGTGTGTGTGCATGCATGTGTGTGTGTGTGTGTGTGATATTCTGTGCATTTACTACACATTCTCTCTGTCTGTTTTTCTCATGTGGAATTCAGATTGGTTTGTCTGTGTAGCGTTTGCATGCCTGCATGCTAGAGGGAGAGGGATTCAGAAAATGCGAGAGAGAGAGAGAGAGAGTTGGAATGGGAATGACAGAGCGCTGGGAGAGAACTCCACCATGTCCGAACACGAGAGCTGGGGAGAATTCCTGACATTTCTCTCTGCTCTCCCCATACGGCCTGTCCGCATCCGCCAGCCAGCAACAGCACCAGCAACAGTGTGATCCGTTGGCCAACGCTGCACTTTCACAGAGTCTGGGCCGTAAACCACACCACACAGAGTTCTGGAAATCGAAGTTCATTCAGAAAGAGCCTCGGGTCAGGAGGGGTGGGAGTGGAATGGGGGTGGGGGGGGGGGGGGGTTGACAAGCTTCGGACCGCCATTAGCTTCTATACAGTGCCAGGGAAACCTCAAAATAGCTGAGGTTGGCGGTGGAATATATTAGGCTTCATGCCCTTAGTCATTGTTGAACACTGTGTTTATTCACCAGTGGACTAGTTCCTTATATCTGTCACCACTGTGTCAGGAGATGTGGGATAGCGTTCTTTAATGTGCTAAACAATTATATTTCAAGACCATTGTGGCCGTTAACAATAAACAATGTAAAAATGAATTCAGAGGTTTCCCTGCTGTTTTAAGTATGTCTCTCTCTCTCTCTCTGTGTCTCTCTCTCTCTCTGTGTGTGTGTGTGTGTGTGTGTGTGTGTGTGTGTGTGTGTGTGTGTTTGGACTCACAGAGGGGTTGTTGTTTTCAGTAACTACCCTGAGGCAAGGAAGGGTTGGAGACAGGGAGAGCAAGGAAGCCACATCTGCTGACATGGCTTAAGTGTTGCTCAAAGCAAACACACATACACATACACACACACACACACACACACACACACACACAAACACACACACACAGTATTTAGATGTTGCTCCACACTGTGGGCGTATACAGCAGTTTTATCCACAAAATAAACCTGTCTCGACATGTATTGGGATGCACCATCAATACAGGCACACTGGAGCTGAAAACACAGGCTCCCTTTCCTCACGTACACTCACATATAGGTCCACACAGACACACACCTACACACATGCACACACCTGTAAATTATTCTTTTGTGGGAGTGTATGCACATAACACACAAAATGGATTTTAACACACTAAAAATGGAGAAAAGCCTCACCAAGATTGACATAAATACACACTTACACACACACACACATTCATATAGTCATACAAATGGGGGGTTATGGAAGAGAAACAGTGGCGAGCCCTTGCGTGTTTTGTTTTAACGGCACGTCTGATGCCACACGAGTGTTGTAACTGTAGCCGAGGTGTTATGGTAACTCTGGCAGTGACGATGGGGAGACCGCCTCAGACATCTCCATAAACAGACGTCTCCCACTGAAAGATTTCTCGCCTAATTTTAGTTTCGTCCGACCCATGGCCTCTCTCTCTCTCTCTCGATGTTCCACCAGGGAAGCTGAGTCAGACAGAGCAGATGAACTTATGTCACTCCCATCCTCACAAAGACAGGCATCCCCCAAAACCCATGCGCCCCTTTCAAAACCTCTAACCAATGCCATCCACTACATTTCTCAGAAGATACATTTCTGAGACAAAAATAATCTGAGACATTTTGGACACTTCTGAGGAAAAGCACATCTTAAGACGCTACATGGAGAAATGGGTTAGCAAATGCAAGAGCTCTAGGAGCTCTAAGTCAGTAAGCTTCATACCCACTACCAGAGTCTCTTTGCACTGGTCCAAGCAGGGGCTGATAAATCTTCTCAAAGCAAACAGAGAAATGTGGAAGTGTAATTATTGGGAATGTTTTCTGTGGCCTGTTGTAAAAATGACCTCCGCTCAATGGGTGTTTACTCTGTTGGATGGCTACAGCTGGCACGGGTATAGCTGCACAGAGACGGCAGGAGGGACGTGTGGAAGCAAAGGAGAAAATCCTCATCTTCATCAACATTATCCATGGTGAGTACAGGTGATTACAGTTTCTGAGTGTAATGGACCACTTTAAGGTTTAAGAGATTAGCCTTTCAATAACCTTCGCTGACTGAATCTGTCCAAACCAATAAACATAAATCAGACCTTACAACCAACTCCACTGACATTAGAAACCAATGTCCCAATATAGATATTGTTAGAATGGCGTTTGGGGGGTGTGTGGTGGATGGGGGTGGGGGTTGTGGGTGGTTAAGGAGAACACTACACCAGAGCAGAAAAAGTGAAATAAACCGTTATGGCTATTATAACTGGGCCCTCTGGAAATAGAGCAAGTGGGTGTTTCGCTGGCCTGACCCTGGTCGTCCTTAAAGAGGCTGTGTAACTTGGGAGCAAATGTATTCACAAAGCTGCCACGCAGGGTCATTATGGCATTGAGTTATGAAAGATGACACTATAGTCTGCGGTGTATGATAAATGGAAGTCTTGAAAAATATGAAAGTAACAATGGAGCTGCTGATGTGGGGCCCTTCTCGTGCAGGGCCCGTATCAGCAGTGAAACTGTGCTTGTTTATTACCCATGTCAGATCTTGGCTAGTCTGAGCATTATTTCCCAAAAACTACAAAACCCACTTCCGTGAGCCATTTGGGTGGTAGCTTTAAAATGGAAGTGGCTGGGAGGTTTAAATTTGAAAAGAGGTCGGCCTTGTGCATGTTGGTCAAGGTGATGGCCATATCTGTGGTTGACCTCATTACCCACATGGACCCCTGTCCTCAACCCCCCAGGGTCTGGGTGGGCCTTTTGGCTTTGAAACTGATCTGACAGCCAGATCATGAAACCTCCTGCATTCCTTCAAGGCCATTTCTACCCAAACCAGGTCTGGTTTGACAGCTACAGCTAATATGTGCGCAAACACATGACTCATTTGAAAGACTTTGCTTCTCTGGTATTTTCTCCCGTGCTTTGGAGAGCTTCTAAAGACAGTCAGCAGTTATATACCCATGCTGGACACAGATGTTGTTTTATATGTTCTGGACACACGGATTGTTTTTATGACCAGTAACAAAAATGGCTCTCATTAACTGAAATGGGCCATAGTGATAACCAAAGATTCTTTTTAAAAGGTTTTTCAAAGAACAGTTTGTTTGATAGCCTTACTACGAATCTCTAAAGACTTGTGACATTCTTGTATTTGTGATAGTATCATACTGTAGCTAGATAGTACTACTTATGTGAATCAATTGCATTAACAGGCTTCGTCTTAATCAGGGAAGATGTGAGATTATGAAGAGACAGTCTGCAAAGTTTCACTGATTTAGATATGATAGCAGTATTGCATGTGAGTATTGATTGTACTGACTGATTGATAGTATTGATAGACAAAGCTAGTTCTAATGTGAAGAAAAATGTCTTGTCTAGGGGCGGGAATGGACAACTGTGGGTTGAGTAGATTGAGAACTAAATCCTTTGATTCACTGGAATCATATACCTCTGATATAATCAATTGGTGGATCAAACATTTTTCAGACCATGGTCAATGGGGTTTTCAGAGAATGAAATTACAACAACAAGTTCCACAATATTTGCCTCATTGTAATAAACTGTAATAGGTACCCTAGCAGTATACTGTATTATAGGCCTGTGTGCTGAAAAGCTGTGTAGACTACTGTCTAAACGATAGGGACTTTATAAGAAAATTGATAAAGAATTAGACTGATAAGCAGAATCAACAATGGCATCAATACTGATAAAATCCTATCAATCCCAACCCCTTGTCTTGACAGATGTTTGATCTTTTCAAAATAGTCTTTGAGCATGTGACACGTCAGCTAAAAAACATGTGTTCAGGCCCTAAGCACACATGCTACTACTACAGGTGAAAAACACACTGGCTCAAGTCCCAAGCTCTGAACTCTCAAAGATTTAACCTGCATGAATAGACTTTATGATTGGTTGATTCATGTCAGTTTCACCCTAGAACTACACAGGACACAAGACATGACAGAAGCATAAAATCAAGGACCCATCTGCTGCGCCGACTGGCTTCCACTACAGTCAATGGAACTGGCTACACAAGCACAGTGAACATTCTGAAAAAACAGACCAGTCTAATATCTTTTGACTTGACTTAATGTAACACTTCTCTAATGTGTCCAGTGAAGCTCTAGCCTAAGTCTTTGAGGGTTCAGGGCTTAGTGTTTGAGGTGGGCGGGTATTAGAATTTGGCCAGTGTCTTTAGCGTACTGCAGTGATTACATACAGACCCAGATTTCTCACAATCCCACAGACATCCCATGTGCACTGGGCCTGTCTGTTCCTGGCTGGGGTGGCGGTCAGGGAAGCTGTTTGGAATGGGGGGCATCTGGGTTTGTCTTCTGGTCAGTCCCATGAATGCCTGGCTCTGGGGTCCGTGGTGAACCTGGTCAGCTCAGTGTGTGGCAAGTGGCTCAGATCAGGCTCTCTTTCTCACCGCAGACCCACCACACCTCTAACCCTGCCTGACCCCGACCAAAACCTACTAGGGCCAATCAGGGTGAGCCACAACATGCGTTAGCCAATGGTTTGACCTGGGAATGCCTCATTTCGTCCAGTTGTATGTGTCCGAGTGGCAATTTGCATGAAGCTGAAGGATTAGCAGACAAACAGCCTGTAAGGCACGAGTCTCCTATCCCCTAATTAAATTAACAGTTAAATGAACTCCCTCTGAATTCCACAGCACTGCACCCGACACCAGCTACGCAAATAGACCTCCTCCCGTCCTCCATTTCATTCTCTCTCTCTCACACTCTCTCTCTCTCTCCTGAAACTATCGGCCAGAGGAACAAAAAGGAATGTTCCGGCAGAAGAATAGATTTTCCTCCTCCATTCCCCCAGCTTCACCCTCTCGGCTCAGTGATAATATTTTTACGCCGCTGCCTGTAAGGGCCTCCGTGGTTTGCTCGTAAGGAAGGGCATAACAGGATTAGTGTATATGCTAGCAATAAAGTACTAACAGCCACCACACATTATAGCATGGTATAGCAGAAACAGACGCTCCTCTCCTCTCTTCTCCTCTCCTTCCTCTCCTCTCCTTTCTACTACTCTCCTATCCTTTCTCCATCTCCTCACCTCTCTTTTCCTCTCCCTCTCTTCTCCTCTCTTCTCCCTCTCCTCACCTCTCTTTTCCTCTCCCTCTCCTCTCTTCTCCCTCTCCTCACCTCTCTTTTCCTCTCCCTCTCCTCTCCTCTCTTCTCCCTCTCCTCACCTCTCTTTTCCTCTACCTGTCTTCTCCCTCTCCTCTCTTCTCCCTCTTTCACTTCTTCTTTTTCTCTCTTCTCCCTCTCCTCTCCTCTCCCTCTCTTCTCCTTCTTCTCTCTTCTCCCTGTCTCTCCTCTCTTCTCCACTCCCTTTCTTCTCCCTCTCCTCTCCTCTCCTCTCCTCTCTTCTCCCTCTCTCACTTCTCCTTCTTCTCTCTTCTTCCTCTCCTCTCCCTCTCTTCTCCCTCATCTCCTCTCTTCTCCTCTCCCTCTCTTCACTGCTTTGAACTCCTGCCGTGTTTGGTTTGGAGAGTACTATTTAATTTATTTTCCTATTCTTCTACTCCGTGTTCTCTGCCAGTCACTCCATTTTCCCCACTCATTTTTATAGCTATTTATTATCCCTTTAACGGAGAGGGCGAAGCGAGAGAGCGAGAGACAGAGTGAGAGAGAAAGAGGAAAAAAGGGAGAATGAAGTGGGGCGGGTGGGGGTGGGGGTGGCGGGGTCAAGCAGGGAGGAGTTCAAATGAGCTCTCAAGTTTTATGTTGGGCCGAATTAGAGATGACTTTTTAAATGCTGGCTGCTGAGACGAGCTTCTACTGTAAGAATGTAGGTTAATGAATGTAGTATGCAGCTCTTGGCGACGGACGCCAATGTATGTGTGTGGGGATCTTTTTCATACTGATTAAAAAGCAGACTGCCTTCATGGTCTCTGTCACCTTCTCCTCTCTCGCTCACATGTGGCTTCCCTTTGGGCCTCCGTGCGCTTGCAAGCAGGCCCCCGGAGTGGAGATCTCACCCCCCCCCCCCCCCCAAAAAAAAAGCAAGCTTCTCCAGACTCACTCTCATTCATGCCGACTTCTAAGCACTGACACAGGGCCTGCTGGTTTGGATTCTGGTCCATTCAAAACCTTGCAGGTGAAAGGCATTCAGTGGGAATAAATGGTGAAACTAAGTAAAGAAGCTCTCCTCTGTGTATCCTCTGGAGGTATCTGGAATCTACAGAGGAAGTAAAAAACCTGTGTGTGTGTGTGTATGTGTGTTGCTGTCCAAATAAGCCATAGGAATTACAAAGAGGATCTCTTTCACATTGTTGTGTCTCAGATTTGTGACACAACGCAGTGCAGTTTCAGGTCTGGACCGATCACTCTGATTGTAGCAGAGGAGTCAGGCAGATGGAGAGGAAGAAAGTTCTGGAACATACAAGCATGCGGACAGACAGTATTACCAATCCTTTTCCTGAATATACCTGCGTCACTGACGCATTTTAACAATCTTTATGACCTTTTTGTTTGCAGCAGTTGACTGACGATCGATGTGTCTGTCGAAACCTGGGGCCAAGGCAGATACAGCTTTTTGACGTGTGTCTGAGTGTTTGTGTGTGACCATGTGTCATGTGCTGCAGTTGAGGTTATGTGAGACAGTTGTAGAGTTTGACTTCGTTCTGTGTATCAGTATGTGTGTATATTTGTCAGCACACTTGAGTGTTTGTGTGTGTGTGCGTACAGAAGGAACTGATTTAATTTCATGGCTTGTGTGTACATGTATTGTGTGGTGTGTGTGTGTGTGTGTATGTCTATGTGTCCATGTGTGTACATGCCGTTAGGTGAAACATACATCGAGATGAGAGATTTACCTCAGTGGTTTGTGTCAGAGGGAAGACTTATTGCTGTCACTTTAAACCATCAATTATCAACAATTACACAAGGGATTCCAAGCATTTAGCATGCTGGTGTGGAAAGAATAGGCCAAGAAATTGACAAGCCTCAACCCTCACTTTCTCTATAGCGCTGCCAAAATTATTAAAATATTAATCATCACAATCACCTGATAAAGTCTTGATAAGGTCACCGTACGATTTTTAATTCCTCACTCACTTGTGTTGTGCTGGGAGCCGTTGAAAGGCAGTGTGTGAGATACATGAGACATGCTTAGCCAAGCATTCACAGAGCACAGCTGGGCTCCTTGTCGATGCAGTGGGACTTTGATCCTTCACTATGCTTACATTAGCTGCAGGACACATAATCAGACAGACAGACAAACACGCACACACACACACACACACACACACACACAAACACACACACACACAGAGATAAGAACCTGTCTGGGCCTGATTTTGACACCTTTTCTCTAAATTAGCTGAGGCAAGTCCCTGCTTGGTGTATGTGTTGCATGGACAGCACACTGCAGTCACACGCTTCTTCTTTTCACAATTTCAACTGATGTTCATCAAGAATTAATCCTGCCTAATACTCCTGATGCATCACTTACTGCTCCATGTTTTGCTTTCATTGCACAAATTCTTGCTGTGTTATGATTATCCGCCATCACTTGTGTTCATCTCCGGATTCACAGTGGATGGTTTTATTGGTCTCAATCAAATATATGGGTAAACCACATACACTTCTGACAGTCTTTTAAAAGCAGTACAGGTCAAACGTTGATGGAAAATATCTTACTGTTTATGGTGCCTGTCAGGCACTTAGCCTTTGCTTCGCACTGTGAGAGCAAACGTCTCAAGTAGTACTGCTTAATTAGTTTCCAGCTCCATGCAGCAGTCAATAGCTTCCCCATCCGACCTCTTCATTTCCTACCTCCAGCACTAAGAGTACATAGAGAGGGAGACAGAGAGAGAGAGAGAGTGAGGGAGACAGAGAGAGAGAGAGCAGAACAAGCTGGCTTTCCTCTTCCCCCAGGGTTAGTGTGAGATGTTCGGTTAAAGCACTGCATGTGTTCTACCCTCTAGACTCGCTCACTGCCCACCCGCTTTGAAAAGGCGTAACAACTGAGCACGGCTCGTTCTCATAAAAGCTTCCCTCTTAAATGTGCTTGCTTGAGCGTTTTGTTTTCTTGGCCTCCACCACATTTCTCAGGCTTGTGTTCCCCATTTTGGGGTGGCTGGTGGCTTCTCCTACTCTGCAGATAGGCTTGCCTTTTTCCCGGCAGGGTTGGCATTGAGGGGTAGCACAAAGGGGCAAGTTGGGACAGTCGCACCCGCATGTGTGTTCCCCTGTCCTCCAGATGATGCCCCCTTGTCTCCTGAAATGGCCATTGTACTCTTGTGTGTGTGTGTTTACGTTTATTTGTGTGTGTGTATGTGTTTGTGTGTGTGTGTCTTTAAAGAGAGGGAAGGAAGTGTGCTTTATAGGCCTGTTTTGCCTCTCGTGTCTTTTAATGATTTCACCCCACGCTGCATGCTGAAGCCAACGTCTCTGCAAGAGGAGAAGCCTCTGTGTCTCTGGTGCTCAGACAAGCCAGAGGTTTTAGACAAAATATCCTCTCCGTATGGTCATATCAGCCTTGGTTTGTGTGCTTGAGAATTAATAAGGGAGTGGGGTGGGATTGAAGGAGTGATGAATTTTAGTGCGGAACAATAATAAACCATATTGGAAGCATAAATCAGCACCAGATATAGATTGTCATTTTCTGTGTATGACACTTTGCATTTGCCTTCTTTAACCATATCTTTACACACCATAGTCATGTTTTCATATTATATCAGTTAGCATAATGTCTATGTGCACACCCATCTGTGTGTGTGTGTGTGTGTGTACGTATATGCACATGTGTGTGTATGTGTGTGCGTGCACATATGTGTTTGTGTGTGTGCGCGTCCGTGCACGTGTGTGTGTGTCCGTGCATGCACATGTGTGTGTGTGCGTGCACATGTGTGTGTGTGCGTGTGTGTGTGTGTGTACACATGTGTGTGTGTGTGTCTTTCTATGTCACGTGTCTGTGCGCACACCTGTTTATTTGTTACGCCTGTTGATTTCTGTGGCATAGTGTTTGTCTGCTTGTTCATCTAAGTTTGATGGGCTTGCATTTATGCTCACCTATTTGTGTGCGTGCTCACACACACACACACACACACACACACACACACATACACACACACACACGCACACACACACACACACACACACACACACAATGACTGCAGCAGCCCTCTCTGATCATCAAGCTCAGGTTACTACAGATGGAGTGCTTCCCACACATGCTCGGGCAGGGCAAAGCATGTCGGGCTGTAATTGCTCCAAATTGTAAAATGGGGTCGGAAATGAAAATAAGCGTAAATGTTTTCCAGTCCCTATTCAGCCATTCAAACGCTCAGAGAGTGGACCTGAGTTCACATCAACAGCAACTTGACATAACATCAACAAGCACTTAGTTCTGCTGGTAAAAAATATGGATGATATTAATATTCAGATCTATTTGGGTTCGGGCGCCAGGCACAGTAACTGCTCCACTAACATGGTATTTTTCTTTTTTTTTTCTAGTGTGTGAGAGTGAGAAGGGGTGAGAAGGGGTTTATTGTGAGATCGGAGAGAGATGAGCACCACAGAAATACAAACAGAAGTGCAGGATTGCTAGGACAGTGCCCAAAAGAGGGAAGAGAAAGAAAGCAAACTAGGGACCACAAGTCTTCCCAAGGGACAAAAGATGGAAATAAACCTTTGGCTACAATTAACCTTTGGCTACATTTAATGTTTTTAAATGTTCATCAACATGCTGTAACTGTTTTAAAGAAATAAACTTCCAACTAAAACAAATAAGGTAAGGGCCATGGAACCCCTAACGTGCAAGTTAGCATGGAAGATGGTGAGAGAGAGAGAGAGAGAGAGAGAGAGGGTGAGATAGGAGAGAGTTTCTGGAAGGGCACATTCTTCCCCTGGTAATCTCTCATCGCAGCAAGCCCATAAAGATGATGAAGATTTAGTGGCGACGCTGCGGATGGATATATTTAAAGCCATTACTCTCCTCTCTGCCAAAACAGCAAGTCCTCTTCCTCAGGGCTGTGAGATGGGCCATTTGATTTATAGACACCCCACTGACAATGTGATAACAGATAATGGTGGTGCTGAGCACCCCGAGAGAGCGAGAGAGAGAGAGGATTTAAGAAAAGAAGATTTAGAAGAAAGTAAGAATTGTTTTTTTTTCCCTCATCTTTCAGACATGTTTTGAATTGTCTCCATTTAAGGAAATGGAGCAGACGTCCAGATGGGCTGAATGGAAGGAAGAAGAGAAAGAACAGAGTCGGAGTGGAGAAGGTGAGAGTTGTCATGGAGATGAGGTGAGACAGAGAGAGAGAGAGACACAAAGAACACACAGACATCAAAACTTTTGAACTCTTGAATTTGCCTGGGGATTCACAGAGGGGAATAGAGAACGAGAGAGCTAAAAAGAAGCAGAGAGAAAGAAATGGAGAGTTCAAGTCCAAGGCCAGGGCGGGTAGTAGCCTATGCTGTGTACAGTATTGTCCACTGTTCAAATAAAGCCAACATTTCCTCTGAGCTGGATGTACATTATGTTCACAAATACAGAACCACGATCATGACCTTCTCCTTCTCTCTCTCTCTCCTTCTCTCTCTCTCTTTCTGTCACATACTTTCTTCCCTCTTACTAATTCTCCCTCTCCCCTCATGCTTCTCTGTTTCCTTCATTCTCTTCTACTCTCTTCATCTCTCTTTTCACATTTCTTTCTGTCTTTCGTTCTTTCTTTCTTTCTTTCTTACACTCCATTGCCAGGTGAGGCAGCAAAGTCATTCAACCTGTGGAACCCCCACACATAGCTTCCTCAGAAGAAACTAAGCCCTTGAATGGCCATTAAAGAGGCTGTGAGTGTGTGTGAGAGAGAGAGAGAGAAGTTAATATAGCTCTGGCTGGCTGTGCTGACTGCTTGGGGCAGAGCCTGGGACTGGGGCCTAAGTAAACCTGTCTTCAGGGAGGACGAAGCTCCACAGGGGAACAGCGGGGGATGAGCAGCAGCAGCCTTAGCCCAGGGCTCCGCTCCCACCAGGGGGATGTGACCCTAAGCAGAGGCTGGGTTAGGGCCCCTGCTGCCTGGACTCGTGCCTCACCCCCTGCCCCACTGCATCCACAGAGGCCTGGGTGAGTCTCTGAAGTGCTTTTCTGGAGCAGTGTCTCTGTCAGTCATGTTTCTGATCCAAGCAGACAGCGTGAGCAACTTTTTTGAAGTAATGCAACTTGCAGAGCAAGAACGATCGACCAGTGTCTGACTTACAGCTTCAAATCCCAAATGGCTTCAGTTTTGTTCACTCCATTTAGCTCAGAGGTAAATAAATGTCTGCAAAGTGCTGAAAAGTAAATGCGATTTGGTCTCCTGCCTGCTAATAGGAATTAAACTGCAGCATGCATCCAGCACAGCTAACCGAGTCCTACTCCATCTATAGATATTACTCAGGATTTTCCCTGCACGTTCTCTCCTCCCTCTCTCTCTTTCACACACACGCACACACACACACACACACTCCTCTTACCGCTGTGTTTGTCGACAGTGTCTTTTTCTCAGTTCCATCTTTGGCAGCCACTGTGACAGGATATGGGGGACTGGAACCAGGCTGGGTCTGCTGAATATTCGACCCATGGAAGTCATCTCGAGTTTACAGCTCAGCCACAATGTTTAGAGTCTGAAAAGGCCGATTAGCATTTGAACTTGTAAATGCATATTTTACGTAACACACTTAACCACACGGCATGCTGGCCAGTCCTCTATTGTCTGCACTGATAGCTGCTTTATGCTTTAAACTTTGTTATTGAATTCACTGTTTTTCCTTTTTTTGTTTGTGTGTTTTTGCACGGTTCACAGAGAGGACAAAGAATACAGCTGTCCTAGACGGATCTCGAGGGGCAAAAGGTTATTAATTGCTTCGGATTTCTGCAGCATCAGTCACGGGTTGTTGGAGCAACCTTAGGCCCAAGTGACAAAGCACGGTTTGGTGAATAGAACCAGTCCCTTCCAATTGTCTGATTGTCCATCACGAACAGTTGGGAGTGAGTGAATAGTTGTTTGCAGATGAGGTTGGGCCTAGTAGAGTGACTGTAGATAAATATGGCTGATCAATCTGTGCTAACTGCTCAGTTTTTTTGCTCCCCTTTTTTCTTACCTACCAGGGCATGTTATTACAGGTTGTGTGTGTTCATTGTGTGTGTGTGTTTGTAAATGTGTGTTTGTGGGTGTTTTGAGTAAGACTGTGTCAGGTCACAGGTGTGTGTGTGTGTGTGTGTGTGTGTGTGTGTGTGTGTGTGTGTGTGTGTGTGTGTGTGTTTGTGTATGTTGGCAAGGCCAGGTTGTATTAATGGTTTTCATGGGTGTGGTGCACACACACATACACACACAAACACACAGACACACACCCATGTGGGATGGGAATGTGCTTTTGTAGGTGGGGACCAGACATGTGAGTCAGTGGCAAAGTTGGGACTTGTCACCTACCCAGGGCCTGACCTCTTAGTCACACACTCATCTGATGCAAAAATCTTTTCTCTCCGCTGTGTTACGCAAAACAATCAAATACACAAGATCTTCATCAGTCACCTCTTTCCTGACTGAACAGATGTTCACTTTTATAGGAGAACTCCACTTCATACTTTATAGTATCTAGTCAATGAGGGAGAATGATGCATTTACACCTAAACAAGCTTAAAGCAAACTGTTGGAGTTTGTATCTCCAGTTTGTCCTTGTAAATTTCTGAGGAATAATGACCTATTATGTAAGCCTGTAATACTGATGGCTTTGATGAAGGGATCTTTAGCCGTAAACTGAATTCACATCAGTGAGAAAACCACCTAGTTCTTTCAGTCATTAAAACGCTCCCTGGGTTTTTCACGGAACCATTTGCTTTTTAAACACCTGCAGAAAGCCTTTTATCTTCTCTGCTTGTTGTGAATAAATAGAGGTCCGCATTCTAATGCTGTACGATGTAATAACGCCATGATTCAGATCCACCTCCCATAACAGATACCCTGTGATGCTTTCAGCCTGCGGCTCTCTGCGAGACATCCACAATAATATATACAATACATTTATCTATCCAATTAAACTTGCTAAGTGTTTAATTAATTAATCTAACGAGGCTGAGCTTTGCGAAAGCCTCCCATTTCCTCCTGGTTGGCCAGCTGTTTGTGCGGACAGCATGTGGCACAGTTTAACACCGACACATAAAACAACAAGCAGGAAGTCTTAAAAGCTGAGGTTGGGCTTTGTTGGAATGAGAGGAGGCTTTGCGCTTGGCCTACATGGAGTCAGACCCACACAAAGAAGACTTAATAAAGCCCACTCTTTCCAAGGTTACAGAAAGAAAGAGAGAGAGAGAGAGAGAGAGAAATAAAGGGAGATCTCAACACACATACATACAAATACACGCACAGCCTGAATACAGAAAAACATAACCCCAAATAATAAACTGTCACTGACACACATATGATTCAAATTACAAACTGGTGCTAAATACCATTAGACAATACAGACTCTATACCGCGCAATCCCGAGCAGTGTATCACTGTAAATGTGACCACATTTCAGATTAAAAACAAATACCTGTGTAGAAAGCGTTGTTCTCCTATTTCTATCCTATTGATTGGATGGTGCCAACCAGAGGGCCAGCGACACCAACCCATGGCAAGACCTTCCCAGAAGGTCACAAGTTGTTGTCCAGGTAGGCACCGCTGGGATTCAAACCCAGGATCTCCCGTTTACTAGACAGGCGCTTTAACTAACTAAGCCACAGCACCACATGATATGGAGACTTCCTTCTATTTACAACAGCCTACAGGGGTAATACTACAGGCGTATACATACACTCAAATGCTCTTGTAGCGTACTTGTAGTGTACTTGTAGCGTACTTGCCTACTTGTATATCCATGATGAATTGGACATATAGAAATACATACACACACATGTTCAGCATGCAAAGACATGATCACTGAGACCCACATATTGCTACACATGCTCTGAAAGGCTCAAGTTTGTTGTTAGTGTAAGCAGATGCAATGTGTGAATAACTCTGAGCTGTGACTACGCTATCATGATATCAGCTAGCACAGTGTGGGGGATGGGAAAGAGGGTGAAAGGGAGATAGTAACCAATGCTTGGTGTCTTTATGACTGTTTACCACACACTCTCTCCCTCTCTCTCTCTCTCTCTCACACACACACACACACACACACACACACAGGGGAGTTGTAAAAAGGAGAGGCTTCAGTTACACAAACACAAATAGCTCACTATTCATAACACTAATGAGATCTGCCAGAGGTGCAGGGGTCCAGGGTCTGAAATACACACAGTCTCCAATGTGTCTCAAACACACACACACACACACACACAGCTCCTCTGCTGCTTTCTTTCTTTTCTTTTTCTCATATTCTCTCTTTTCTCCTTTATTATCATTTACTATCAATCACCTATCAATATTATTTACCTTGTGTCCCCTTCCATGTTTTTCCATTGTTTCCATTACTCTTTTTCCTCCCCTGCCCTCTCACTCTCTTCTATTCCATCCCATCTATGCCTTTCCTGTCTGATCCTTTGCGCTCCTATCATGTCTCTCCTCTCTTCTCCACTCCTCTCCTCTCTTGTCCTCTCCTCTCCTCTCCTCTCATCTCTTCTCCTCTCCTCTCCTCTCATCTCTTCTCTTCTCCTCTCCTCTCTTCTCTTCTCTTCTCTTCTCCTCTCCTCTTTTCTTCTCTTTTCCTCTCCTCTTTTCCTCTCCTCTCCTCTCCTCTTCTCCCTTCTTCTGTCCTCTCCTCACTGTTCCTCCCCTCTCCTCCCCTCTCCCCTTTCCCCACCTCAGGTCATGTCCCACATGTTTTACTTTCCACTCCACCGTCTGTCCTCATCTGTCTTCATAAGCCCTCTCCACTCCTAGCCTCTAGTCTCGTCTCATCTTGTCTCCCTCAGGCCGATCTAAATGCAGACCTCTAGCGCCTGCTCTCTCCCACTCCTGACACTGGGCGATAGTATTTAATATCCTCTCTGCCAACCCCTTTCTTAATCCAAATGCATTACGAAACCGACAGGAGAGAAGGAGAGAGAGAGAGAAGGAGAGAGAGAGCGAGAGAGAAAGAGAAAGAGAGAGAGAGCTTTTCTTCTGTAATTGCAGCCCGCAGCTCAGATCTGTAAATGCTGCAACAGGCCTTTTGTTAAGTGCACCTGAAGTGCAGTGCGGTTGGAAGAGCGAGGATATTTCTCGTGTAGCTTCGATGGCGGTGGCAATCTCTCGCTAGCTCGCCCTGTTCCCACACCACTTTAGGGATCAGGAGGGGCTCTCTAATTACAGGAAGTGTCAGTCACTCCGAAAGCATACCTGCCGACCGAGCAGGCGCCGTGGGGAAGATGAGCGGCATCGGCGGTGAAGGGGCTCGTCTATTATTCCTTGCCTTACTTCTCTGCCTGGATGTAGAACTGAAAACAGGATCACTGGAATCCTCCACAGCTGGCTGCAGGGGCTTTGAAGTGATCCCAGGGTAATTAACCTTTGGTTGGGGGCATGGAGGGGCCAGGCAGTGGAGGAGTGGGATTGGGGTGGGGTTTGGGAGCAGGAGGGGTGAATGAAAGGTGCAGTGTTTGATGTGGTTTGGATGCTTTTTCATGACCTATCAGGGGCCTTAATGGTGAACTCCTGACATGTCAGAGCAGCACGACGAGGTGTACTCTGGGGAGACTCCTGACATTCCCCTGTGGGTCAGTCACTATGTAAAGCAGCCAAAAACAGCAACTCCACCCCACCTCACCACATTGGACCCCTCCCCTCACCCTCCAGCAGCCAAACACCTGTCTTGATGCTCTACCTAATGAGGCCCACCATTTGTACTATCAGGAAGGGGCCAACATGGACCCATTCACCCCACAGAAATTTCCAGAAGCACATATCTAATACTATGTCCCTTTTGTTATAACTCTGTTTTTGACTTGAAACTACAATGAATAGCCATCCCAACTATACAACCAATGATTACACATGCTTTTAATTGTGCACCCTAACTAAATTACTTAATTCTTGCATACCTGCCAACTCTAAACAGCTCTTATATGTCTTTTACATGTGTATTTTTCCAAATGCTTGTAATGGTAACATTCTAGATATCCTTTACCTCTACATGGTATGGAACAAAGCTCCAGCTTAATGTTCCATGGTTCTATGAAACCTGTGGGCATCTGACAAGAAATAACATGACCTTGAACTTGAGTTTGATCTGATGCTGCTGTCTGTGACCCTTAGCCTAGCACAACAGAGATGCCTTATCTGCACTGTTTCAGCTCACTCACCGAGCCAGTTATCAGATAACACACAACAGGGGAACCGTTCCCAGGCTACAAATCAAAAAGAGAAAATAATGAGACTGAGAGCGAAAGAAAGCAAAAGAAAGAGAGAGAGAGGGCGAGAGCGAGAGAACAAAAGAAACGAAAGAGCCAACGAGCTGTAATCAAAAACAGACAAGCAACCTCAGCAGGCCTCTCAGTTTTCAGTCACTCCATCCTGTGTCCCGTGACAGCCGGACCAGGCCAGTGAAATGCCTGTGGTGTGGACGGACAGAATGAGCAGATAGGTGTCATTCTAATCCCCGTGAAATATCTCTCTGTCTGTTGCCGTCGCCTGAATCCATTGCACAAGGGATTTGGGCATTCTATAATAAGACACACACAGCTCAAGTCACTGTGCAGATAGCGATAGCTCCACAAAGGGCTCAATACATCTCCTTAGTTCTTGAAGGCACAAAAGTCAAGTAATCACACAAGGAGCTCCACTTTGGAGCTATTGATGAGGAAGTCCCCCAATCAAACTTTCACATAAGCTCAGGGAGGTACACTGGGAGTCATCTGACATCAGATACGGTGGGGCTGTTTTGACATTTTACTGGATACTGCGGGCCAGGATTACTGCTAACACTGGTAGATTATGGCCGCATCAAAGGTGCTACTGAATACCACACAGTGTGCCAGGGCACGTTGATGCTACTCTGTCCAGTGGGAAAGTAAGGTCATCAAGCCAAAAGCTTTGCCTCTCCACCAGCTAGCAATAAGACCCTTTTATAGGCCATTTAGGCACCATAATCTAACGAGTGATGTTTTTGTTCCGACCTAAATATTTGACTTATGTTCTCATTTTAATGTGTTTTTATTTAGCATTATTCTGTGTTCTATGTTCAGTAGCGGCCATAGTTCAGTGGTTAAATGTTGTGAGAAGTAACAGGTAGCTAACATAATGTGAGTAATGTGGAGAGAATGTAATGTAACGTAATGTAGAGCTATGTGGAGAGAATGTGTTAGTGATGCCAGCATACTGTACAGAGTGCTCGGTAAACATTAGCTGAACTAGTAAGAATTAAAGTTGCCTAAATGAAGCTGGAGTTATGTCTGGATTTACAAAGAAAAAGCTGTCTGTGCATTCATTTAAAATCAGCCACCAGTTGCTAGCTTTGTTGCCACATGACCAAGGTGATCATTCTGATCAAGGTCAATTGTTCGGATCCCAGTAGGCCATCATTCCTTCCCTTTTAACAGTATCCCTGACACACCATCCAAACTTCTCCCCACATGGTGTGAGGCTGAATCACCGCAGTCAACCTCAGGTCAAACCTTTTAAAGGTCTTAACATGGATTAAAACATCCAAACACTGCATACACCCCATTTGATTTCATTCTCATTTAGCGCTGCTCACCACTGTAAAATTACAGTGGATTCTGCCAGCATGTCGCTCTGTGGTGTCAATTACAGACGAAAGCTTCCTCTGCGCCCATTGGGCCTCTTAGCGGTTCGGGGCCTGAGGAGCCTTGGGTCATTCTGCGGTACAGTTTCACTAACAAGTGAAGTTCCAGATGAGATTTATTATGCATTTTATAAATATCTGCAATGCTGTCAAATCTCAAGCCATTCCAGCCACATTTAACGCATCTCTTATGTAACACATTGGTAAGACTTGAACTGGAAGCAATTGCAGTTGTTTATAGTACACTCAGAAATCGTCCTTAGCGGAAAGCTCAAATCCTTATTTATTCTTCTAGCAAAGAGGCATAATTTTTTTAAAAACTAGGGCCAAGCTTAAAGGTGCAAGAACGGGGGAGGACAATGAAGAGTGACAGGAAGTGAGTGGGACACAGATAAAAACCCCAGTCCTTGTGGCCACTTGGGACCCAAATGTAGTGTTGACACTGCAGCCTCTTGCACCACAGCACCCCCTACAGTCAGCAGTTCAATTCCCTACACTTCAGGTCAAATTCAGAGGATTGTTCATAGTGGTCCCTCTGCAATCCATTTAGTTTTTGTGCTAAGCAAAATCCAGTCTCTGTACAACAGTCCCAGATCTGCAAATAGGACAGCTTGGCTCATACTAAGCCATTAACAATTCCAACCAATCAACATGGTTCTTCAGGAGCACAGAAGATAATTTGATTGGCTGATGTGCACAAATACAAAAAGACTTTTTTGTGCAAAAAACACAATCAGAGAACATCATCTTTCATGGTTTGATTGGTATCTACAGTGTAGATGTAGATCAAAGTTCATCTTTCATGGTTTGATTGCATTATTTATCATACAAGTTTCTTTTCATACAAATCAATTGAGCAAGAGCAAGCTAGTTACCTAGAATTAGAAGGGTTGCTAAACCACAAGGCAGGTTTTCCCACCAGACAGCAATTTTAAGCTCAGGGAGAAAATGTGTTAGAGACTCTTAATCTTCCCTTAGTTCCACAGTCTTTTTTTAGGCCCCCCTTGGTATCAGGTACAGCCATGTCCTGCACGGTCACTCTGCCAGTAGAGTGGACATCGCTTGCTGTTTGGAATCTGTAGGGTGAGGTGGCTTACCTCAGTGGATACTGACATCTAGCCCCACCCTAAACAGACCAGACTGGTGGAGTAGGCTATGTTACCACCTATCTCTGACAGGGGCAGCTCACAAGAATTCAGGGCACCGTTCACAGAGGCTAAGGTAACTACATGCCCAGGAATTAAGGGTACAGTCTGATATTTCAGACTGAAGCTTATATTTCCTTGAAGGGACTCTGTGTGAAATTAGAGTGATCTTAATGTTGTTTTGAATGTATCAGTACTTCCACGACAGAGCACTATGAGAGTGTGATCCAAAGTATTGATGGCACTAGCTGGTTAACATGCTAATTTTAGAGGATATTTGGGCATACAGCTTTGGTGTTCCTCCCCTTCTGCAAAGGCAGCGGCAGTGGGTCCTAAACTTTTCATGCTCCCTTTGACAACTAGCAGCTGAATGTCCCTAACTCTTGAAGACTTAACTGGTATGAATCAGACAATCATGATGTTGATTCGCGCCAATTGAGTCTTTAAGGGTTCAGGGCTTAGGGTGACATTGGAATTCAGAAGCCAAAAAGCATGCACATCAGTCCCATCAAAGTCTGGCTGCAGGACAAAGGAAAATGATTTAATCCACAACACGAGAATGCTCCCAAGTTTTATTTACTTAAATGTGACATTTCAGGCATGCAGCCTTCATCATCACTGTCATACCAACTAACCCTACATTTTGAGCATATGCATTTTACACCTCTACCAACCAGGAAAACATACATGCTTACTTCACAAAGATGAGAGGGGAAGCAGGTGTGCTTAGAGCCGACACTCCTGCTATATTCACTAGACAACACCTGATCATTCTAGGCTCCATAAATTCATGGCAGGTTTTTGAGGTCATCCAGCTTGTTGCTCTGATGAAGGATGATAATGGTCATTGTTGTACAATGTTATTACTATGTTATTACAATAAACAAACACCTGAAAACTCTCTATACTATATTACTAATGTGTTACATAGAGGAAGAAAAATATGTTCTGGCTGTTACTCTTCACTGTCCTATGGCAAAAGGCCACAAAATACTCTTAAAGGATAAATTCTGGGTAAATCAATTCAAAGTGAATGAGGCATGGGAAAATTAAACTGAAATGGAGTATCCTTTCCTTATCAGTTAACATTAGCTGTTGTACCATTATTCTTCCTACAGACAGATTCATACTCTCTGATGCCCAGTGAATCATAAGTCAGTGTGCACAATTTCAATAGTCCTCCAGTAACTTTGTAAACATGACTGAAGCAGATATCAAACATTCCTGAACTTGGTGTGGATAATGGAGAGTTATATGTTTTTAAAAAAGGACCATCATAAAACTGCTGACAGGAGCACTATTCAGTGCAATGTTCTTCAGAAGGTTTACTATTTCCTCAACTTACTATTTCTTCAAATAAACATAAATAAATAAATATAAATATAGCTAAACCTCCTTAGACACAGATGCATGTGGAGTAAGTCTACCTGCTGTGACATATCAGCTAATGTAATGACTGCAGGTCAGTTTTAGTGATAGGACAGGTTGTTTACAGTCATTTCATGAATGTCTTGTAGACATATATGAACCACACCTGAGTATTAACCACAGTTTATTACACAACGTATAATATATGTAATGAATTAAGATCAGATCATGATTTTGGTAGAGCTAGACAGACATTCCCATGTCAAACCCTCCTCCATGTTAACCTCACAGATTACAGATTACAAATCTTTGTATTAACCTCAGTTCATAATCTTGAAATTATGGGACAGAGGCTTTACAGTTTGCATCCTCTGATACAGATTCAGAAACACAGTCGTGTCCCAAGTCAAATCAAACCTTTGTAACACAAAAAGGCAACAATGTGTGACTTCACATATCAATGACTGAATGGAAATAGCCTATAATTAATGTTATTATTAATTTAAATAATATGAAATATGTGAAATGTGATCAATGTGAAACATGTAAAATATGATCCCACATCTAGTAAAATATGACTGTGATCTCTCTAATTCAAATAGGCTGTTCTCATCGAATGACTCATTTCACATAATGTACAGTAGCATATTTGTGTGTATGACTTCACACAGATGCACTTTATGAGTTGAAATATGAGTTTAGGGGTATACTGTAAATGAGTTTCACTTCAGAACTGTGTGTGGGTGTGTGGAGTGTGTGTGTATGTCTGTGTGTGTGTGTATTTGTATATGTCTGTGTGTGTGTGTGTTTGTGTAACAGGACAACATACTGTACGTGTGTATTTTGGTCTGGGAAGAGCGTGACGCAGACAGGATGCTGATTGGAGCTGTCGTCTGAGAGTAGAGGGGCAGGGCTCTGTGTGGTTGTCTCTTGCGTAGTCAGCATACCCCCTGTGGAATGGGCGCCTGACTACCTTGAAAGAGAGGACTCAATCTGACACACACACATGCACACTCTCTCTCTCTCCAAGTACTCTACTACTCTCTTCTTTCTCTCTTTCATTCACTATTACTTTCACTTTTTCAAACCCTGACTTTCCTGCTTAGCTCCCTCCTCCACCACCTGACATGTCATGGAAAACTTTCTCCTTCATGACCACAGTTTAGTTTGTACCTGTCTGTCCCTACCTCTCTGTCTTTCCATCTGTCTATCTCTCTCTGTGTCTCTATATCTCTCTCTGTGTCTGTCTCTCTCTCTCTCTCTCTCTCTTTCTCTCCTTTGCCCCCCACAAACTCATCTCATCACCCAAAGGGAATCCACCGCGTGCTTGTCCTGAAATGGAATCCTCAGAATAGTCGGGTGGTGACAGGGGCAACCAGGTTTTCAGTGAGGAGGTGGAGGTGGAGGGCTTGGGGGAGTAAGGGTCCTCCTCCTTCTCTTGTAGGTGAACAGTGGGCTGCAGGGGTTAAAGTCTATGACAGGCAGGGGTTTGGGGAGTCGGGTTTGGCATGAGTGTCAGGGTTGGTATGCGAAATCTCTGCCCACCCCTGTATCTGTTGCCTGTAGAACTATGTGGCATTACAAGGCGTACTGTAGACTGTGCCTCTGCTGGGAAAGCCAGTCTAATACCCAGTATGACCTGTAATGTTGTTATGTACAAGACTGCTGGCTTGTATTTTCAGCATAAAAATTCTCTGTATTTCACCCATGCACATGTATGACTTCTGCAGCATTATGTGCAGTGTTGTGAAAAAGTGTAAGCGTAAGTGTTTGTGTGTGTATGTATGTTTGTATGTGTGAGAGAGAGAGTGTGTGTATGTGTGTGTGAGTAAATGTTTTTGTGTGTGAGAGTGTGTGTATTTTTGTCCAAGTTTCTCATCCTCCTGTTCTCAACCTTTTGTCCAGACCCCCCTGACACACACAACCCCAACTTTTTCTTCCTCTCTCATGCCCCCCAGCCCCACCAGTCTTGTGACAGAGCAGTCAGTATTTCAGGGTTGAGGGGCTAGGGGCATTGAGGAGCACAGCGTCAATTTGGCGGGGGGGTGAAGCGGAGTGTGTGTGTGTGTGTGTGGGGGGGGGTGGGGGGGGGGGGGTGGTTGGCTGGTGTGGCTCAGTTTTGGGTGGAGGGGGCACAGTCTGAAAGCTGACTCCCGGCTCCAGTGTTCGATTTCAAACCGCTGCCTGCACAGCCCCTCTGGCCTGGCTGACCCGTCTCTCCTCTCATCGGTCCCTGCATGCTTGCTCGCTCACTGCAGGAGAAACAACAGCGTTAGCAACAACCAGAGCAACCACTGGCAGCAACAGCACCACCAATGACAGAGAGGCACCGGGCAGACCTGCGATCCGAGAGTGCCTCTCAGGTCCTGGTCGGGGTGGTTAACCTTGGGGAAGGAGTGAGTGGTCTGAAGGGACATAATTAGATTTTTACAAAGGTTAGGTGCTGCTCTCAGGTTGTGACAATCAGCTGCCACTGACTCCGTCTGGAGCGCTGACATCATATATTGACTGATGTATTGTTACATTTTAGGCAAAGTAGGCTGAATGGGTATGTGTAATACAAAAATATATATAAATTATTATAATACTAGTCATAAGCTAGAAAAGCACTGGGAGAGTGCAGTCCTCAGCCAAGGCAATATAGCGTCTAGAACCAATATGAATTCCAAATGGTGTAATCATCTGTTTCTTGGCCTAATAAACACATCTGAAAATTTCATCCAAATTCATGCAGTACTTGTCGAGTTATCTTGCTCACAGACAGACAAACAGATATAACTGATGTGTTGTTGCATATTAGGCCAAGTAGGTGAGAGTTGGATGCTTAAAAAGTTTAAAATATAATATAATATATAATAATACATATTATATAATATATAAATATATTTAATTATTTAAAAATATTTTCAATTATTATATATAAATATCCAATCTAAACCTGTTGCCAGTAACAGTGTCCATTAATGTTTTGCATTGATCAGCTGGAGGAAATATTGGAGCTCTATGCCTTTTGAAGTTCCATATTTCCTTCATGAAATTCTAATTTTACCAATATTCTACTCATACAGATGGACTTAATTAATTGCTCCTGAACAAGACCTGAACAAGCTTTGACTTGAGTAGGTCATTAATTGGCCATCATGTCTTGCCAGTAATTTACAAGATGAGCCAAAATCTCAGAACTGTATTGCTGTTTCAGAATTTGTGGGTAAACTGCAAAGCATAAATTGCAGATTGAAAATTAGATTGAGAAACGATCTTGCCATTCATTTTCATACTGTTTTTTCATCGTGGTTAACCTCAACAAAGATTTACAATTTACAAAAAGCAGCTCAGAATTCAGTATTCATACAATATAGTCTAAGACATTAGAGACTGCTGTGACAAGCAGGAACAGTTACTCCATCTGTGAACCTGTTGAGCCTAGTCCAGTCGGTTCATTTTTAGTTTGGGGATGTAACCAATGATCCAATTCAATTTACACTGGTGCATTAACTTTAACACTTACTGCAAAATTGAACACAAACTCATCTCTCTTGTTAGCTGTTTGCAATGCAGATTTAGGCAAGAAAATGTGAGTCTATGTCATGTAATACAGGAGCAATCAGTATTGCCACTGGCTGTGCACTAAAATGTTCAAACACTGTTCTTCTGTCTGTCAGTTGTGACTGGCCAAGCCAGTTTTTCACCCAGTGGAAGTCAGAATCAGTAGGTAGGTGTCTGGGCAGGATCTGTCAGAACAAATGCAATGAGCACTTAGATCTCTGTGATTCCCAGGCTGGGAACGGAACCTGTAGCACATGACTTAATAAAATGCTAATTATGGAAAGCCAGATTATGGAAAGCCAAATGCATCGGACGTTCCTTGAGGATTTTTTGCTCCCTTTCTTTGGCCCTTTCTCTGGCAAAAGATTAGGTTGAGTTGTTGATTCCTGCCATCATGTCTTGGCTCCAGGGTGTGTGGCAGTCGCACCCAGGACTTGCACACACACACACACACACACACACACACATTACTCTACAAGTACAGGTCTCCTACACACCTTATCCTTATCTCTTTGATTGCTACAAACACAGATGCAGATGCCAACTTTCAGCAAACACTCCGAGGGTAACATTAATAAAAAAAGGTTTTATTTTTACCTGCTATTCACTTAGAAAGCTTTGGCTTTGATCAGGGGTAATGAAAGGCCAATGGCCCATAAGTGTTTTGTTTTTGCCAGCTGGTCTCAGTGGGACTGAGCTTTGCATTTCTCTAATGTCTTCCAGAGTGGCATTTCCTGGCATGAAATAACACTTATTAATTCAGTCTGTCTGCAACATGCCTGATCTTATCTACTTTATCTAACATGAAGGTGGAGATAGGAATCTGGAGCCAAATTATTCTTAAAGGCCACTCATGTAAACACACCCAAACACACACACACACACTATGTCTTTTGCAGCTTTCCATCTCTGAGAGAACTCTCACACACCAGGCCTAGAGAGGCATGGGAAACAACCGTGTGTGTGTGTGTGTGTGTGTGTGTGTGTGTGAGCCAGCGAGAGTGTTTACATATCCCGAAGAGCTTATCTCCGTTGGCATGGTGCAGGGAGGAACTCTGTCTCACCTTGAACTTGCTAGTGTGTGGGGCAGGCCCCTGCTCTGGGGGAAAGATAAGGCCATGTCCTCCCCTCCCAACCCAACTCAACCCCCTCCTCCCTATGTTCCTGTTTCTGCCTGAATACACCCATGGAGGGCAGCCCCAGCCCCAGCCCCAGCCGTGAATTTACACCTCCTCTGCACTGCACCCATGAGAAATCCCCACTCAGTCCATGTGTCTCTGCCCTCCTGTCTCCCTCCCTCACCCACCCGCCCTCCCCCACGACTGTGTGTTATCTTCTCTTCTTTCGATTTGTTTTTCCACCATGCTGTGGAGTTCAGGTCTGTTTTTGTTTCACTCTTACTTGCGCCATCTCTCCTGATGGTGTGCAGATTGTATCTTTCTTTCTCTTGCTTTCATCCCCTTTTTGTTTGGCCCTTGGCGCCAATCCCGATTCTTTCTCTGTCTCTCCCTCTATCTGTGTTTGTGTGTGTGTGTGTGTGTCTGTGACCCCATTATATTTAGTTGTATTTATGTTGCCTAAAAGGCACAGTCCCTTGCTGCCCCCTTTCAGTGATCCTCTCCCACCCCCTTCCAAGTGTAATGTTGTCATTGCTGGGAGATAGCTGGTATTTGTAGCTGGTACCACCTATCTCAGACTTTTCTAAATCATTGTCTGGTTGGTGAGGATGGGCGATTTACGGCTAGGCGTTGTGTATTTTCATGACACGCCAACATCATCTTCTCTTCCCCACCTGCAGCTTCGTATCTGATCCCTGCAGTCATTTTGCTGTTGCTGGGGGAAGAGAGTATGAGAAATAAACACACTTACGGCAACTAGGGGGGTACACATAACTTAAAGGTGGACAGGTCTAAACCGCTACACACACACCCACACCCCCCCCCCCCCACACACACACACACACACACACGCACACACACATACATACATATTGACACACATACACAACCACATACATATACATACTGACACACACACACAATCACATACATACATACTGACACACACATACACACACACACACACACACACATACACACACAAATGCAATCTGTGGAGATTTGGTTAGAGGTTCACCTGAGGACAGTTGGTATGTGTCAGTGTTTCAAGGGATGAGAGGAATTCATCAAAGGGAATCAAGGGAATGTTTAGGGTACTATGGCATTACTCTAACATAATAAGCATCCTATCACCTGGATGTCTGACTCATTATTATATAACCATTTTTTAAGTTACCAATTGTAACTCTAACTCTAACTCAGTAATGGACTGTTTTTGTTGTTACTCCCTGAAAAATCTACATATTACATGCTTTCCATGCACTACTAGCAACAGTACAAACAACATCGTCTCAACAAACAACGTCATGCAAAATATAAACAATCATTCTGACACTGGTGGGAAAAGCAACCATCCCAAGGGACCTCCACCCTCCCAATGAAGGTAATGGAATTACAATTATGGTCCTTCTCATCATCATCATCATCATCATCACTGTCATCATCATCGTCATCATCATCACATTACACCTTTCAGGCTGCTCCCAGTCTCTATGCCTCCCAGCTGACGTGGCCTCTGATGACGCGGTCCTCCCAACATCTCCTTGGACCGGCTTTGATTGATTAATGTAGCAACGGGGCACATTTCATGTCATAATCATAATCATAATCATCACCATCATGCTATATAACTGCTTTGCATCATAGGCACAAGACATTACAGTGCGTTTGGCAGAGGAGTCGACGACACGCTTTAATTACGCAATTAGGGGCGAAAAAATGCAATGGCTGCAAACAAGGCATGCATTCAGGAGAGCTGGAAAGGCCAGAGCCGCAGGCCTGCTGGGCAGTTCTGGGCTGGGCTGAGTTGGGTTGGGTGTCTGCAGGCTAGGATGACTTGGCTGAGGTGGGGGGTGGGGGTGGTGGAGGGGTGTGGGTGTGTGTGTGTGTGTGTGTGTCGGGGGGGTTTTGGTGGTAGATGTGCTCTGCCATCAGGGAGTCAGGGGAGCCAGGATCAAGCTGGCAAAAACGGCCGCCTCAACCTGGAGACTAATGATCACATACAAGCGAGGAAAAAGTCTGTCACCACACCACTACAAATGAGCTCAAAAACATGTCAGCAGCCATGGATATTTGAAGGGCTGCATATATGTGTGTGTGTATGTGTGTGTGCAGATCTCTCTCTCTCAGTGTGTGTGTGTGTGTGTGTGTGTCAGTTTGTGTTTGGGTGTGTATATGAGCTGGTGGAAGAGTGGGTGTACAAGTATGAGTGTGAATGAAGTGTGGACAATGGCAGTGGTTGAGACAGTCTTGAAAGCTGTGGTGTTTGTGATTAATGTGGTTTAATTGAGAATCCCTCATCTCTGACTCATTAAACACAGACGGCAACACCAGACCAGGGCTGCTTCCTCTCTTCTAACCCAGGATAAATAAAATTCCAAGTATTTTTATGTGTATTTGTCCTTACTTGCCTTCTCATTTATTCTCTCAGTCTGTGTGTGTGTATGTGTGTGTTTGCGTGTGTGTGTGTGTATGTTTGTGTGTGCTTGTGTATGTGTGTGTTTGTGTGTGTGAGTGTGAGTGTGTGTGTGTGTGTGTGTGTGTGTGTGTGTGTGTGTGTGTGTGAGTGTGCACATGTGCACACGTGTTTCAGGCAAAATGCACTTTTGCAGAGTTTCCAAAACACCTCTCAGCTTTTGTATTGTTGTAGATGAAATGCACACCCTCAGCACACAAACATTTCACACACAGACACACACACGCAAACACACACGCTCATGCACTCACAAATTACACTAAAATGAACACAAACTACATGTCTTGAACCTGCAGGACAAGTGTGTGTGGTCTCACACTGGACAACATGATGTTTCCCAGTCAGCACCACTACCCCTGTTTCCCACAAGGAGCCTGGATATCCATCACTGCTGCACTGTCAGCAACCTTTCAGCAAATCACCCCCAGCAGTGGTCCAACAGAAGGGCTACTAGGGGCTTGTCAGAATGTTGTTGGCTGACATGACAACCCTGGGAACGTTCTAGAACAGTCGGAATGATGGAGAAGTGTCTGGGGCTGCGTGGAGAGCTCTACTTCAGAGCACCTGCACAAACACGGCCTCCGGTCTGGACACAACATTACACAACTGTATATGAGAAAGAAGGGAACGAGAGACTGAAGGAGAGGCAGGAGAGAGGGAGAGAGAGAGAGAGTGCGCACATGTGTGTGTCTGTGTCTTTTGTCTTAGAGGCTGGGGGTGTGGAGATCTAGTTCTGTTTGGCTGCAGCTGCCAAATTCATGTGTTGTTAAGATTGGAGATTAAGCTTTCCTCTGTTAGAACAGACATATCTGTCTTTTCCATTTATACAGGAATTTGGAATCAGCTAGAGTTTGACTGTGGATGTATTTGCAGTGTGTATACTGTACGTGTCTGTGTGTGTGTGTGTGTGAGAGAGAGAGAGAGAGAGAGAGAGAGAGAGAGAGAGGAGACAGTGTATGCCTATGTCACTATGGCTCTATGCACAGTTTGACTGGTAATTACTCCCAGCCAGCGCATATGGCTGAGGTGTTCACTCCTAGAGACAGTGCGCTTATTCTGCTGTACAATACACACTCTGTCCAGTCCACCTCTATGCATAAACAAGTCTCATGCAGTGTCAGCCTTCCTGTTTAGTCACCCCATCCAATCAACAAACATTCAACAATGCAGGGGCTCTTATTAAATATCATGTTTTGGTTGGAGGACATTTGCATGGCTAGTGGAAAGTCATAACAGCAGAGTCTGAGTGGTGGGATGCAAAGGGATGTGTGTATTTCTGAAGTTAAAATGAATTCGGTTGTGGGGAATAGACATTAATCACCCGAGGGAAGGAACAAAAACTGACAAAGTAAAAGCAAAGTAAAGACCTGCTTTCATCTGTATGACTTGTTTACATGTGCTTGTCTTTTCCCATTTTGAAATATACTACAGCTTAATGGTTCATGTTATAGGTGTGTGTAAGCCATAAGCTGGGTTTCCATTCAACTTGTTCGAATTTCATATTTGCATTAACAAAAATTCAGCTCAAGAATATGCAAGTCTGCATTTGTTTCCATCAACTGTTTAATACAAATACAAAATGAACATTAGGCTAAACGGGAGACTTGTTCCCACCAGCTGTGGTCTCAATGACTATAGACAGTAAATGCAGTAAATGAGAATATATGCAAACTAAACCATCCCATCCATCAATCCATAAACTTTAATCGCATTATGCCTTATTCGCGAGGCAATTCACCCCCCTCAAGCAAATTACATTTATATTCGAATTAGGGGACTGATGCAAATTTGCAGGTGTTTCCAACCATGGATTTCTTATTCACATAACTTTAACATAATTTGATTTTGGACATTAACTAGTTGGATGGAAACACAGCTATTTAGGTGGTGCAATGTTATCTTTCTCTGGTTATATTCACTTGCGTGCTGTATAGACCGTTTGCCAACGAGAAAAACAAAAACAATACTTCAACGTTCTATTTTGTTCCCAAAATATTTCCACCATGTTAGGATAGCATATGGAATGTTAAAACGGAAACCATGTGGGAACATCTGTGACACTATTAATCAAACTCTCTTAAAATGGTTTACAGACGTTGCTTCTTAAAGTGAGCCTTGTAGTTCACCCTCATGTAATCTAATCTATTTCTTTCAAGATGACTGCAAGGTTTTTAAGTAACAAGGTCAAGAGTTCAAACGCAGTGTCAGACGCTGCATCACCTGCTTTGTAAAGTAACATTTGTAAACATGCTTTTTACTTCGCACTGCTTTGAATGAAAAGAGGAACTATTCCCCATTCAATCCAATCAAACCCCTTTTCACAGTAGAAGTGGCTAAAAGATGTTACCTCAGCTGGCCATTCTTCCATTGTATGTGAGTCATGGTAGTTAAATATTGCTGCTCATTTTGTCAATGTCAATGTTTCTAAACAGAGAGGACGTGCATCTATGCACATTTTTCACAGTTCTTGGAAACATAAGACCAAAAGAAAAAGAGAGTTTTTACTAATGTGTCTGAGGGGTAAAGTGAATAGCAGGAGAATTTCTTAGAAAATTTCAATGAGGGAACCTGGGGTGAACCCCCATTGTTTGAGCAACATTAATTGGCTGTGTGTGATAGGAAACAGATGGCTATTAATAAATTAGTTGCATGTTTTGTATTCCTTTTAATATTGACATTCCAGTGGCAAAGTGTGGACATGAAAGCATTCCTGCTGAGGTTTAGTAGACACACACACACACACACACACACATAACTCTGCCCCATTGAGACCACTTGTTCAGTCTTAGCCAGTTCTCTATCTCCACATGCACACACATACACACATTAACTCTGTCTCATTCAGAACATTTGTTTGGTCTCACACTCTCTAATTACACACACACACACACACACACACACACACACACACTGGTGTCCTCATATACCACTTCAATCCTTGAGCCTTAAAAATACTTCTTTCATGTAGCTCTGCACCAAACCAATTCAACCTAACCTTAAAATCACCATGTTCAACACATGTAAAATGATAGGATACTGTTATTAGCCAAAGAATAATTAAGAAGATTTAGACCTCTAGATTTAAGTAGAGATCACTATGTTAAGTCGATGTTTTAAAAGTTTCTCAACTCATAACATTTTTGAGTCATATGAAAATAAATCTGACTCTCATTAAACTCAAATCACCCTTTTGTTGAACTAGTTGGACAACACAAACATAGTGATTCACCCTATCACTGATAATGAATTGTCTTTGTGTTTGGTCTGTCTCTTTTTCATTGGTTATCTACTTCCCCCTGCTGCCAGGACCTCTGTGGCACACCTGACCCTGCCAAGGTAAATATACACACGGCTGTAACCTAATCTCTTTGCCCTACAGAAATCACACACACTCTGATTCAGCTTTCCCCAGGGCATGTCAGCGCACTAGGTTGGATCCAATTTCTGCCTGCCCGAGCAACCCCCTCCACCAACTTGCACCCCCCATGGTCCGCTACCATCACACTGAGTAAATTTCCACACAGGGAGTACATTTATGCATTCTTTCTTTTTTGTTCACTTGTCTATTGATTTGTTTTGTCTTTTTCTGGGAGAGATACCAGATATCTGTCCTCACAGGAGATTAAGACTAGTCAAAGCATAATTCACACACTGACGAAGGCCATTAGGCCAAAACGTTTGTGGTTTGTGGTACTGCTAAAAAGTAAAAAATGAAAAAAGTAAAACTGTTACAGCAAAAGGAGACTACGAGTGTTACCCATCTTCTCTAAGCATGAACAATTTACGCACCAACAATGGGAGAGAAAAGAAAAGCATAATTCACCACCATTTTTGCATGAAACTAACATGGCTTTTGAAAAAAAAAAACTAAACCTCTAAGCCTAAACACTCTGAGGGAAACTGAGGACAGTTTGCCAGCCTATGGATACCACATGCCCTGTGGTTATGCTTGCCGTGTTTTCATCTTATGGGGCTAAATCTAAATCAGCTGATCATGAAGCCAATTCATGCCGGTTACTGTAAGTCTTTGAAGGGGTCAGGGTTTAGGGAGCATCAGGATTAAGCCAATAGCTTGTTTGAGCTGAGGGGACTTCTGTATGTTTCAGTATTGCCAGTGTGTGAGTTGCCATGGTCTCTCTGAAGTGAACTGTTTCAAACTCTCCCAGGGCAAATTGAGAGGCACAGGCATGAAACATTAGCTCAGCTCTGTGTGGTTTGGAGCACGGCCATAAACACAGGTGAAAGATTTAGTGTAGGTGCCACGGCACTCATTGCTAATTGTCTTGAGAGACAAACGGGTTCCTGTGAGTTGGCCTCTTAGGTACATCTCCTTCAATAATACGTTTTTTGTCCCAGCTTAGAGAGCACCTCTTAGGTGCCAATTGGAACCAAATGCTTCTGGATGAAGCACTAAATAGTTCCCTATGCTTCAGCTGTTAATTTGCTGTTGCATGGCACCTTTAATGCCAAAGTTAAAGTTGCAGAACCTTGGTAGGAACACATTTCCATGTCGTCACATGGGTAATAGATATACTCACTAAGCTGAACATTGGATATGTTGTAAGGTAACATAGTGATCAATGAGAGCATAAGACTGTGCCTGTCAGTCTATGGACAGCTATTCACATGCTCTCACACCTGCTTCCCTCCTATATCAGCTCCCCTCAGCACACACACACACACACATGCACATACACACACACATACACATACACACACACACACACACACACACACACACATGCACATACACACACACACACACACACACACACACACACACACACACACACACAGATACACACCTACATACATATACATGCATATTATGCACACACTCACGTTTTGCATTTTATGGAAAAATACAAAAAAATTGCTTTCTTAATGAGATCATCTTTATTAAATCTACTAAGATGAAGTCTTTGAATAAAGTCAGCGGTTTATTTCTCCTGTGCCCCCTAACTGCTAATTGTTTCACATAAGAAAGTAAGCTGTGCTACCAATCGCACGGTCCACTGATTTGAATGTAAATGCTCAAAAGTGATCTCCAGTGTCAGTGTACATCTTATACACCAGACGTCTTAAGAAACTGTTAAACTCCTGTAATCAATCTGTGCACCCTTATGCCTGCCATTGCCACTTTCCAGTGAAGCAGGAATCTTAGCCATGTGGAACACTTGGATAATTATCCCCCTGATTTTATAGGTTATCCCCTTCTCACTTCAGAAGCTGGTCAAGCGGCCTTATTAAATTCCTCTTCTCTCGCCTGGCTCTTGTGTTTGAAACTAAGCTCAAGCTGGAGGCCCTATTTTTCCTCTCTGTTCCCTGGACCAGAACCTTTGGAAAATGGACCTTCATTTTACCCACAGACCCACTACTGATATTCTCTGTGATTGTGAACTAGTGCTGTGGTTTTTCACTGTGAATAGCGGGAGAGCTTGGTTTTTGTTTTCGTACACATTCCATTTCCTTAGCACAAGTGTCTCCCTTCTCTTTCCCCATGCATTCTTGAGAGAAGAGCAATTACCAGCTTACTGGCTCATAAACATGATTTGCTTTAATAAACCCGCATGGAAATTGCTGTCAGTCATAAACGTTCAGTGTTGGTAAATGTAGCAGCTAATAGCCATTAGAAATGACTGAGCTACGTGAGAATGCTCTCTTTTCTTCATTCTTGCTTCATGTTGAGGCTCTCTCTCTTGCAACGCTCCCTCTTTAGTTGCTCTCATTCTGTTCTTTTTGTTGACAAACAGGTTTGTGCACAACACAAATGATTTGTTGAACTTTGTTGGTTGAGATTTGGGAACTTGTTCGTGATTTTGAGCACTTTCACATGGTTGAAATATCATTCCTCAGCTAATTATAGTCCTAAGAGGGATTTGATTTTGTAACGCTTTGTGCTGGCACACAATACTGTTTTGGAACATACAATACATACAGTCATTTGTAGTGTCTCGGTCTACACAGCCAGAGAATATTTTGAAACAATTAATCAAAACCCTGCCATTCATAATACCATAATTAGTATCATTGTCTTTTAGTGGAGGAACATTTTGGCCCTTTGGCTGTGACCATTGCCCATGTATTGTTGTTTTCACATGGGTGGGAAATACTGAAATTATTTTAAGAATGCTGCAATTTGGTCTTACCAGCCCTTTCACTCTCTCAAATGGATCGCAATGTAATGCTCCTGGATTGAATTTGTTTGTGTAACCTGCAATAATAGCATTCAAGCAGGTCCTTGGCAAACATCTTGTATTCCAACATGGGATCAAAGTGTTCTGCCTATCAACAGAGTCAGCATATTTGCTCTCTTTCACTTTTTCCTCCCTCATTCTCGTCTGTCTTTCAGATATCTCTCAGTCAGTCATTCCCACCCTGTGGAAAAGCTGGCATGGGCATCAGGCTTTTATTTCACTCCGTCCCTCTCCTCTCCTTTCATTGTGGCGCCACTTCTTTCCCTGAGCTCTGCAGATAATCCCCCCGTTTCTTCACAAAGTGGATGGAAAGTGCCTTGGGCAAGCATTTGAACTCTACTGCCATGGAACTGAGTTCCCCATACTTATTGGTTAGGGACAGTCTTGAAGGACAGACACGTGTCAGCCATAAAGGAGCCCAGTTTTACTAGCCCGTCTTGGGTTCCAGAAGAGGGAGTTCACCAGAAGAACCAGGCCGGCTATTTTTCATTAGTTCTGAGCACGTTATGCTGGCCACCTACAAAATTCATACGGGTATATTGAGCACTTCATAAGGTGACACGATCTACCGTTCCTGAGATCTTTATTGCTATGGCACAGTAATGAGGTCCTTTCTTCCCTGGAGTCACCAAAAGTGGTGAGTGAATAGAAAGAGTGCACCAAGCCCATTGGCAATCCCTGCGGAAGTCCTGTATTGGCTGGTGAACAGCAATGACTGACACTACATAATTGCTGTGTTGAACTACAGCTCCTAAAAAGATGTTTCAAGTTAGATGTCATGGGAAGCAACTGAGTTGGTGAGTCCTGCTCATTTTCTCAACCCTAATCAGTGGATCCCCCAAGCTGGACCTACATGTAAATTATAACCTGAACAAAAAATCATGAAGAAAAGTCAATGTAAAACTGACCCAAATAGTAATGCTTCTGATGGCAAATGATGTTTTAAAGCTACCTTTCAGCAATGAGTGCTTTTCCTTAAACACACCATCACAGTCATTAACCTGTGAGATGTGACTTACAGTGTAGCATATGAAAGGACAGGGCAAGGGGGTTGTTCACACATCAGTACAATGGGTTGGGGTGTCCTCTCGTTCACCCTCGCCTTCCTCTGCTGCCAACTTCCCCCAGTGTAAAAAACAGGTAGTGTCGGGTTTGCCAGCCATTGTCATTGGCGATAAGCACCAGCCCTGGCATTCAAATGGAGGAACTAGGGGTGTTGTTGGGAGGCCTTGTGGACCCTAGTATTTATGCGCTGGCGTCCACGAGTTACACAAATATACACAAAGGGCCCTCTGCTCCCCGTCGGGGCCATCACGGTACACCGTGTGACACACACACACACACACAGTGTGAGCCGAGGCCTCGGAATCCTGTCCCCGCACGTCCCAGATGCTCATTCACAGAGGTAAGAACAATAAACATGGCTGCCAGGGGACTTCAACCTTGGGGAAGGCTGAGATTTGTGAGTGGTGAGGAGAAACAACAACACTGAGAAGAATTAGAGAGAAAGGAGGGCAGAGAGAGAAATATGAGAGAGAGGATAAGAAGATGGAGGGAGGTGGTGAGACTGAGGGCAGAAGAAAGAGAGAATGGAATGGGATTTAAAAGCAAAGATGGGCGATCAAAAAAAAGGAGAGAAGAGAGAAGTGGAACAGAGTTCAGAAATCAGGCACAGACACGGTCAGTCCAAGAAAGAGAGAAAGGCATGCACAGACAGAGAGGTGGAAAGCAAACAACAAAAAAAGAAGGGATGAGGGGAATGTGTTTACATAAAGACATTGGAAAGAACCACCAGGGAGAGAGGAGAAGAAAAAAACATAGAGAGATTAAGAAGAAAGACAGGGAGGTAAAGGAAAGAGGAAGAGAGAAGATGAGGACAGGCACATGAAGGAATGTGTTGCATTCATTCACCTGCCAGGTTCAAGTCTGTGGTGTGGATATTTCTGGCTGCCAGAAATATCTAGAATCTCTGAAAGTATTCCATCACAACAAACCACACTGATTTAGTGGTCATTACCTCATCTTCGTCTGATGCTTCCATTTGCTCTGATGCTTCCATGGTATGAGTGCTATACATTTTTATCTATAGTATATCATCTCTACGGAAAGTTAAAGTCACATCTAAATGACTGGATTAAACATTGTCTCTATAAACCCATAAAGTGATATGCAAATATTAGTTCAAGAAGTGGCATCACAAAACATATGTAGCCTACATTTCTTAGGAAGCCGATTAATATAAGGTGACAAGTTGCTTGTGGATGCTAGTGGAAGAAGGAAACGGGAAAAGACAAAGAGGAGGAATTACACCAAAAGCACTGCATGCATGTGTGTGTGTGTGTGTGTGTGTGTGTGTGTGTGTGTGTGTGTGTGTGTGTGTGTGTCTGTGTGTGTGTGTGTGACACAAAAAAAGCAAATCAAGAGAAAGGGTAGAAGGCAGTATAAAAGAGAGAGACGGAGAGACTCCAGCTGCTGTGTTTTATCTGAGTAATTAACTGTAATCAGCTCTCTGTGCACTCTGGGTGTTCCGTGGCCTTGTTCTCACAGACGGGCATTCTCACAAGATTCTCTCTCCCTGGTCGTCTTGTGTTTGGCACGCATGCACACACACACACGCACGCACGCAAACACAAACACACAAGTATACACACACTTTTAGGCACACACAGACACACACAGGCATACCCCCCTCCCCAAACACACACACACACACTTACACACACACACAGACTCTGTCTTTGTCATGCTCGGCCTGTTTTGCACACAAAAGAATCAGTGAAGGACAAATAAAGAGATGAAGAAATGCGCATGATGCGTCAAACTGACAGATCAATCACAGAGCTCCAACTTGGTGTGTGCCAAAGGTGGAGACTGCCTAGTTCAGCACAGAGCAGGCAATACATTTCCAGAGAGAGAGAAAGGGAGAGAGTTAAACAAAGAGTGTGAGAATGAGGGAGCATGTGTGCAGCACATGTTCCATCAGACTGAGGGAACCACTCTAATGAGAAGTTGCACGTAGACTACATGGTTGTTACTGTTACAGTTTCTCAGTAACTACATACTCCCAGTACTCACAAGCGGCATTTATTTCCCTAGGCAGACCCTCTTACATTGGGGACACACCAGGTGTGTTACCAAAGCGTTCTGCTCACATTGCATAAATATATTTTTAGAGGACCTTGTCTGTTTTTTTTGTTGTTGTTGTTGTTGTTTTTTATGTACACAGCACTGTCATGTTTGAAGTAGCCAGTTCCATAGGTTACAGTGGAAGCTATGTCCTTGTTGAACATGTTTCTTGAAAGGAGGATGATTCAACACCTTTGCTGAGCAGCAGCCCAAACCTTTTATTCAGAGCTCCAAGGCAAGCAAACAGACTGGTCACAAGCACAATATATTTCTGAGAGCTGTTTCATACATAAGGAGCAGTTTTTTTTTTTTTTTGAGAAAAAGTCCATTTATCTATCCCATTTTGTTTTTAACTTCTACATAAATAGGCCAGACCTGCTAAAAGGGTAACACACACACACACACATTTTTTATGCAGACCTGGCACCTCCACAGATTGAAAACATCAGCGTTAGGCATCAGTGCCACCATGCATTAAATGGACTCAGTACACCAGTAATTATTGGGGAATGTGGAAGGCATATGTGGGCTCAGTTTGGTAATTGTTCAATTAACTGTGTCACAAATGTATACAAATCCTACATTTCACATCATGTTATACACGTTCATGGATAAATCTTCTTAAATCTCCTTGCCCTCCACACTCACACACATGCACAGGAGCACACACACTTTTACAAGCACAGCACACACAGTAGTGCTCATCTCTAAATTCCAGGCCCTCCTACTAAGTACACATTCTGCTCACCCCAAGGCCACACAGGCCCACACTCTCACAGATACAGTAGTTCAGAACTCAGCATTTTTGCAGGGCATATTGACACTGTGGCAGGATGTTCCAGCTTCAGCGGCTGTTTGTTTTTCCAGGCTTTCATTTTCTTAGGGGGGTACACCAGGGTTGCATTCAAGACCACCCATGACAGGGACCTTTTTGAAGGTCGGCCCTTGTACGATTCAAAAGACAATTTACCAAGGGTTTTCATTTTGAAGGTTTAGAGGTTTTTCATTTTAAATGATTTCCATTCAAGTGCTGGGCCTCAAATCAACATTGGTTAAAACAATGGAAGCCATCCAAATACTGTGATTTTGTCAGTAAAAACAAAGAAAAGAGACTGATTACCTGGTGAGGAGGAGATTGTGTTTGGTTTTGTGAACATTGCCTTGGCATCCATACTGCCAATGCCTGGTGACTTGGAGAACTGCAGTTTCATCAGACCACAAAATGCACAAAATATTTGACACTTAAGTCTCTTTGTTAGTGAGCATCTCACAGCATCTCTGTGTTAGTGAGCGATTTTTAAAAAACACACACAACAATACAAATATGAAAAATGTCAGGGCTCTGAAACATCTGGAGATCCAACATCCTTGAAATCAGCATGAAGCCTTGATTATTTTACTAGGGAATAAAACTCCCCTGAAATGCTCATATTTATCATACAACACACACACACACACTCACACACATACACACACTACTGGTCAGAAACTCTCCAAGTACAAACATACCAATGGCATATTTTACCAGTCGTGGCTATGTGGTTACTGAATAATCCAAATCTTAATGCTGAGTGTGGCTGGAAGAAGAGTTGGATATTTGAATGATGGCGGTTTCTTATTGTGTATAAAACTGCTTGGATATTTGGGATATTTGGGATTTGGGACTAGTGGGATATTTGATGTGTGTTACATAAAACACTCAATGTGCTGAATGAGTTTCTGCAAATGAATTCACCTGCCCAGAGAGTAAATATTATCTGACTTCATATTTTGGTGAAATGGACTTTCCTTATTTTATTTACTTAATTTTCAGTGTGAGTTCTTTTGTCTCATCTAGCATGGCTCCAGACTCCCTCTCTTGCTCTCTTTCTGTCTCTCTCTTTCTTTTTGTCTTTTTCTCCCTCTTTCTCTCTCTCTCTCTCATGCACTCTCTTTCTGTGTCTGTCTGTCTATCTGTCTGTCTCCTTCTTTCTGTCTCTTTCTCACTCTCTCTTTCTCTCTCTCATACGATCTCTTTCTCTGTCTGTCTGTCTCTCTCTCTCTCTCTCTCTCTCTCTCTCTCTCTCTCTCCTCTCAGCTCTTCCTGCTGCTTTGAAGTTGACCGCCTCACATTCCTGCTGGCAGGATACCCCACATCCTGTTTTAGAAGGAAAGAGGGAGAAAAAAGGATTAGGAGGAGGTGCAGACCTAAGGCTCCTTTCCATTTCCCCCCCCCCACACACACTTTTTTCATCCCCTCTCTCTCCTCTTTTTTCTCTTAGTTTTTGTTTTGTTTTTTGCCTGCCTTTAGTAATATCCCATAAATGAAACCCTTCGATTGTTTAGAGTTCACATGCATACAAAAACATGTACATGCAAATGCATGCTGAATTTGTTACACACATAGAGAGAAAGAAAGAGAGACAGCGAAAACAATTACATGTTGAGATGATTAACAAAACTTTGCTGTGTGACAGGAACCAGCTGCTCTGAGTCTAAAACCTTCCTAGTTTACAATCTTTTTTGATGGAGATGTCCTTTGACAAAAATGTTTTCACTGCGTCCAGGCTCTTGAAACCCATCACTCCTGCTCTAACCAGCACCACACTGCCACACTGAGCTTTGGGACGCGGGAGAAATAGGGCAAAGCTACACACAACCTCACATTTGCTTCAGAAATTCCCAAGAGCCATGTGTTTTTTTTCTCTCTCTCTCTCTCCCTCTTTCTCTCTTTCTCTCTCTCTCTCTCTCATTTGCTTTTATTTATTATTTTTCTCTCTCATGCAGCGCTGGCTGACTGGCGTGCTGCGGAGTACAGTAGGGCTCTGTGGAGGAGGCCCCTGCTCGCACAGCTGACACTAATTTCACCCAGTTCCTCTCGAGCTGGTTTCCCCACCACTCTGAGGGACGGCAGCCAAGCCCGACCACCGCCACTCACCACCCACCCAAACCCATTGCCACCACCACCACCACCACCAGGGCTAAGAGCCAAAGAGCGAGAGCGACAGACGAAGTTTGCTCCACGCACTGCACAGATGCAGAGCAGGAATTCACTCACCAGACTCCAAATGCTGCTAGCTTTTAACTCTCTCTCTCTTACTTTATCTCTTTAACTTTCTTTCTCTCTTTCTTGTTTGCCAGATGACTCTCTCAATCTCAGCCTGCTTCTGATAAACCAACCAGTCAACCAAACACAGACAACAAACTAAAGTTAATTACAAACAAATTAATTTCCTGCCTCTCTCTTTCTCTCCCATTCTCTTTGTTTCTCTCTCACTCTCTCCCTTTCTATCTTTCACTTCATCTGTAATGCTTCTCTTCATGTCTGTCAAGGACCACCAAACCGTGCTGAGAAACAATACCCTAGCCAGAAGTTGTTTGTTTGTACAGTGGTTTTTCTCCACGTCTGAGTCTCTGTCTCAAATGATCAGCCAGCAATCATATTTCACTTCCACCACAGTCATTTTCCGAAGTTCTTTTTTTTTTGTTTGTTTGCTGGGAACAGCCTGATTTTTTGTCTCCCAGACATTTAGTCTGTAGATCATTGTCACTCTCCTTAGCTTAGGTAACTGTCCTAGTCACTGCTCATGTCTTTGTTCTTCCCTTGTTTAACTTTTTTTTTCTCTCACTCACAGCTTTCTTCCTCTGTAACATTTATGATCTGACAACTTCTTTCAGTTAGCATTAGGTTCCGGTTCGCAAATTCAGTCTGTGTTGTACCAAATTTTGTCATTCTCATTCCTACCGACAGCACTCAGCAACCACGAACAGGGCAAGGGGTTGACTGACTCTGGACGATCCCTTTAACCACCCAATCACCTGTCATATTTCCTTCTGTCTTCATGTGCTTTTCTCTTCTCTCTTCTCCTCTGTTCTGCCTAGCCATTGCCCATTCCTCCACATGCATGGGAAAAACTCACTGGCCAGCAAATCATTCCCATACCACTCCAGATGTGCCAGACAACTGAAAATACACACAGTGCAACACTCCTTTTTCTTCTCTCCTTTTTTCTCTTTTATCCTCCTCTCTTTCTTCCCTGCTCTGGTCTTCTCACTTCTCCCCATCTCCCTCCTCCTCCTACTCCTTCTGTCCTCCATCACCTGCTGTTCTTCCTTCGTTCTTTTCAGCCCACTTCTTCAGTCATCCATGCTCCATCCATCTCTCCACCTGCATGGGAACCTCTCTATGCTGGGCTCATGATAAAAGGCCTTTAATCCTTCCGCTGTGATGGCCCAGACTCCTGAGCATTCCCTCTCCCTCTCTCTCTCTCTCTGTTAGTATGTCAGTGTGCAATGGAAGCCCAACCACACTGCCCGTGTCCTGCCAGAGCAATGGGAGAAAATGAAAGTCGGCATTAAACATAATGACTCTGCAAACATTCCCATCATTAAAGAATGGATGAGGTGGGTGGTGTGTGTGTGTGTGTGTGTGTGTGTGTGTGTGTGTGTGTGTGTGTGTGTGTGTGTGTGTGTGTGCATGCAATGTTTCGAGGGCAGACGAGTGTGGAGCTTTGCAGAGTGGCACTGTGGCTTGCTCGGTTGGCCTAGATACAGGCTCAAACACCCCACCCTGTAATCACATACACACACACACACACACACACACACACACACACACACACACACACACACACACACACACACACACACACACACTAGACTTGGCTAAATGCAAACAAGTGGTCTGGATGCGAAGAAAAGGAACAGAGAAGAAATTCACACTCTCAATTCAGCACCCCAGAGAAACAGAAAGGGATTGTTCCTTGGTGCCCAGGCCAGCCCTTCAGCTGGTGAGAACGTGTCCACAGCATTTCCTCGTCCTGCCTCATGAGCATGTCAGCTGTCACACAGGGATGGACAGCGCCAGTCTGGTCTGTGTCAGTGCCCCTTTCCTCCCAAACTCTCTTGCCTGTTTTTGGTCTGTTCAGCAGGAGCGGTTGCACTGGCGGGAGCATGAGCTGGGAGTTGTTATAGCTGTTCCTGTACTGTGCCAGGGCCAGATGGGGATCAGGGGCAAGAGGGAAGGAGAGAAAATACAGAGTGGAGAGAGAGAGAGAGAGAGAGAGAAAGAAAGAAAGAAAGAAAGAGAGAGACATTGCTCTTTGCCAGGGGCTTCACTCAAGCCATCTCTTTAAAGAGGTATAAACTCACAGGAGGAGAGCCTCTGTAATTTGAGGCCGGGCCAACGCCGTTAGCGCCGCTTCTCAGCGGTTTTGGAGCGAGATGGGAGAGAAACGCATGAACAAAGTAAAAAGAGGAAAGAGAAACAAACAGGCTAATGAGAAGTAAATGTGCTGTATATAGGTAGGAGGACATCAGAGGGAGTCTCTGGCTGCGGCAGTGGCAGCAGCTGCAGCTGGAGTCAGTAGTAGTAGCTGGGTTGTTGTAGTTGGGCTGTTTAGTGGGCCTGCAGCTGAAAAGGCTTGAAGAGCATAAATTTAGTTTTTTCACCCCCGCATTGCACTCAGGGGGAAGGTTGACACCTCGTCCCGGTAGGGCCATCAAGACCAAGTTCATGCTTCCTCAGACCGGACAGTGTTTTTTCAGTAAACATGCAACACACACTCGTATACACACGTGTGCACACACACAGAGAAAGAGAGAGAAATGAGGAAAAAAATAAGTGAATAATCCAAGATGTACTGGCAAAAGTTGAAATCACAAGCAGAGACGTGGGGTGAGAGGGTGGTCCATTTTAAATGGGTTTCTAATTTCCAGTATCCCCGGAGAACATCATGTACCCCTGCAAATAGCAAGCACTGAGTTTCATGTGTCCTCACAACTTAGTGTGCTATTTAAGTAACCCCATTCATTTCACATTTCACATTTACATACACATAGGTGTGAAGACTTCCTCTTCAGTTTTGGCTTTTCACTCATCCAAAACCATGTTGAGTTTGTGGAGGCCCACCTCAGAGAGTTGACACGTCGTCATGTTCAGGCTTCAAGAGAGATCCTTGAATGTGTTCCTTAGCTCTAGAGAATATTAGTTTTCTCTCAGGAAGTGCAGATCAGGGGTGTGCTGTCTCTCTCTCACTCTCTCTACCCTCTCTCTCTTTCTCTCTCTCTCTCTCTCTCAGGTGTCAGAGTAAGTGATGAAGCTTAAAGCATGATACTGGATGAAAGGGAGTCTGATCAGATGGGGATACAACTTAAAGGAACATTCCAGACCATTGCAACCCATAGCCTTATTGCTCAAGGTGCTATCGGTAGGAAAAAGAACAAGAAGTATTTGACCAACAGCACAGACCGAATAGAGAACCAACAGCTAACCCTAACTGACAGGAGCATGGGAAAATAAAACTGAAAGTGAGCTAACCATTCATTATTCAGTCTATGTTGCACTTTTTCTCATACTTTTTCCTACTGACAACAGGCCTATGGGGTGAAGTGCTCCGGAACTTTCCTTTAAAAGTTGGGCAGAGGAGCAATGGTGGAGTCTGGAGAGAGGTTTCAGGCTTCCCTTACCTCCAAAACTTCCCTTACATCCAACACAACGCAACACAACACAACCCAACAGTTGGAACTACATTTTACAGCTTATACCAAAAGTACCAAGAAAGATTAGATATATGCTAGGCCTAAATAAACATGAAAAACTTTGGGATAGTCTTTTTTGTGAGCTTTATGTGCGTAAATCGGTCTTCTACTCATCATTTGCATGGCATACTTTTTATATTGGGGGAAGTGCCCTGCCTACAAGCTTAAAGCAAGTGGCTAAATCAGGTACACCACGAATTAACTGCCAAAATAGCCTATTTTGGATGTGCTAAGGTGTTATGGTGCTATGCATATAGGCTATATTTTAAATTGACATGCATGAATTGGAGCTTACGTGCACACAGTGTTGATACAGAGGACTGCAGTTCTGTCTTAAAACAGTGTGAATATCAAAGGTTTTGTAGTCTGTACGCTACATAAGTTGCATATTAGGCTATATATTGGAGAACGTCAAAAGAAGACAAAAAGTTAGGTAAGTTGAGGTAAGGCTTGTGGGGCGAGACGTGTCTCTTGCGTGTGTCTCACGCTCAATGCATTAACTGAGAGGGCCTCCCCTGACTGGGATTTTGAATGGAACTGGGAGTGCCATGGTCAGAACTAAAGGGGCCAGGCACTGCCGAGCCTCATGGTAATTCGAACCCTGCACAGGGGTTCAATCAACCAACATGGAGCACTGAGTACTTCTATAGCATAGCTATAACTTTTCTCTGCATTCTTGGGTAAACAAACTACTTTTATTGTTTCTACAAAGAGGCCAAGGTTAAAATTCAACCGTATGCTTGGTTGAAAAAAATAAAAGAGAAGAAAAACTGCAGACCAATTATAGACTCAGTTTCAGTGTTTACGCAGCAGAGTGACCTGACAGGCCATGGTGAAATGTGAGGTAAGGAATATATATACACACGTGCAGTATACCTGCAGTGCTGAAACATCTATTTAAGTGTTGGAAGAGTTTGCCTAATCACTTAAATGCTGTGAATACATCATGCCGACATGTATGACAGGGATGTAAGAGAGAAAAATGTGATTTTAATGACTCTGCCTTCACCTAATTACGTACAGTAGGCCAACAGTCGCACATGCACACGCACACGTACACGTACACGTACACGTACACGTACACGTACACGTATACACACACACACACACACACGAAGAGAGAGAGAGAGAGAGAGAGAGATTCAGACCTCCCAGAGTCAAACAGTGGAAGTGGGTTAGTACTGGGTCAAACACTGGTACTCTCACATACATGCATTGCATTTCTGCCTGCACCTGAACAAACATTGCATACCTGTCATGGCATCACGCCTCTCAGTGTCTCTTTGTCTTCCTCTATTGCCTCTGTGTATGTGTGTTTGCGAGTAGGTGTGTGTGTGTGTGGGTGTGGGTGTGGGTGTGTCTGTGTGTGTATGTGTGTGTGTGTGTGTGTGTGTGTGTGTGTGTGTGTGTGTGTGTTTCCGTCTGTCCATGTGTGTTTGTGCATGTGTGTGTGAGTTTCTGTGTATATGTATGTGTATGTGACTGTGATGAATCTAAGACAAACCTTTGTGTGTGTACCTACATGTGCCAAATAAAGAAAGATGATGCACAAGCACACAAATTTGCACACACACACACACACACACACACACACACACACACACACACACACACACACACACACGCATGTACACCACCAGTAAATCAGAGCTGCTGTTTGTCTAAGGCTTATGTCCCAGCTGCTCTGGCCCACTCCAGGCAGGTGAACAGGCAGACTGGGAGTAGCCTGCAATAAATCTCACAGTCAGTTAGGACAGGGAAAAAACAAACAGTTAGTATCCATACTCCTTTTAAACTGTGTATGTTTGTGGGTGTTTATACACACGTGTGTATGTGTGTGTGTGTGTGTGTGTGTGTGTGTGTGTGTGTGTGAGTGTATCCTGTTTGTGTGTCTGACTGACTATGGGATGTAAACATGGCTGTGACTGCTGCAAAAAATAATGCACTTTAGAGCAGAGAGGGAGAGAGAGATGGCGAGTAAGAGATGATGTGCTGTTCAAAGCTGTGTCTATCTTACAGTGACAAGCCACAGCCCATCCACCACTGACAAACTCCCATCTAAGAGGGAACAATGTTTTCAATTCAGCTGTGCCATGAAAGTCAAAAGTATCTCAAATTTAACCTCAACATTGGCAAGACGAGCAGTTCAGCACTAAAAGGGCAGATAGATACAGAGACAGAGAGATAAAAAGAAAGAAAGAGAGAGATAGTGACAGAAAGAAGCAAAGGTTTTGTGTGAGCAAGCAGGTAATGCCCTGTGCCAACCTTTTGACTGACAGTGGTTTGTGGAGCACTGTTAGCAGCAGCAGAGCGGTGTGTAAACTTCTCAAATGAGTTTTCTCACTTTGTTTAAACATGTCCGTCTCAACGCTGACATTTAACAAGGGTGATTTTTCATCCGGAGGCTATGCCAGCAAACATAGGCTCATGGTAACTGAGTTCGACCCTCACTGTGCCTCTCTCTCTGTCTCTGTCTCTCTCTCTCTCTCTCTCTCTCTGCCTCTCGATGTGCACTATGCGCAACAGATACCTCAGCAGTCTTCAGGCTTTTGTAACCCCAGTAAACAACCTGCTCTGGGTTCACTTCATTCGCTAGTAAATGGCCCAGGCCTTGTAAAGTTTAACAGCTGGTTCTTTCCTCGTTTGCACTTTTCCTGCAAGGCTAATGTTGACGGTGGAAAATGTTTCTGACAACATGCCCTGTTATGAATTTACTTGTTCTCATAAAACATGCATTTTCTCCTTCTCTCTGTCTTTCTCCTTCTCTCTCTCTCTCTCTCTCTCTTGCTCGCTGTGTGTCTGTTCCTCTCTCAGCTGGATTTTTCCAGCATGGCCACAAACAGGCCTCTCTCAGTTCTGTGTGAGCTCTATATCGTGGGAAGCTTGTAAAGAATTCTGACTCCTCTCAAGTGGGTCCATTAAAGTGTTTTATCACCCGTCTGTTTAATTAAGGAGTTTTTATTTTAAAAATAGAGATTATTATTCTGCACTCACTGTTGTTGTCTGGCCCGGACAAGATGAACTGTCAGATTTGGATGGCACTGTGTTTCATTAGGATGGATTCAATTTAAGTTAAAATAGAATTAAGGCTATTTCACGATACAAAAGAAGCCAACTTGAAAATGAGATGCAGGACTGTAGACACTGTAGACACAGTGGCATGTAACGTGCCACTGTATGATTTGTCCATTTGACCAACTGTGTCAAACAGAAACTGACGAAGGCAGAACCAATAGGTTTTAAGTTCAAACAAAGTACCCACCCAGTAAATGTACAGTGCATCCAGAAAGTATTCACAGCTCTTTCCATATTTTGTTATCTTACAGCCTTAATTCATTTTTCCTCACAATTCTACACACAACACCCCATAATGACAACGTGAAAAGTCTTTTTGAGATTTTTGCAAATGTATTAAAAATAAAAAAACTAAGACACCACATGTACATAAGTATTCACAGCGTTTGCCATGAAGCTCAAAATTGAGCTCAGGTGCATCCTGTTTCCACTGATCATCCTTGAGATGCTTCTACAGCTTAATTGGAGTCCAATTTTGGTAAATTCAGTTGATTGGACATGATTTGGAAAGGCACACACCTGTCTATATAAGGTCCCACAGTTGACAGTGCATGTCAGAGGACAAACCAAGCATGAAGTCAAAGGAATTGTCTGTAGACCTCCGAGACAGGATTGTCTCGAGGCACAAATCTGGGGAAGGGTACAGAAAAATTTCTGCTGCTTTGAAGGTCCCAATGAGTGGCCTCCATCATTCGTAAATGGAAGAAGTTTGGAACGACCAGGACTCTTCCCCTGGCCGGCCATCTAAACTGAGCAATCTGGGGAGAAGGGCCTTAGTCAGGGAGGTGACTAAGAACCCGATGGTCACTCTGTCAGAGCTCCAGCGTTCCTCTGTGGAGAGAGGAGAACCTTTCAGAAGGACAACCATCTCTGCAGCAATCCACCAAACAGGCCTGTATGGTAGAGTGGCGAGACGGAAGCCACTCCTTAGTAAAAGGCACATGGCAGCCTGCCTGGAGTTTGTCAAAAGACACCTGAAGGACTCTCAGACCATGAGAAACAAAATTCTGTGGTCTGATGAGACAAAGATTGAACTCTTTGGCGTGAATGGCAGGCGTCATGTTTGGAGGAAACCAGGAACCGCTCATCACCAGGCCAATACCATCCCTACAATGAAGCATGGTGGTGGCAGCATCAGGCTGTGGGGATGTTTTTCAGCGGCAGGAACTGGGAGACTAGTCAGGATAGAGGGAAAGATGAATGCAACAATGTACAGAGACATCCTGGATGAAAACATGCTCCAGAGCGCTCTTGGTATCAGACTGGGGCGACGGTTCATCTTTCAGCAGGACAATGACCCTAAGCACACAGCCAAGATATCAAACGAGTGGCTTTAGGACAGCTCTGTGAATGTCCTTGAGTGGCCCAGCCAGAGCCCAGACTTGAATCCGATTGAACATCTCTGGAGAGATCTGAAAATGGCACCAACAGTTCCCATCCAACTTGATGGAGCTTGAGAGGTGCTGCAAAGAGGAATGGGCAAAACTGCCCAAAGATAGATGTGCCAAGCTTGTGGCATCATATTCAAAAAGACTTGAGGCTGTAATTGCTGCCAAAGGTGCATCAACAAAGTATTGAGCAAAGGCTGTGAATACTTATGTACACGTGGTTTCTTAGTTTTTTAATTTTGTAATAAATTTGCAAAAATCTAAAAAAAACTTTTTTCATGTTGTCATTATGGGGTGTTGTGTGTAGAATTGTGAGGGAAAAAAATGAATTCAATCCATTTTAGAATAAGGCTGTAACATTACAAAATATGGAAAGAGTGAAGCGCTGTGAATACTTTCCGGATGCACTGTATGTATCCTATTAAGAGTGTTCAGACTGAACACTTCAAGAAGTGAAAAAAGTCTAGTCCATGAGGCTATATATAAGTATATGTTTGTATTATCAATTTGATGCTCTCAATATTTCATGAAACTGTTGCGAAAGCAGTTCACTGCAATACCCTAAATGCCAATTTCCCAATTCTGGTAATCTCAGAATAATTTCATATTCAAACTCTAAGCAGCACACTCTCAAAATGAGTTCCCCCTCCAAACCTAAAATTCTTCTCAAATCCAGCAAGAGCGTCACTTTCGGGCAGCTTTTGCTTTGTTTTCTTCCTGGAAATCGCACCGTCCACACGCCATGGGTTTCACATACCGCAACCTTCCCTCCAGTCAGAATGAAGCCATGCACACAATGTGAGTCAGTGTTTGGTGGCTTGATGTTCGATGGGATGGGGTGGGGCGGCTTGGTGCAATGCAGCACGGCACAACATGGCCAATCCTGCCCGGTCTAGGGTCTCCCTTACTCCACATTGGGGTAGAGAGAGAGAGAGAGCCCAGCTTTGTCTGTCTGTGGTTAGGGAATCTCAGACAGAGCATTGGCACGCCCCAGCCTATTGTGTGGCTCCTACAAGTCTCAAAGGTCTGGCATAGCTAATTAAGCTCCAGGCATGTGTATGATATAAATACATATAATGTGCTATATTGTGTGCAGTGTTTTGCGGGCCCATGCTGTATGATGTAGAGTGAGACAGTGGGCCTCTGTAAGTGGAGGCAATGGTGCTTTGAGGGGGCTGGTGTGTTTGGGGCTCAGTGTTTTGGATGTGGTCCTGCATACGGAATGAAGGTTACAATAAATCTGGGAGCCAGACCTTAACAGATCTTCAAAAAAAAAAAACTGTCAGTCCCCACTGTTTTACTCTTTCTTTGTCTCAGAAACATATGCTATGTCTCAACACATGTGCTACACTAAAACATAACAGCTCTGCTAGACTCATAGGCATTTATGTCTTTCCCCTACCACACAGACACATATACATACACATGCACAAAAACAGAAATGCGCACACATGCACACACACACACACACACGCGCGCGCACACACACACACGCACACACATGCATTGTGTTATGACAGGTGATTGGCTGGTGAAGAGGGGCCTGTTGTGTTTTGGTCCCCTGTGTTGCTGAGTCAGAGCTCAGCGATGCTGGCAGCTGAAATTACAGCACCGACTCAAGCTTCCCGTTTTATCACGGTGAGTCAGTAGTGACTGGCGGCTCCACAGAGCGGCAAAGAAGTGAGGGAGGAAGAGAGGGATGAAAGAAGTGAGGGAGGAAGAGAGGGATGAAAGAGGGGAGGGAGGAAGAGAGAACATAAACACAGGGCAGCAGGTGAGGGGGGATGGGACAGCAGCCGTTGCCTGCACCACCATCTTAAATAAATGGTAGCAGTAGTAGTAGAGGTAAAGTTTATATTTAAAGATACACAGTGAAAGAACTATAGGTTAATTTACCAGCTTGGTAGCCATCTTGGTGGTTAAATGACTTACAGTAATTTCCCAAATATAAGCCGCACCATGTATTGACCTCATCTCTGTATTAACCTCAGTTTAATATGCATTACCAATTGAATCATAATCATATCAGATCAATGATGAAACAAAAAATGCAATCCTGTATATCGCCCTCACTAGTGTATAAACCAGAAGAGATTTTACAAAATAAATACTTAGTAAATTACAATAGTAGCAGATGCATTTAATAATTTTTGTGAAAGTCTACATTTCTTCCAAATTTAATTCAAAGACTGACATAAAAAAGAGACAACAACCAAAAATGATAAAATGATGATGTCGTCATTCCATGTGCGTCATGTGTCATTGTGATTTAGTTTGTTTGTTAAGGGGTTTTAGGTGACAAATCAATTAGTACATATGAATATATAATGATAAAGGCATGCAAAGCGAGACCAAGCAGTTTGACAGTTTGATTGCTGTTGTAAATCAAGAGTAATGCTGGTTTAATGTATATACCACAAAAAACACATAGAATAACTTCAAAGCCTATGACAGTCCATTATATTTCAGCCCAGCTCTTCAAGTGTCTTTGCTTTTAGTGTTTAGCAGACTGAGGGAGTCTGTCCTAATGCAGAATTGAAACGCTGAGGATAAAACAGCCGTTTTGGGCCCTTTAAAGTTAAAATTTCACTCATATCATAATATTATCTTAATCACCCAATATTTTCTGTTCGGTTGCAACGCTTAGCCAAGACTTAAAGTCAATTCTCGTCAGCTAATAAAACAGTCTCACTTCCCTGCTACGCTTGATTAGGAAAAATATTTAATAAGACAGACAGCACACCAATTGAGGTCGTGGGGGAACAAGAGAGAGAGAGAGCGAGAGAGAAAGCACTGAGGAGAAATGTTTATTCAGCACAGCCCCTCCACTCAGTCCTCATCAGTATCAGGTGTTGGAACAACAGGGGCACCACTCACTGGATATGACCACAGCAACTACTCACCCAGCCGGCCACACATTCTTCAGTGGCATTCGAAAATATTTAGGGAAAAGTGAGCGGCAATGAGAAAGAAGAACTTCAGATATGCGCACACAGAAAACAGACGCGAGACCAACGGGGAGAGGAGAACATGTAGAATTGGCCTTAAGGTGGCAGAGGCATTTTCATGGTAGATTTTTGGGTGCTGTGATTTTTTTTTATTTTTTTAGAGAATGTACATAACAGGGAGCAAGGTGTTACCTGACACCAAGGACAAATTTGACACCTATGAATTGAAATGGGAACAGGCATTGTACCTAATTGGTTTTGCTCCCAGAACTTAAAATCTGTCAGTACACAATCAGTTTTGCTAGCACACTAAAGTATCACATGCTCCTGAGGTTGGGTTGAACTTCACTAATGGCAAAGGCTATTGCTGAGTCGGGACTGGTTTATTTGTTCAGCATTTACAGACCTTTCAGAAGCTGCGTGGAATATGACCTCTACGCTCCGTTTGATTGGTCCCCTCAGTAGGACCGGGTGGCCCTCTGCTAACCCCATGCGCTCAGGACGTCTGAATGCGTTGCACATCATTCCTCTGAAATGATGGGTGACTGTACAGTAGCCAGAGTGTTATTTCTTTGAGGGTTAGGCTGTAGGGGGCCACTGAGCCTTTAGTTTCCTCAGTTTCAGCACCAGCTGGTAAATGCAGCTCAGGGAGATGTGGTTTTGTCCAAGAGTTTTTGTTGAGTTGTTCGGTTCAGTTACCCCTTGACACCAAACTGTTGAATGCCTTATGAATTTTATATTTCTGTTGGTCAGATTTTCAATGTCTTGTTGGTGCTAGCCTATTCATGAGGTGTGCTTCATCTGTCAGGTGTTCTGAATTTAGGTTTTTTCAGGCAATAAATATAGAATCTGCTCATTTCTAATGGTTTCTATAAGTGACAGCCATCTTTAAAAACAGTCTCATAGTATCACAAGGACCTAGTTGTTACAGGTCAAGCAAAAAAATAGTGCACGGTAAATTTTATATTGTTTATAATTGGTTCACCTGACCCAAACTGAGTGCATTTTGAAAAACTGCATGTGGCTTATTTTGTTTGCAGGTACTTTTCTCCCGGCAGTGTTTTGATGAATGTAAATACAAAGTGTTTGTGGCAAGGTGTCATTCATGCTAGAAACTTTGAGTGAGGGGTTGATAAAGAGTCTTTTCATGGCTGGAAACAGAACAGGACCTCTTGCATACATGAACCCAAACCAACACACTGAGGGGCAACTACTTACTTGGCCCTGAGGCTGAATCACAGTCAATGAAAAAGAGGGAAAAGAGGGAGAAAAAAAGTTAAGAAAATATTTCCCAAAATGAAACCCTATCTTCTGTCGCTAATTGACTGCGTATGGAAGAAAAAAATTGAGGGTAAAAAAATTCAAGCATTACAAGTTTGTTAATCAAATGCTTTATTTACATTTGGAGTGATTTCTTTATTCGTGTTCAAAATCTTATGTCTTTTTCAACAGACTGCGTTAAGGACTCAAAACATGGTTGTTTTCAAAATTCTGAGTTTTCCAAATACTGTAGTTTTCTTCATAATTGGTGTATTCATGTACAACGTCACTTTAATTTTGATGTTTACTCTGATTATTTTGATTAAAAACTGCAAATTTAGCAACAGTGTCCACAGTGCTACAATTCAGCATCAAGCAAACAGAAAATAGATCCATGACCTCTTGACTTGTCATTCTTCCTTGATAGTCTTAGTTCCTCCAAACACATCCACTATGTTAGTCTGTAAATATAAGACTACCACAATCCAATCCAAATAAAACACCATAGTCTATATAAATGAATGAAACTGCTATGAGTTTTATGGGAATTTGTTGTTTAATTTAGGCCTTTTCATGAGAAGAAAAATTGCATTCAAGGTCAACCTGTCATTGAAGACACTACCAAGCTAGGGGCTTTAATCCATAGATTTACTTCCAGACGCTGGTCCAGAAGAGCCAGCTGGTGTTGAATTTCCCCTCGAAGCAGCTGCCTCATGGTGGGCCAGCATGTCCGCTCCTACCCCCATTGAAAGGTGATAGTGGAGGACTGAGAGACCCACTATATCCACTAGTATGGAGAACAAGCAGAGGCACGCTGTAAGACTAGACCAAAGCAAATGTGCACCCTAAATTGATGGTCTCTTAACTGCAACCCTCATCTCAGCCATCCTGCTGGTCTAATCAGGACAGATGATACATGATGGGAGTATGTACACATTTACTCAGTGACTGGGCCCAAGGATTCCTGATCACCTGTCTAATGACTGGGCCTGAGGATCATCCTGATCACTTGTCTAATGACTGGGCTCAAGGATCGTCCTGATCACCTGTCTATTGACTAGGCCCGAGGATCGTCCTGATCACCTGTGTAATGACTGGGCCCAAGGATCGTCCTGATCACCTGTCTATTGACTAGGCCCAAGGATCGTCCTCATCACCTGTAATAAAGGTGAGTAGAACTCATTTTGAATCCTCAGTTCATCTAAGGATTATTTGGACCTAGAGAGCCATAAATGTTCTCCTACATATTTGACCAAAAGAGGAGTTTAAATGGAGGAACGAGAACAGGAAAAGAAGAAGAGGGCACATTTAGCACCAACCATAAATAAAGCTTCTAATTATTATGAATGTCCTACATAGGCCTGCCTCTCGACTTCTCTGATCTGTGAGTGTCACTGGAAGTTCCAAGAACACCAATGGCGCCGTCAGAGTTGGCAGACAACTTTTGGAAGCTGCTTGATAGCGCATTGATTAGGACATTTCATCAGTCTCAGTGGTCTACCATTCCTGTTCCTCAATCTCTCTCTCTCCATCTCTCTATTTCTTTCTTACGCTCCATCTCTCTCATTGTCCCCTCCCTCGTTTTCTCTTTCTTTACATTTTTCATTTCCCTTCTCTGCAGGATGGGACCTGCTCGCTTAGCTAGCCGAGGTGGTTTTGCCTGTGTTTGGTCTGGCCACACAGAGTGAGTGGAAAATAGCTCTGAACCCCTGAGCCTCTGAAGCTTCATTCCGGCGGGTTTTGCTTGGCGGCTCGGGGCCTGTTTTCCTTGGACACCAGTGCCAAAGGATGAGTAGAGAGAGAGAGAGAGAGAGCATGTAGACCATAGAGAGAAAGAGGGGGGGGCTGAAGGTGGACAGAGGCATATGGGGACCATAGAGGGAGAAAGAGAGAGTACTAAAGGTGACGACAAGGGAGGCCTATTCAGAGATCACATAAGTAGGAGACGAATAAACCGGTGGCCACCGTGTTTATTTGCAGCATGTGATCTTTCCCAGCATGCCTCGCTTTGCTCAGGAGCTGACAGGAAAAGGGGCAGGAACATTCCGGAGATGGGTGTCGGGAATACAGTAACATGACAGAGAAAATGGAGGGAAATGTGTGACTAGACCCTGAGTATTATTCTTTCAATTCATCCACTGCTTTCAGTAATAAAGATAATGTTTTTAAAACAAATTGAAATACCACAGTCAAATGCTGCCAATTCATCTGTACATGTTATTACGGGTACTGATATGGATATTCCATACAGGGAAATACTGTAATGGTAATAATAACGTTACAAATATGACCTAAAAGTACCCAAACTAAAGGTCCAGTCAGCAGTGCTGGTCAAAAAATTGTGTTTATGTTTGTGTTTAGATTTGCATACATTGATGTCCACATAATCCCCAATATATTTGAACCAAAGACCAAGCAAATCATGTCAGAGAGGTAACCCAACCCCGAAGAAGCTCTGTGTTATTGTTTGGGGGGACAGGTAGCTCCACTTTGATTCTCAGAGTCAAGATATACAAAGACCAGTTGTTTTGTTGTTTCTTTTATTTCCTTTGGCTTTGGAGGATGGAGAGCGAGTTGATAGTGAGGAGATGTTAACTGAATGTTAAGGAGATGTTAACTGAATGTTTACAAACTACTTACAAAGTGTACCTACTGATACTGCATCCCGCTATGGATTGTTTTGTATATTATCTAACTGTGAATGTAGCTTCAGCATCAATAATCTGACAGCTTGCTAAATACACTAAGTAAATGCTTCACGGAGTAACCCAAGCAGAGGCAGAGATTACATGGTGGTCACCATTTATGCTTGAGTTTCAAGTTCAGGCGTCTCTGCAGAATCATCTTTTGATGGTGAGCAATATGCCTTGTATCTCTAAATAGCTCTACCAGAAACCTATTGCATGTGGCTCCAAAAGTTCTCTTGAAAGGTTTCAGCCAAGCACCCCCAGGTGTCCCAACAGAAACAGCTCGCTCTATTTTAGGACGTATTGACTCACAGTCAGGGAAATTATGTGTATGTCAACTTTTCCTTTTTTTCACTCTCTAAAGCCATCTGTCTGTTGACTCCCACATGCAAACTTTTCCTGCTCTGAATTACAAAAATCTTGAGCTAATCCTTTTGCGACCTTCATCATTCTGACATGGCCACTTGCACTGAGTATTTAATGCATATATTTTCATGGGACACTGCCAAGGTTTGCAGAGGCGTTTGCCAAGAGCTTGACGAAAGCTGCCCAATGGTCAGTGTAAAGTTATATGAAATGTGGCATTGACTTGTTTGGTTCTGTGACGCATTCCTACAAAATGCTCTCTGTACCACTGTGTGTTATATCTTACATCAAGAGAGTTTTTTTATAATTACCTTCTGTTTATTTTGTTTAAACGTTTATATGAAACTCTTCTGAAGTCCACAGCTGGTGACAGTTGTGGCAGCTGTGAAGAAAATGGTTCAATTTATTGCCATTCTGGCTATGTAGAGTATCCTTTGTGTGTGTGATGGGTTAGCTGACCATTTAATTGAAGGGAAAAATGCCAGTTGGTCATTTTCATCACTGAAGGTCATATGGGAATAATTTCTTGTCACATCATGAAAAAGGAGCTGAATTTCACCTGTGTAATTCATCTGACAAAATGCTTTTTCAAAAGCCATTTACAACACCTATAGGCCCTGGGTAGTGCCTTCAGAGACATAACTAAACTATCTAAAGGCAATATAGGAACTCCTTATCACAGTAGAGATGGTAACCATAAGAGAGTCCTGTCATATATAGAGGTTGAATACAAAATGTAACTGCGTTCACATAGAGCTACTAAAGCAGTACAATCTATTGACCAGCAACAAAGGCAACAAGCAACTCAATATGAGCGACTAGAGCAACTAAAAAAAGTTAAAAACAGCTTGACCTTATGCAAATTAGGTATAATGTACTTTGGCTGTAAATGATATGGTGATTTTACCGTTTTAGTAGCTCTTAGTGAGAACGTGCAGTAAGACTCACCGTCATCTCTGAAGGCGAACAAAAAACAGGTAGATAGATAAGCAAGATAAGATGAAGATAAAGCCACAGGTGCGGCATAAGATGGAGACAAAAGGCAGAAGGAACAAAGTCAAACGACGCCACATTTAATCATTCACAGGAGACACCCTGGTCTGACTGGGAGTGGTGTGCTTCTCTCCTTCCCAGTCTGCAGAAAGCAGCAGAAAGGTCTTATCCAGTCCTTTAAAGAATTAGATGCAATAGGAGTTTTAAAAGTTTTATTTCACTAAAACTGAGCGAGATGTGACGGCACCCCACCCTCCCGATCCATCACAACCACCCACATCTGTCCCTTCCTGCAGAGCTGAGGTGCATGCGCGCACACACACACATCGGAGGAATGCTAACTGAGCCCTAGCGTGCTGTTCACCTCTCTTCATCCATTCACTTAGGAGCCCTAGTAGCACAGAGGTCCATCACACTGTGTGCGTGTGTGTGTGTGTGTGTTTAAAGGTTTTACAGGACCAGCACCGGCATGGTGGGGGAGGGGAAACAGGACAGATTATTCTGTGTCTCCTGCAGGGACGCCCATGAAAAGTGAGTCTTACAAGGCCTCTGCTGTCCTGGACCCGAGCCGCTGCCTGAGTCTTTGCTGAAGCACTGAAATGACATCCAGGGGAAGATGAAAATAGAAGCAGAGAGGAATGGCCTCTCTGTATTCATTTGTGCATGTTTGAGAGGTATGACAGATTATGTTTGACAAAAGATATGCATTTTTGAGAAGGTCTAAAATGACTTTTATAAACACTGTATACACTGTTAACATTTGTTCTCTTTCACTCAAAGCACTTTGACCCCACCTTTGGGATATCGTTTTTGGTGATACCAATTCTGCTAACTCTCTAACCAAGCCTGATGTAATCAGGCAATAAGCGCACATGTGCTGGTCTCAGCCCTCAGACTGCGTGATACTCTGAAATAGTTGATTTGCAGTGTACACTAGCACGACTGGATGGCCACTGTTGATTTAAAAGACGCATTCTTTCACATTCAGGTGACAATTGGGCTAGCTCTTTCCCATTGTGCATGTACAGTAGGCAGCAATGTCCCCCTTTTCATGACAAAAATGTGCTGACCCCCAGACAGTGAGCAGGCTCTCTGGGGCTCACACTGGACACCATTGTGAATATCGTCCACCTCTCAGACAGATGGCTGATGGTGTTCCAGATTTTTTTAGTGCATCCCCATGTGGTGCATATGATCTCTGACAGGTTCGGGACAGCACAGGTGGACCTCTTTGCGTCCCGAGGAGAATACTCAGTGCCAGTTCTGGTTCTTGATCCCCCTAAGGGTACAGACAAATTAGCACACATAACCTGTTGAGGTCTTCTGTTCCTTCAACCATGTTCGAGCAGTGCCGCGCATTCTCGACTCTCAAGGTCTATCTGGTAGCAATCTCAGTGTACCATGATGGTTGGAACGGTGTTATCCCAGGCGCACACCCCCTGGCTGGCTGTTTTTCCTGACAGGATGAACAGGACCCCAACGCAAGTTATTACTGTCAGGAAATATTTTCCTATAATGACAGGCGGACAACACATTATCCCTTACATAAAAGGAAATTTATGCAGTCGTATAATCATATTTAATATTTTTTCATCATGAAATATATTTCTTTTATCTGAATCATTACTAAGCAACTCTTACTTTTTTAGCCCATATCAGTACATGGTGCAAATATAAGAATGTAATGCAACATGACGGGTTGCAAAGTGTTTTTCAATGGATTTAAGCATGATTCAGTTAAACATCAAATCAATGACCAAAACTATTCACATTAGTATCATGGATCTAAGGGTAATTCACTATGTACACTGTATGCATAGTGTACATCTGTGGGAAATCTAATAGGGTGTACAAATACACCAAAGCTGCTGTCCTTCAGCGACTTCCTTGTATCTCAACATTATTTCACCAATCAGGATATGGCTGGTGGAGCAGCCATGTTTTCCTCCTTCAGTCTTGACATTTCACCTTCCTAGTGTTCCCACAGCAGTCAAGCATGAATGGATGAGAGAGAAAGACCTGGAAAAATACCAGCAGTCAGCACAATCCTCTCTATTATGACTAGCCGCTGTGATGAGAGTTGGGTGAGGTGGGGAGGAAGACTTTTTTTGGTAATAAAAGTGAGGCTCACTTGCCTTTCTCTCTCTCTCTCTCTCACTCATTCTCGTTCACTCTTTTTTTTTCTCTTTGTCACCCACAGAAAAACACACAAATGATTTCTCTCCCATGATGGAAAAACAAAGGCAAGCTTCAGTCCGTCTATCTCCTCGCCGTGATTAGGGTGGCTGAGAAGCGGTGAGGTTGTGGCTGAAACTTGAGAGAGCAGGATTTGGGAATCCACAGGCTCTTAAGAGCAAGCTCCCGCTTCTGTTCCACATGCTGATTCAGGACCAGCATGCAGGCTTGTGGGAGTGTGGCCATGTCAGTCACAATACCCTGGAAAAAAGAGTTTTTTATACGTCTGACTGCTTGTGACTGACTGTCTTAAAATTAAATTGGAAAAAAGGAGAGTTTTTCATACGTCTGACTGCTTACAGTTGCTTACAGTTAAAGTTTCAAGTCGACTATCACATCTCATGAGGTTATCTCAAGAGACTTAAAATTAAATTGGTTTGGAAACATTTGCTTATTATATAAAATCACCTGCATTCAGCATTCAGTAAAGGATGGAAACCTTCTCATCAAAACTCTTTAATAATACATCATAACTGTATTCTGAATGTAAAACTGTCATATAATCCTAAACTGCACCAAAAACAAATACAACGATTATAAACTAGTAAAGAAGTTAACTTCCTCATGAAAATAACATACAGAATGTACTTACATACAGAATGTACTTATATACACAAAGAAACTTAAATACTCACAAATACTTACCAACTGTTTGCAGACCATGGCCCACATTGCCAGAGTTAGTAGGGCCTCTGAGGTATCCATGGTGATGATGGAGCTCTATGTTTGGTTCTACGAGTCTGGTAAGGAGAGAAAATATTATTGCTGACTGTCTTTGTGCCAGGAACGTTACAGTGCCCATACGTTATGGGCCTGGAAAAGCCGTATGATTCTTGGCTTGCCTACGCCAGCTTCTAATATGTCTTTATGGGGCGAGATTAAAAGGTAACGTTCCTGTCCAAAAGTCAAACCTCAGTGCAGCACAGCAGTCTGAATAAAGTAAAATATAAAGAGCCCCATTCCGGGACCCTCCATTTGTCTGGACATTTATCTTTATATTTGGTTTACTCGGGGTGTCATATTGACTTCCTGGCTGGCAAACTAAAGCTGTGTTGTATGAGCTTTAGTGGAAGCAGCAGACAACTGGGTCAAAGAGCCCTGATACTTTGCCAGTGTGAGCCCAGGGCTTTGTAAAGGGGATAAATTGTGTGGCCAGAGCTGTTATGCCATAACCAGTGGTTTGCCTCACCATAAACTCACATGACAGGTGAAAGGAGAGTGGAGGTACTTCATTGCCAAGGTGGTCATGGCTGATTTTTCGAGATAGAAAATCGTCTTGTGTGGGGTAAAGTAAAAGGAGACCTGAAATGGTGGAGGTGTGTATGTGTGTGTGCGCGTGTGCGTGTGTGTGTGTACATGCGTGTGTGTGTGTGTGTGTGCTGTATTTGTCCAAGCTTGATAATGATGTCAGACATGTTTCATGAGATCAGAAAATTCTCCTATGTGGGGCAAAGTTTAGCTGTAGACTGAAATGAGACCTAAAATAGTCAAATAAGTGTTCGCTTGTGTGTGTGTGTGTGTGTGTGTGTGTGTGTGTGTGTGTGTGTGTCAATTGATTTGGAGATGTATCATGACATCAGTTTTAAAACATTCTTGGAACTCAGAAGAACCATCTCAGAACATCTAAAAATCACCACGGCAGCCATTATGCATATTCACTATGGTCATCCATCGCCATGGCCCTTCGCTCTCGCTGAACGATTCACAAGCCAGACCAGACTAGACTAGACTGGCTCTGCCACAGTGCTTTTCCCAGCCCCTAGGAAGATACTGCTGGGCTGGAACTGCATAGGCACATGGTTGGCGTGAGTTACTGCCACCTCCGAGACGGGCGTTTGTAGCCCGTGAAGCTGTGGTAATTGATGTGTGGGGCTTTCATGCTGTGGGCTTTCATGGGCATGGGCAGCCATTCCGCTTTTCCTCCCCGGGCCATATAAAGCAGTCAGTCTGAAAACAAGCTTTCTTCTCCCAGTCATCACTCATTAGAGGTGTGTGTGTGTGTGTGTGTGTGTAAGTGTGCGTGTGTAAGTAAGTGTGTATGTGAGTGTTAAGGACTGGCGATTAAATAGTTGTTTATTGGGCATATTTGGCTCTATTTTCAGTGAAAACATTTATTTCAGTCTTTGTTTAAATACTTGCAAATGACCACTACATGTCTGTGATCCTGCTTTGAACTGAAGGCAACACTCAGAGATGATCAAAGCAATGTGATACCGGACAGAATGAGGAAAGTGTTTACATGGCTAAGTTTGTGAAGAACACTAAGATATTGCTCTTCTGTCCATGACAGCTCAATAAACATGGACTAGACAATGTGTCGCTTTGAGGCAAGACTTGTGTCTAGTTTTCAGATTCTTTCCTGAGCTAATTTGTATTTTTTAACTGTTGTGTCAGGAATACAAAGTGCAATGCAATGTGTTATTACAACAAGTAATTATAAGTCTTACCAAAACAACTATGTTTATTGGTTGAATTCATCTCATCTGAATGCTTGCTTTTTCAGTGTACTTTACTTATGGATTTGTTTAGGTTTATTTAAGTCTGTATAGCTTTTGTGAGTGTGTGGGTGTTAGAGTGGGAAAGAGGAAGGACTGTGCCAGTGTGTATGTCTGTGTGTGCGTGTACATGTGTGTGTGTGTATGTGTGTGCGTGTGTGTGTGTGTGTGTGAGACACACATATAGGTGTACTAATGAACACAAGGTGTGAGTAGGAGCCTATATACACTACTGTAAGTCTTTAGGCTACTGGCAAATTTACAATATGAACCATTTCTTTATTTCTATATTTTGTTAGACCATTCACATGGAGGGAGTTATTAGCGCATGGTTCCCTACAGTAATGAGTGGGGCCCAGAAAGAAACGGCACTCTGTGAACAGGGAGTAAACTGAAATCAATCATTTTTTTCAGTGGCTATGAATTAGTAGGCAGAGTCATTGACTTTGAAGTAATCAAATAAACGACACTTTCAATTCAATAGTGGAGTGATTATGACAACCCCCTTGCCTCCTCCAAATAAAAAGAACTTTAAAAAAAAGTCTCCTGGAAAATTAAATTAGGCTTTCTAAAGTTTTTTTTTTTTTTGAAGAGGGAGTCCTTGCCAACCTCCATATAATAACTGTAAAACTATTACAACCTGAAAAGTGTTGGTATTGGCAGCTTGTCAGAGCAAATGCAGTAAACCACTGCCTCATTGGCTATACTGTCTGCCGGATCCGTGCTATTGGATTTCAGCATGTTTTACTGCACCTCTTTCAGGCCAATCCCTAACTGATCAGGAGTATAGAAATACTCCTCGTGTCTGAGACGTGTTCTTTGTCTTCTCTTCTCTTTTACTTCATTCAAATCCCTGTATTTTTCTCCCTTTCTCTTAAAGGCTTATTCAAGTGGCTGCAATGTCCTATAGAAAGCTGGAGGTCTAATCAAATCAGCGGGGAATGTACAGCTATGAGGAACTATAGTCTTCTTAAAGCATACGCAGAGGCACATACACATGGAAAGACAACATTTACCTTTTGTTTTATGTGAGATTTCAGTCCAACTGTACATTCAGAAATGAGAAGGATTTCATGTCAGAAAAAAGGTAGACTACTAATTGACCATGTTCAATACAGTTGAATACAGCACCAAAAACGTTTAGTAGTCATCGTCATCATCATCATCATAATACTGAAAGTCATCACCAATTTCAACAGCGAAACTGAGAAACCTCAAGAACACCATATGGTGTGCAAATTGTCTCTGCCATTCCTGCGACTCGGATTATTCTCTGCTTTATTTCTCACGTGTTTTGTTTATGTATTATGTTTGGGGGAGTAGTAACCTTTTAATGATGGGGATTGGGGATGTTGATTTGTGCTGAACTGCTTGTGTATATCTTGCATTGGCGTGGTATTGTGTTGTGTAACTGTAAAAGAGACAGTATCGTAGCTCCTCCCAGCAGTTGTTTTCTTGTTTATTTTTCCATTTTTTTTCTTTTATTTTGGCCAGGAGAGGCCCCAGCCACCGAACATATTTTTCCCCTCCCTTTCCACCCTGTATGTCTTAAGTGTGCTTGATGCGTGTGTGTGAGTGTGCACTGGTTATATGGGCTGGAGGGGAGGGCAGTCCAATGGGGAAATGATAGGGGTTCAAGCAGTATTGCTGTGTGGGTGTTTAACTACTGTGTAGAAAACTTGCTGTGCTCTTAAACCTGTGAATTGCATTGTAAATTTAAGCTTGTGACTTGCATTGTCAACTTGCTGTGCTCCTAAACTTGTTCGTTGTGTTGTAATTTGAAGTGCATTGCGCTGTGTGAGGGGGTGGGTTTTCTTGCTGGTTTGGATAGCTTGCCCTGAACGCTATGCCCCGTATGAGAGTGAGTCCCCTGGTTCAGATAGTTGTGTTGCACTGTCTGTTTTTATATTATTTGTAAAAATAAAAGTATATTTTTCCTTTGAAGCAGTTTCTGTGTTGTGTTGTGTGTAACTGGGGTTTCCTGCATAATCATCCCAGCTTTGGCTGGTGACATATTTACCTCCTAAAGCTATTTGAGCTAGCTTGAGTGGGCTATTTCAGACCATAACAGCTATTTAGGCCACAGAGGCCATTCGCATACAGCACTGACATCCGAAACATATTGTTTTACTCAGTAACAAAAGAATCTATCAAACATACAGTATTTGGTGTCCCCGAAATTAGATTTTTTTTTTTTTGCAAATTTCTATAATATTTGATGATTGTAATGATCTCAGATTATGATCTCCATGACAGGTTTATGAGTGTAATAACTCAAGTGTAATTTCGCTTGTGTAATATGGCTTGAGAGAGGCCTACCTCCTTGCCATGGGACCATCCCCATGTTCCCATCAGTCCGATGACCTCTTTGCTCGACATTCAGGCCTGTGTTGAGATGTTGCTCTTCATGTTTAAATTGCTTATGCACATGTCTGAATTTCTCTTTCAGACCGTTTGCTGTGAAGAAGCGCCTCACTCTACTTCTGGTTCTGTACTTCTCTTCTTCCGCTGAATCCAGTGCTTCTGTAAATTCATCCACGCCTGTCCTCAGCACTTCATGGTATGAGTCACTTTGTGCGCTCAAGGTCTTCAGGATGCCAGTTATTCTCTTTACCTGTACTCCAAGTGCCTGAAAGTTTCTCTTGTTATTCCTTGCAGTATTCAATCTATTGTACAGTGACAATGCTTTTGAGTTAGCAGTCCTTATTATCGAGGGCAGTGCTCTTGCAAAAACTTGAAGTGCCATGCCTGTGAAAAAGAGAGCGAGAGCAGCTTGTCAGAGCAAATGCAGTAAACCACTGCCTAGGAGTATAGTAGTATAGTAACACGTTCTGTGCAGACAAGTATACTGTGTGGTTGCTGCTTATCCAAGCTTAATGAATAACTGAAACTGATGGGTGGCTGGATGGCATACAAATAAAACCACTATGTCTCTCTTCTGAAACAGTGTCTTTTTTCACACATTTGTCTCTTTTGATACATTAATTCGGTGTCTGAGATGTGTTCTTTGTCTTCTCTTCTCTTTTACTTCATTCAAATCCCTGTATTTTTCTCCCTTTCTCTTAAAGGCTTATTCAAGTGGCTGCAATGTCCTATAGCAAGCTGGAGGTCTAATCAAATCAGCGGGGGATGTACACCTATGAGGAACTATAGTCTTCTTAAAGCATACACAGAGGCACATACACATGGAAAGACAACATTTACCTTTTGTTTTATGTGAGATTTCAGTCCAACTGTACATTCAGAAATGAGAAGGATTTCATGTCAGAAGCAAGGTAGACTACTTATTGACCATGTTCAATACATGTGCTGTAGCTTATTGTACTACAGGTAGGCATGTGTGTTTCTTGGATTTTGTCAGTGCATTTGTTCTCATATATTTATGTGTGAGAGAGAGACTGTATATTTCTCCAGAGGAGTCCTTAATAGGGTGTGTACACTAACATTATGTAGTGTGAACTGGCTAATAGTGTAGATATCTATGCTCTGTTCCTTTATTGAGTCTGTGTGGCCCAATCAGAACTATGTTTCAGACATAGTTTTATGTATGTATTTATTTATTTATTGAAATCAGAGAGGCACTATCTGAGTTTATCTGAGATTGGATATTGGAAGACATGCATTTTAAATGTTTGATTTCAGTCACCACAATTCAACCTTCTTCCAAACTTGACAAAGAGGACAAATTAGTGTGAATATGTTTTGTTTTTGACATGGGCTTTAGAGACCATTTCTGTGTTCTCATGACAATTAAATCATCCTCATTCTCAATATCACTTTAACACTGTTGTAACTATGCTGCTGTCGAGATACAATGCTGCCCTCTTGTGGTGTTAATGACAGATGAGGACTTGAGAAGCATAGGCTATATTTCCCTTCCTCTCCATCAAGGTCTTGATTCTTCATATAATAATTTTTATTTTGGTGATCCTGTTTTACATTTTTGTTAATGTTAAGATTCAGTTACCAGTCAATGATCGAAGAATCAGAGGAGTAATCAGGAAAATAAACTTTTATTCACATCAGACAGTTTGAGTGTACAGATATGTGCAATAGGCAAGGTAAGGGATGGGTACAGTAAATGCTTGAATTAAGAAAACGCACAAAGGATAAAAGTAAGATAACAATAAAATAGGAAACATAAATTAATAAACATAAGAATGAAGTGAAGTGTACATCGTATTAAAAGAAAGATTATAAAACAATGTGATTCATTAGCACAAAACATTTGAGAACTGTTTGGTCTTAAAGGAGAATGTGAATTAATCAATGTCCTGTTGTTTGACATTGCCGAGTGCTGTCAGTAGGTATGAGAACAAGAGACTTATGTACTCTGTACAACATAGATCAAATAGCGAAACAGCAGCTAATGGGGGCACAGGAAAACAAAGTTCCTTGCGCCTCAGTTTAAGCATCAGTTAGCCTCAGTTAGCATTAGCTGCTCTTTAGCTAAATGCACCAAATTCTCTTGTTTTCATCCCTACTGACAGCTCTCAGCAATGTTAAACAACTGGACTGTTGATTGAGTTATATATTTCTCATTTAAGTCTGGATTTGAAACTGCCAACAGTAGGTCAAAAGTTGATGTCTTCTGGAAGTTGGTTCTGAACGTGAACTGAGCTGACAGTTTTACCAAGTTTTACTTTCTGCTATGATCCGAGAGACAAAATTGTTGTGTATGAATGTGTATTGTTGAAACATATCAGGGAATTAAGTCCTAATATAATGTAAATTTAAGGTGCAACGTTGTTGAAAATTGGCACAAAGTTTACCGTGTGTGCAATACTCTGACATACATGGCATTTGAGGTACAAGTCTCCACATCATAAACCATAGTATGAAATCCCACTAGATGCCACAAAAAGTCTTACTTATGTGCATTTCAATACAAAACATCAACCTAGTCTCAAACAACTTTTGAATATACATATGCGCTAAAAACATTTAGTAGTCATCGTCATCATCATCATCATCATAATAGTAAAAATCCTCATCACCAATTTCAACAGCGAACTGAGCAACCTCAAGAACACCAAATGGTGTGCAAATTGTCTCTGCCATTCCTGCGAATCGGAAACCAGGTCCTTCTGCATAGGCAATTGATTCATGTATTGGATACATGGCTCCTCCTCCAGCTCCTTAACATCAAAAGAAGAAATCATATTTAGAGACAGGATCACTTCACAGTTGTCACTTCAAAGAATAACTTAATTATTCTCTGCTTTATTTACCTCCTAAAGCTATTTGAGCTAGCTTGAGTGGGCTATTTCAGACCATAACAGCTATTTCAGAGGCCATTCACATATCGCACTGACATCCGAAACATATTGTTTTACTCAGTAACAAAAGAATCTATCAAACATACAGTATTTAGTGTCCTCGAAATGAGATTTTTGGTATTTGTTGTCCCCAAAATTAGATTTTTTTTGTTGCAAATTTCCATAATATTTAAATACCTAAAATTATTATATCTCTTTCAGTTTAAAATCCTAGTTTATTGAAGTGTTGATTTAATGATCTCAGATTATGATGTCCATGACAGGTTTATGAGTCTAATAACTCAAGCGTAATTTCGCTTGTGTAATATGGCTTGAGAGAGGCCTACCTCCTTGCCATGGCACCATCCCCATGTTCCCATCAGTCCAATGACCTCTTTGCTCGACATTCAGGCCTGTGTTGAGATGTTGCTCTGCACGTTTAAATTGCTTATGCACATGTCTGAATTTCTCTTTCAGACTGTTCGCTGTGAAGAAGCGCCTCACTCTACTTCTGGTTCTGTACTTCTCTAGAAGGTCTTCCGCTGAATCCAGTGCTTCTGTAAATTCATCCACGCCTGTCCTCAGCACTTCATGGTATGGCACACTTTGTGCGCTCAAGGTCTCCAGGATGCCAGTTATTCTCTTTACCTGTACTCCAAGTGCCTGAAAGTTTCTCTTGTTATTCCTTGCAGTATTCAATCTATTGTACAGTGACATAGCAGTCCTTATTATCGAGGGCACTGCTCTTGTAAAAACTTGAAGTGCCATGCCTGTGAAAAAGAGAGCGAGAGAGAAAGAGAGAGAGAGGAAAAGAGAGAGAATCACTCAGTACATTTACATGCACAACTAAATCAATCTATTGACAATAATCAACTGCCAATAATAATCAATCAATAAAGCTAATGCTTTAACCAGAGTATCCAAATAATCTGAATAAACATGCACAGGAAGAAAATCGAATTATTGACCAAAGTGTGTTTGACTTTGTGACAGTAGGTGGCAATATACTCCCGTTCCATTCTATCAGAAATTAGCTTTTGTGGCTTAACCAAAGATGCCAGATGTGAAACCACAAACTTCCAACATAAGTTTGAAGACTATGGGGATATTTGACGGGAATATGGAAGAAATGGCCAACGCTGCATCACTGTAGGTACATTTCATACATACTTGTTTTTGTTTGGTGTTTTGTGATTGTTTTGTACATGACACATGCTGTACATGCTGCACAAGCCAGCAGTTGTTGCCAGCAACTGTTGTTGTTACCGGAGCCTGTTTACCAACATTCGTGTATTCGTCATTTCTGAAGGGGTGTGTCAGTCTGATCTTAGCCTGCCGAGACAAATGCGATTCCAATCGCATTATCTGGGTGTCTTAACCCAATTATGAGTAGTATGTATGCATGCATTTTAAAGGCAAGAATTCGACTTGCATTCAGTTTAACTGCTATAGATATTTTTGAGTTTATGGCTTACTTTTAAATAAACCATCCATTATTCCACCATCTCTCTCCTATGCCATGCCAGCTAGTAAACTAATTGGTAATATTCAAGGTCAACCTATTCAGATTCAGATTAATTGTTTAATTGATCTTAATATTTACCATTAAAACATGGCACAGGCCTGCTGTTTTCTCCCTAAATGTCAGAATGATTCAATATTACCAATTTTTTCAGGTAACTGTTAAGTTCCAGAGCATTTAATGATGATGTTAAAAAATTTAAAGTGATGGATGGTAGCTTAAGAGGGAACACAGTTATCATATCAGATTTGTGCAAACACATTTGTGCAAACTTTCTCCTTCATAATTTGCTGTAAAATTCATATACTACATGCCACAGAAACACAAGGTCGGATCTGTTGCCTTACCTTAAGTCTGTTGTGATATGCGTGGATGTGATATGTCTGAATTGATGCAAGCCTTTCTGGTTTCCTTCCTGCCAATTGTGCCACTGATTTGTGTTGGTTTCATTTTTATAGCCTGGTTGAGACAAGAATGTTGTCAGTGAGGTTATACAGGTTACATCTCTAAACATAAAACAAATTGGATAGAAAGGAAAAAAAAATTGCTGAAAACAAATTCTATTTCATACATTTTTGTTAATGTGCCTAACTTTCCAATGTAGAATAAAATAATAATAAATTCATACATAATAACAAGTCATAATGTAGAGGTCTGTGAAAAATGAGAAATTAAATGTCCTTACACACGATTAAAAATGTATAGTACAGCATCACTTATGTGTTCGGGGCTTCTATGAGTAGATTCTAAGGATAAATAAATGTAATGTAAAAAAGGGCAAATTGCGTGACAAAAACAAAATCCTCAGCATTTTATTGTCTTGTTTGACAGCTGCTACTGTTATCACTTGTTCATCACTGTCATCACTCTCTTTAATATTTTTCCAGTAACTGCCCTAGTAACTATCTTGAGTTGACGAGAAGTCACACCTCTAAATGTTTTTGGGTCTTAAATGTTTTCTCTGAAAAGATTTTCAGCAATTTCTAGGATTTCCAAAACACATGTGAAATTATCAATTTGTAAATAATAAAAAAACATCCACACAGTGAAACTCCTGTTTACAGCATTTCATAAATAAGGCTCCCAAAGTGTAACATTTTGAGCTGACAATCTTCTTCCTAACTAAAGGAGAAATCCGGTGTGAATCAATCACAGTCAGCAGGAAAAAAATTAATTAAAATTTGATAACATAACACAACCAAATACTGAACCAGAAGCTAATTCTAACTGATTTTGAAATAGTGAAAATCGTATAGTGAAAGAAAGTCAGTTACAGTGTTCCATTCAGTTAACATTAGCTGGTGCTTCGTTATTTGGTGACCTGGAACATAGGTATATGGATTTATTCACACCAGATCTGTCTTTTATGTATGTGTGTGTGTGTGTGTGTATATATATATATATATATATATATATATATATATATATATATATATATATATTGAATAACTGAATAACTGGTCATAATAAATTACTAGGATAAATGGACATCAACAGAAGCCGGTGTTTGAATGAAACAATGTAAAATTGACACAGGTGTTTCATTGATCTGATCTAAGGCTAAACACAGTCAGGGTCCTGATGAAAATTCAATCTCTCAGGCCCTGAACCCTGAGAAAGTCATTTAGTCTTGTCCATGTCAGTAAATTCTTTACAAGTTTGGGAATTCAGACAGATATTTATCCTGTAATCTTTTTTCACACTATTGTATGACTGAGATTAAAAAGGAAAGGTTTTAATTACATTTTTAAATTAAATATTTTTTTTTTGAAAATCCTTGATCTTGTGTCTGAAAGCAGAAACTTTACAGAAATAGTCTACATATTCATTTTCTATACAGTGCATATTAGGTTAATTTTAATTTTAGTATTTATAAAACAAGAAATGTAATCACAAAACATGGTGCTTCTATTTGCATATTTTGTTTTGTCTCGAAGTTTATCTCAGAACCCTTTTCCAGTCATGGCCTTGCTGATCTGATGAGAAATGAGCCTACACTAAATGCTTGACAGCAATTCAAACACTTTAGCAGAAAAGACATGCATTTCCCAGCACCAACAGTACCACAATACCTGTGGCATGCAAACAATACATCTGACATGCTAAGTGCGTGTCGTCATGTCATGTTGTGATATCTGAGCATCTTCCAATAACATAAGGTAGTGACATTTATAAAGTTTTATGTTGGGCATATTTGTATAATCCTCCTACTGGTTTAAAAAAAAACAAAAAAAAACTGCTCACGGGTTTACAAGCTTGTGTTGCACAATTTCATTGAGGCACACAAATAACATGACCTTAACACAGACCATGAGCACAAAATGAATTTTATATCGCTATTACAACTTTTCATTGGAAAAGACTATCATCACTTGAACTTGGCTCAGAAGCTACACAGAAATCCATTTCATGTTTTTTGTTTTCAATTTTCCCTTATTAACACACTTTAGTTAAGTATAATGTTTAATTCTGTTTGTTTGCATAATGAATAGTTCCTTGGGTTCAGTAAGCTCAATGGCATAACATAACAGAGAGCTGAAGTTCAGGGGTCATATGATGTTTTTCTTTTGCATTACAGTGAACATGCTTACAAAAGTATGCAGATAATCAAGCTGTGCTTGTTGCTACATTGTCTGATAGACTTCACGGTATTTGCAAATGTCTGTGTGTATGTAAATGGGCAAATGACAGGACAGGACACACAACTGGTAGTTTAGTAGCTTGAGTAGCTTGCCTAACATTGCTTATAGTTATCGTCACATGACCAGCATTTATGTTGCGTCTCTGCTCGTTTCTGTCACTTGATGTTCGGTGACAACAATTTTTAGTCATAATTTTCATTGATGAAAGCAACACTAAAAAAAGACATGGCAAGTGGAGCCGGACAAACAGGAGGAAATCTGTCTTTTCTTATGTCTACCTGTAGTAACGCCTTTCTTTGTTGTCAATACAGATCATCCACATAAAACAGAACACCCTCACATCAGCAGTCATTTGCAGACCTGCATAATAACATGAAAGCAATCAAATCATATCCAAGGCAGTGGGAAGAAATAATATGTGGATTCAGTGTACAAAATAATAGTTTTAATGTGATTTTGCTGATGATGTAGAACAGGTCTACAACAACAGGCAATGGGAGAAAAACCTTGGAGAACCACTGATTTAAAGAGAGGTGGTATACAGTAAAGTTACTCTGGATCACTTTTGACAGGTCAAAAGGGTATTTTTACATGAACCATTCAGTCCTTTGTAGTAATCCTTCATTATATTTTTATTTATTTTTTTTTCAATTGAAAGGCCTCCCAGGGCCCACCTGCAATACCTTGTGGCCCACTGCCCACTGTGGAACCACTGCATTAGAGTGTACAATAAAAAAGCATGACATACCTAAGATAATGTTAGCACACGCTCCTTCCTTCATGCCTTTTAAATCAAAAGAAGAATCAAGATAAATCATACTGAAATTATCTGTCATGCCATCATCATCATAATCATCTCCAAAATGGAGCAACAACAGTCTGTGCAGTAGTGACACCATATGGTGTGCAGACAACTTGCTGTGCCACTCCTGATGGACAGACATTTGAATATAGGTTTCCCCAAGCTCCTGCTACATAGCCAGTTGGATATGGGGTTGCTGACACTTGTGTGTAAGAAGCTGGATATATGATTGTAGTTCCTCCTCCTCCTACATACACATTTTGACATGGAGTTGTGGCAACTTGTGTGTAAGCACTTGGATATGGGACTGTGGCTCCTCCTCCACCTCCATAATAAGACAGGAATGAATTATGACAAATAATTGAACTGAAAACTTTCACCTCATTAACAACTTAACTTTTATGTCTTTGAGGACCTACTAGTGCAGATCTTTAAAAAAATACAATTTATGAGTTGATAGTTGTAATAATTTGCAAATTTCTTGATATGACAACAAAACAATGCTGTCAGGCACAGAGACTAGGCAGAGGCAGCTCTCAAACAAAGGAGTTTTATTTAAACACACGAAACAGGGAATAACAAAAGTCACGTCCGCTACTCTAGCGGAGGGAACGGTAACCGAGAAAGCACAGAGGAGATACTAACACACAGGAGAACTGGATAACGAACTCAAAAGGCAATAAACAAGCGTAACGGCAGATACAAGGAACAACAATACCGACTGGGGAGTCCAGGCTCGTGAGGAGTTCAACACGGGGCTCGCAGGAGACGGAGAAATCACAACAGACACGGAGTAGATCCAGGAAGGTAATGACGAGGCCAGACATCAGGCGAACCGGGGAGGAGGCTTAAATAGAGTGGAGACCAGGTGACACCTATTAGTACTCAGGGGAAGGTGATCGTGCACAGGGAAGTGAGTGCGAACGGGGAGAGGGATTGAGGTCGGTGAGGTAGAGTGACAGTGACCGTGACCAGATCTGATGCAGACCTGACATCACCCCCCCCTTCAAGAGCCGCTCCTGGGGTACGACGGCCAGGGTGCCGGATACGCCGCCTGGGACGACCTCGACCCCGGGGAGCGGGACGGTCCAGATGCTCCGCGTGGAACGCCGTGAGCAGGTTGGGATCTAAGATGTCCTCCCTCGGGACCCAGGAGCGCTCCTCCGGACCGTACCCCTCCCAGTCTACCAGGTACTCCAGGTGGCCCCTCCGGCGCCTGGAATTGAGGATGGAGTCGACCGAATAGGCTGGGCCGTCATCCAACAGGAGCGGCAAAGGCGGATCCGGTCATGCATCAGATACTGGGGGAAAAGGAGAAACACAATGATGTGCATGATAGGGTTTGAGTAGTGAAACATGGAAGGTGGGGTGAATGCGGTAGTGAGGGGGCAGACATAACTTAAACATCACCGGGTTGACCTGCTGCGTGATCTCGAAGGGACCGATGAACTGGGGGCTGAGCTTCCTTGAGGGCAGTCGGAGGCAGATGTCCCAAGTGGAGAGCCAGACCTTCTGGCCCACCACGTAGGGGGGTGTGGGTCTTCTCCGGGCATCCGCATGCTGCTGGAAGCGGCGGACTGCCCTCTGAAGCTGGTGGTGTGCTGTGTCCCAGACCCTCCCGCTCTCTCGATACCAGTCCTCGACGTTGACCACGTTGGAGGGTTCGGAGTGGCAGGGGAAAAGGGGTGGCTGGTAGCCGAACACTGGAACGGCGTGAGTCCAGTGGCGCGTTGGCGCAAGGAGTTCTGCGCGTATTTGGCCCAGGACAGGTATTGACTCCACTCCACTTCGGGCAAACCAAAGTGACGGAAGACGTGAGTGAAGATAGCCTCAGCAGTCTCTGCCGCTGAGGGGACAGACTTAACGAGAATTAACTTGCAGGATTTAGAAAACCGATCTACCACCACTAGGACGCAAGTAAAGTTGTTGGAGTTAGGGAGATCGGTAATAAAATCAACGCCCAGGTGTGACCATGGCCTCTGGGGTATTGGAGCGGCTTGAGCTTACCTTCGGGAAGTTGTCTGGGGGTCTTCGCCATGACACACTCGGCACACCCAGCCACGTACCTCTGGACATCTCGTTCCATGTGGGGCCACCAGTACCGGTCACGGAGGAGGGTGAGGGTCTGGGCAGCCCCCGGATGGCCAGTGCCTAGGGAGGTGTGGAGGGTCTCGAGCACCTCCTGACGGAGCCCGGTGGGCACATACTGTCGGTGAGCCGGGGTCTCAGGTGGCGCTGGTTCTTGGGTCATGATTTGGGCGATGCGTCCAGGGCCCACTGGTAGGGGCTGACGATGATGCGGGCAGGTAAGATGGGCTCACTGGTCTATGGTGAGTCAGCGTTCCCGTGGACCCTGGACAATGCGTCGGCTACCACATTTTTAGACCCCGGCCTGTAAGACAAAACAAAGTCAAAACGAGTGAAAAAGAGTGCCCACCGGGCCAGACGGGGATTTAACCTCTTGGCCTCCTGGAGGTAGGCCAGGTTCTTATGGTCTGTGAGGACTCGAAAAGGGTGCTGGGCCCCCTCCAGCCAGTGGCGCCATTCTTCCAGGGCGAGTTTTACGGCGAGCAGCTCCCGATTTCCAATATCGTAGTTCTGCTACGCCAGGGTGAACTTGCGGGAGAAGAAGACGCACGGGTGAAGTCTGGCTGGGGATCCGCTTACTTGGGAGAGAACTGCCCCTGCCCCTGTTGTGGAAGCGTCCACTTCTACAATGAAGGGCCTGGCTGGGTCTGGGAACGCGAGGAGAGGGGCTGAAGTGAAAGAGGCTTTGAGGTCCAGGAGGGCCTGCTCGGCTTCGGGTGGCCACTGGAGGGATTACGGTCTTGCCCGAAGCAGGTCGGTGAGAGGAGAGACGAGCAGACTATAATTCTGAATGAATCTCCGGTAGAAGTTCGCGAAGCCGAGTAGACGCTGCAACTCCTTCACAGTCATGGGCGTTGGCCAGTTGAGCACGGCGTCAACCTTCCCCTGGTCCATCTTCACACCCTGGGAGGAGATGTGGTAACCTAGAAACTGTACCTGGTCTACATGGAAGGTGCATTTCTCAGCCTTGAGATACAGGTGATGCTCACGAAGCTTATGGAGTACCTGAGCCACATGATGGCGATGTTCGGTCTCGTTCCGGGAGTAGATCAGGATGTCATCGATATATACACCAGGACAAAGGGATGGAGATACTCACAGAACACCTCATTCATGTAGGCTTGGAATACGGATGGGGCGTTAGCTAGACCATAGGGCATTACCCAATACTCATAGTGTCCACTTGGGGTGATGAAGGCCATCTTCCATTCGTCCCCCTCACGTATTTGAATGAGATTGTAGGCACCCCGTGGGTCCCACCACACCACAAAGCTGCTCCAGAGCGGCCGGGATCAGGGTAAGAGGATGGTGGAACTTCACCGTAATCTTGTTCAGCGCCCAGTAATCAATACAGGGTCGGAGCCCCCCGTCCTTCTTTGCCACAAAGAAGAAGCTGGGGGCAGCGGGGGAGACGGATGGGCGGATGGGACAGTGGGTAGACTCTACCCCTAGGCACTGGCTCTCCCAGCAGCAGGTCGATGGCACGATGGTGTGGGGGTAATTGTGCGGCGCGCATGGGGCAGAACACCTTGGCGAAGTGACGATACTCGGGGGGAATGGTAGTGCTGCGTGCAGAGTGCAGGCGAGGGTTCGGAAGCGCAGGGCGTACTCAGAAATGCAGCTCTTCCCTTGCTTAAGGTGGTGCAGCTGTTCTTGGACCGAGGAGTCGCCAACCGGGGCTTGAAAAACTTCCCGGAAGTGTTTGATAAAGGCGTCTACCGATTGGATGGTGGGTCCCGCCTGCTGCCAGACACTCTCGGCCCATTGTAGGGCCCGCCTGTCCAAGCGCGAGATGATGTACGCCACCTTGCCACGTTCGGTGAGGAAGCGGCGCGGGTCCATCTCTAGGGCGAGAGTGCACTGCAGCAGGAACCCACCACATGCCTCTGGGTCTCCAGAATAGATAGGGGGATCTGGAGTGGTCGCTACTACACTGACCTGCGGCGCCGAGTGCGACAGCAGGTCCAGACGGAGCTCTTTGACTAGCGCTCGAATCGGGTCGGGGGCTCCAGTCTCCATAATTAGTGAAGGTCTGGCGTTCTGTCAGGCACAGACTAGGCAGAGGCAGATCTGAGTTTTATTGAAACACACGAAACAGGGAACAAAAGTCACGTCCGCTACTCTAGTGGAGGGAACGGTAACCGAGAAAGCACAGAGGAACTGAGGAGATACTAACACACAGGAGAACTGGATAGCGAACTCAAAAGGTAATAAACAAGCGTAACGGCAGATACAAGGAACAACAATACCGACTGGGGAGTCCAGGCTCGTGAGGAGTTCAACACGGGGCTCGCAGGAGACGGAGAAATCACGACAGACACGGAGTAGATCCAGGAAGGTAATGATGAGGCCAGACATCAGGCGAACCGGGGAGGAGGCTTAAATAGAGTGGAGACCAGGTGACACCTATTAGTACTCAGGGGAAGGTGATCGTGCACAGGGAAGTGAGTGCGAACGGGGAGAGGGATTGAGAGTCTGTGAGGTAGAGTGAGGGGGTGTGACCGTGACCAGATCTGATGCAGACCTGACAAATGCCATCTCTTATTAGGTGATGTCTTACCTCCCTGCCATGACATTTGATTCATCCCCGTGTTCCCATTATGTGATGGAGATCTTTGCTCAACACACAGGGCAAAGTTGAGGTTTTGTTGTGCATGGCTGAGCCGTTCATTCCTAAGTCTAATTTTGTCTTCACAACACACTTCACTTTACTGCTAAATTCATACTCGTTGAGAAGATTGTTTGCTGAATCAAGCACTGAGATGAAGTCATTAAGACCTGTCTGCACCACCCCCTGGATCGGCACCCCCTGTTCCTTCAGCTTCTCCAGGGTGGCAGCCGTAGACTGTATCCGTTCAGCTAGCAGCTCAAAATGTTTTTTGTTTGTTTTTTGATTTTGTTAACTGACCGACCACAGCTACTGCTTCTGGAATAGCTGCTGCTAAGATTTGAATTGCCAAATCCGCCATGTCTGCGAGAGAGAGAGAGAGAGAGAGGAAGAAATGGTGAGTTCTGAAGGTGCCTGTGTATCAACCTACTATTCAGCATAACTGGAAAACTGCGATTTCAGCAAAAGCAGCTACATGTTAACATCTTACAATGATGTCTGCAGTGGAAGCATTAAATAAACATTTTCTTTGTTCCTCACACACTACTGGTTTTGTTGATATCTTCTTTGTAAAAGGATATATGTTTTCCATGTAAATCTGCTAGAACAGCACAGTAACAAGAACAGCTGAGCATTTTATTTGTTTTTGACAGACTCACGGACAATTCAACAGGTAGGCGATGTAGATACAGGTTCAGTCTTACTGAATTATACATGGTGATACATGGCCTTCCTTCCAGGCAAGTTGTCATTCAACTAATTTGGTTTAGTTTCATTTCCATAGACACCCGCACCCTACTCAGCAGTAGCACAGTAAAGAATGTTAAGGATGAAGTTCAGCAGGTTCCATCCACAGACAACATGCAAAAAAGGCAGGCAATACATAGGGACATACAACAAGCTGATGAAGTATATTATTTTATTTCAAAAATGTGTTTGTTTACATGTTTCCTGAAAATTTGCTGCTGTTTACTAACACCATATTGTGCTACATGAACTGCATTCATAGAGTGTTTCAGATCTAAAATCATTAGACCTTCATTTGGGCAATCAGTGTGTCTGTTTCCCCCTGCAGTGTTTCTGCCTTGTTTATTCCATGAACTGTATTTAATAATTTATATATATATGCCTCTTTTTAACTGTTCCTTTGTGGGGAGGGTTTAGAATCAGCCCGAATTAGGAGATAGTAATAAATTGTAATAGTAATAATAGGCGTAGTCAGACAGCAAAGTAGGTATTCTGCATGTCAGGTACCACAGGTATCAGCCAAGACATGGTGATGCTCTTGATGGTTCTTCTTTCTCCCAGTCATTCAGTGCTAAGGAGCATGCCCAACATAGGGATAGCTCTGCAAAGCCCATGCAGCACCATGATGAGCTCAGAGCTGGTGAGCATACGTTCAATTGTCTACCAATTTCATTTGAGATACAGTGGAAGCCTGCCTGAGCTAGTACTGACGGAAATTATGGGTCTTTTTAAAGTCTGATCCTGTGGCTCAGGGTTAGTTTCTACAAAACCCACCTCTGTCATTGCTCAACCACTTTCACTCAAACTCAAATTATAGATAAAAAAATAAACTTGCTCCGGTGATCTCGTAATTTTCACCAGAGATAAACTGTAGGCACTGTCTGCAAATCAGCACCACTTACAGCATAATGTATGAAACTTTTTTGCCACACATCTTTACCAGGACTCCCGGGCAGAGGAGGTACTGATCATTGGAATCCCACATTTGTCTCTCATGCAGAACCTACCACTTTACTTATTGTCTAGAGCTGTGACTTATTGATTTTTATGAGTAGTTATGTGATCATCTCACTTTGCTTAGAGTATGCACTGAGCCTTTGGTTAGCTGAAGGATTTAAGTTGAAACATTTAAGTTAAAACAGTACAATAAAACATGTTTTTAACTTGCTGCTATTTATTAACACCAGATGGCATTAGTTGGGCACATCCGTGATGAGGCCAGGATGATGATTCGTTTAAAATGGAAGATCATCAGATATCCTCAGTACATGAAACATGTTAAACTGAAAAAGACCTGATGCAGATCCAAAGGGATCAAAACATTGCCTGTTTTTAACATTAGATAAAACATAACTTTGTGGAGCTCCACAATTAACAGCACCTAAAGTTGCCAAGAAAGACATGTAACACCCATTTTAAAATTCATTTATTAGCAATTGTCCTTAATCAAACATGAAAACAATGAGGAAAAGCAAATGTGTTTTAACAGAGAACAATGCATTTTAAATAAATAATTTTGATTGATTGATAAAATGTGCCACAATTATTTCACCCCTTCACTGTGTACATTGTAATGCTACCCTTTGCCAATAAGTATTAGCCATCATTCCACATGCCACAAAGTTGGAGAACACAATAAATGGATTTTAGACCCTTCCTATTGACAGTATCTATCCAGACTGTCCATAATCCTAGGTTCTCGCTAGTGCTTACTGCTCTACCACTAAGCCTATTGGGTTACTATACCACTAGGGGTCCAGGACTACCATGTTGGAGGCTTGATTTTGTGATCAGTAAGCCATGTTTTTGTTTATTTACACTTATGTTTAGTATATGAACTTATGTTTTGTTATGTTATGACCTGTTGGATGAGCCAAACATGACTGACTTGTGTTGTCTTGACAGTGAGACGGGATTTGATTTAAAATGATCAAGTGCGTCATGGAGGCCTTGATGGCATCCTCTGCAATGAGATTCCTAGAGCCTTTGGAATTAAAACAACCAAAAAGCATCACAGACCCATCACCATAACTTTCAGAAGGCAGGGGGCTATTTTCAGAATAGTAATTCTTCTACACACTTCACCCACCATGAGTTTAAAAGCTCAATCTTCATCCCATCTGACCATAAAAAAAGCCATTTTCCTGGTATGCATTTTGAACCCATGTACCCATGTAAATATGGTTCAGTTCCCAGTCAGGTTTGTAATGGTTTCAGTTGACTGGAATTTAAACATGGGCAAGATAAACATGGTTCATTATCCAGTCAGGTTTGTAATAGTTTCAGTTGACTGGAATTTCTTATTGTTCTATCTTACAGAGGTGATCACAGTTTTTTGAATCTATTTAAAATGTGTATTCTACTGTCTTTCCCATGTTGAAAAATGAAAAAGGAATAGTACTTAAAAGCTCACACAGACACTTTGACTCATTTTAAGAAGTTGAATATGGACTGAAACATTATGATAATTATGATAATGCAGTCATGAATGTATAAACAGTTATGAACAGTAATGACAGTAGTTATGAGACATTGTGAATGCATTTTGTTTGAATGTGTTTATAGTGCTTTATGAATACTGGGTTCATAGAAAGTGTTACCCAATGTGGATAAAGAAAGGATGGATCAGTGTGTTTATCCGAGAGCCCTCTGCTGTCTGTCACTGAGCATGGACTTCGAAATGCATTTACTGATTAGTCCTGTCAAACCACCTTCAAAAAAATGTACATATTTCTCTACAGTGGCGCAGACTATAATTTCACTATGTTCATGTCATTACCATTACCAATAGCATTCATAGACATACTGTAAATCATTAGGTGAGACCCATATACTCATCTCTGGTTGATTGCAAAACCAACCAACAGGGGGCAGCCTTTTGCTATATCTTCCATAGTTACCTACAGTATATCTGTGGTATCTGGGCTTTTCATTTAGATTTCTCTACGTTCTTGCCACTTCTGACCATAAAAAAACAGGAAAAGGGCATTTTTGAAATGTGGCTTTTTAGCAATGTCCATATAACTTTCAATCCAATTTGCTGAAACAAAAATATTTAGGGGCCTACCCTATAGGCCTACATTTGTTTCACATTGTTACCGTCATACTTTTCAGCACCCCATCACAACACAGTGGTGTTGCACTGCAATATGGGTGAATGTCCTGTCATTGTTAGTTTACTTTACACATGGTGACTGCTCAACAACAGTGACACTTATGCAAAGGCAGTGCAGGTTCAACATTACAGTCATATGGACACAAAGGAACTGGCCTACCACTTATTAAATAGAAATCTTTATTCTGTGATCAGTAGGAAATGACCAATAAGAAAAGCGCAAATGTCTCAGTCATCGTGCTGTAACATGAGAAAAGATGCAAAGAAGCAAACAACATAAAAGCTGAGAAATCCTTTATAGACATTAACTTAAACACTGTAACATTTGTTGAATGGATAATGACCCGAAACCATGGTCTGGTGTAACTCATTATTATGGGTGTGTTGCTTTTTCTTTCACACCACTACATAAAAAAGCAATTGCACTGTAATTGAAATTTAACAGTGTGGCAGTGTACCATACTGGTGTAACAGAGCAGTCATATAGGCTCATCAAGCAGACTTTTTAAAATCATGTTGACCTATTCTCAAGTGGCTCCAAATATTACATGAATGAGAACTCGGTGACCTAAACCATGAAAGTATAACATTTAAATTTTGCCACCGATTGACCCCCTAACCATTAATTTAGGAAAATGTTACACAGTTAAACAAAACACTTTTCATCCATTTACTATACATGTAGCATGCTTTTGGCACTATACAGCAAGAGAGATCAAGCAGAAGGCACAAAACATTAACCAAGAACTGTCCTTTTGTATCTGGTTGTTTCCAATAATGACCACAGATTACAAAATGTTAACCACAGATTACAAAATGTCCTGACAGGCAATTGTATAAGAACACCATAGACCAGTACCATCCAGGGGTGCGTTTCTCAAAACCATAGTTGCTAACTAAGCTAGCAACTTTGGTGGAGGAAACACACCCCAGGATAGCATCTGCAACAAACCTAGTGTATGTGATGCATGTGATAAAAGATGTATGTGGCTCTGTTTAGCATAACCAGAAATGTATGAACATCTATTGATGATGACAAAATCGCATAATATCAAGACGAAAATAACCTATTCCTGACAGTGGTGAATAGCAAAAAAGATCTGGCCTTGGGCTTTAAATTTAAACCAGTGTTGTAAGGCACTTTTAGCTATCCATAAACACATATTACATATATTACATAAACTACATGTATCTGTGAAGGCAAATACTTAGGTTAGGTCCAAAGTGTGCGCTTAGTGAAGAGTCAGATGTTAGAAAACTTAATGGCCCAGTTCGTGGGCTAAAATGTTAGATGACAACATAAACAAAGCCTGAGAGTTTGAGCACACTTTGCCAAAACTGTGATGCTTTGATATTGTACAGCACTGGTCCTGGCCATCACTTCAAGACTGGAAATGTTGATAAGTGAGTGACCAAGAAACTGAACTTTCTTCAGAGCGGTTTCTATATCAGTGGTTCGGATAAACAACACCATCTTCCAAAGGTATGAGGGGGACGTAAAGACGTCTTAAATCGTCACACAACTGGGCAGCTTTAGTCAAGTGCTTAATTTTTCTGTAAACACCTCACATTATTCCCATCATCTTTTCTTCACATAAATGCAGAAAGGCAGTAACTACATGTAAGATGCAATTGACTGTCACACAGTAAAATATTTCACATAATAAACATGCAAACAAAAACAATAATAATAAATATATATATATATATGCACTGATACTGATGCACTGTTTTTCTTTACATTCCTCAAAACGTCTTTATAAAATCAGTGATAATCAGTGATAACTTCATGAAGAGTACATAAGAACCAGGCTGTACCCATTGTAACTTTCACTAACCGATGTGGAGATAGTCACAGCTATAGCCTGCTCAGAGTTAAAAGCTGTGTTCTGCTGCACTGAAGAAAGAATATCACTGACTGACTTTGGCTGTCTGGCTTAAAGCATCCCATTCTGTGTGGCAATAAGGCTTTTTCACTTGACAAAAGTCAGTGATGTTTCTTATGCTGAGAAACAGACACAATTTCACTGCATTTTTTACACTCAGTAACCATATGCATGTGACAATAAAATGTCAAAATTGTATCTTTGTACAACATGGGCTTTTTCCCACCTTTGCCCATTGAATAAAGTCCCACCCACTTAACCAGCCAAGTCGAACAAGCCCACTTCCACCGTCCACAGACCATAAGCAGAAACTCGCACAAAAGGAGAGGGGAAGCACCATGTTAATGAGTACCGGGGTAGTACCGAGCTTCTATGTGGAGACTAATCTAAAATTCTAATACACCTGTAAAATTCATGGCACTCCACAAAGGTCTCTGCATACATGTGCAAGTAAAAGTGTAGGTGTATGTAAGTGTGTGTCTGTCTCTGAAAAAGAGACTATATGTTGACAGCATGCACTATAGGACAAAACTTATAAAGACAGAATCTGAAGAAACAACCATTTGGACATAATAAGAACAACTTATTAAATTACAAAATTACCAAATTAAGCTCCATGTTATCCTGATAGCCTCTGAAGTTAGCTTTAAACCAGCTAGCGCTGGGCTGTCTCTCTTGTGATAGCATGTGTGGGCACTGCTATTATAGTTTTCCTCAGTCCCTTTGGTACATTTCTCAGATCAGAATTGCAGTCATCAAAACTACTTGTTTCAACCTCCACACTATCTTGTCTCGTCATGCAAATCGTGCATTACTTCAACAGTAAATCAGTGCAGTTGCTTGTGTTCAATTGTCTGGTCATTTTTTACATTACCAATTGCTTAAGACATTGCTGTCAAAATACACTGTACTTGATCTGTGTTGTAAAGTCCTCCCCCCAAAACATTTACACATTATGTAATAGCTTGAGTTTTAGATTACAGAGTAAATTAAATTACAGGCAAAAACTATGCTACTGTAAAACAGTTTTTTTCCTTGGATCAATGATTTACATAGCCTGGAAACTGCAAACTGCAGTGTAAACAATATTTTCAAAAAAGTAGTTCAGTTTCTGCGTTCAATGCTGTTGTACACTCCCTGATATAGCACAGCCGAGACTGCATTTAAGAAATTACATTGGCTGCATTTGTGCATTACTTGGCAGCCATTCATCTGAAGGAAATATATTTCTTGGCGGAGGAGTTGATGTTCAGGAATAAATCGCAACATTTCTTGTTGTCTGTGGCTTTGTCTACTGAAATTGAGCTAGGTATGTGCCACTCTGAGCCACTCTCTAGACTCCCTTAGCTGTGGTAAAACCAAGATAACTCACAGACTTCAGTGGGTTATTGCATTTTTAAAATGGTTACCACGTTAAGGATTGGGATTGTTTCAATAAAGGAAGACACAACAACTAGAAATGTACCAAATTAATTAATAGATAATTCCCCTGCCATGAAATATATTTCCTCTAGCTAAATGGTTGCAAAGTGATGCACAAGCGCAACCACTGTTCACTTTCCTATGGCACAGCAATGCAGAACAAAATGCGATCAGAGAGCCATGTTATGTTACGTACGTGGTACGTGGATTTAACAACGGTATCACACAATTAAACCAATGACAATTAAGGACCGGAAACTATCCATTTTAGAAATTTCTTTGAGACACAAGCAGGTCATACACTCTGTTTTGATGTTTGCACTAACAGTTTTGAGAAATGCATTAGCTATTGTGCAAAACTGACTGATGATTTGAGAGATACACCAGAGCAACAGGGAAAAACTAAATACAATGTGACTGCCAAGACAATTCAAAAGGCTACAGATCCCCTTCAAAAAAATATCCAGAAAATAGCTGCTCTTGAAATATCAAAGTAATCCGCATCAGGAATACTCAAGGGGGCATTTGACTACTTTGACTACTATTACAACACCGTAAAATTGGCAGTGGTTTCTAAATTGTGACAAGTCTGCCACCTCCTTCCATAATTCCATACCATACTAAACTGCTAACATCAAAGGAGCCAGTGTTTTTTAGCAGTTGTGTGCATTTCTTTTCATTGTTCCATAGTTTAAGGTTACAGGCAAGACCTGGTTGCAGGGTGTGTGTGTGTGTGTGTGTGTATGTGTGTGTGTGTGTGTGTGTGTACAGACTGAGGGGTACAGTGGGGGGACTGGTTCTCTAAGGGAAGTGGGCTGCGGCGGCTGCAGGAGACTGCAGGCTGACCGTGTCTCCCCGGTGGTCCAGCTGGTTCTGGAGGCGCGTGAGGTTGGACAGCTCCTCCAGCTCCTGGAACTGACGATCAGTCTTGTGGCTTACCAGCGAGCGGTAGAAGTGCACCGCAAACACGATGAACACCAGGCCAAATGGCACCATGATGGTTGTGGAGGTGATGGCGGCTGCCTGGCCAGGGCTGATGCCAGGCGCAGGTGTGCCCGTCTCGACACCATTTTCGGTCTGTACTGGACTCTGCAGTGGTAGAAACTTGACCCAGCAAAGCAGCACCACCTCGGCCAGGAAGAGGAGCGTGCCGATAACAGTGGAGAAGGCCCAGGCCAGCTCGATGTGGCGGTGCATGCGCTCGTGTGGCGATTCTTTAACCGAGTTGAGGTTGTGCACATTGCTGACGGCCTCCAGGTTGGGCAGGATACAGGTGCTGATCATCAGGGCGAACAGATGCACGGCCACCAGTACAGTGGTGCAAGCACTAAAGGCTATCAGCAGCCCTGGTGGATACGTGTGGTCTCGCTCCAGCTGCACCTCTACCATGGCCACCTGCGAGCCCAAGGACATAGTATAGTATACAGACCATTTCAACTGTGAAGACAAAAACAATGCCTGACCTTTCTATTTTATTCTATTTATATTTTGGAACTATTATGATGCTTAGCTAAAACCATGGACAACTTGTAGTCTATCTGATTGTACTTTTACTGTATGACCTCTGGCAGTTGGGTTAGCCCCTTGAGTCATGGACCTACCCAAGGTTTCTTCCTAGACTAACATAAGGGAGTTTTTCCTTGCCCCTGTTGTTTTTGGGTCTCCTTGAAGTAAAGCGCCATAAAACAACACTATTTCATATGAGCCACTGTAAAGAGACACACCATATACAGAAATACCAAATGCAATTTGACCAGAAAACTGATCCTTATGTTTTTTGTGGGTAAAACTAAAATCTTACACTGACCATTTAGGCATGTAGACATGGTCAAGACAATCTGCTGGAGTTCAAACTAATGATCAGAATAGGAAAGAAGGGACATTTCAGTGATTCTGAGTGTGGCAGCACTATTGATGACAAAAGGACTAGTCAGAGTATTTCAGAAACTGCTGATCTATTGGGATTTTTAAACATAACCATCTCTAGGGTTTACACAGAAAATATTTCTAAAAGAGAAAATATCATGACAATAGTCGTTATCTGGGCAAAACTGCTGATTGCAGAAGTCAGGGGAGAATGGCCAGAATGGTCCAAGGTGATAGAAAGGCAACGGTAACTCAAACATCACCATACCAAATAACTACAACACGCTGTGTCAGAAAGCTCAAATCACCTCAAACTGGTTAGCCTACTATAACATTAACTAAAATGGAACTCAAATGTTTTGAAACAAAGCATTTTTAGATGTGTTGGTTTGGGAGATCCATATTATGGGTGTGCAGTAGACAAATCTGCAACAATTGTGTAATGCTCTAATGTCGATGTGGACCAAAATCTCAGAGGAATCTTCAACCTTGTTAAATCTATGCCATGAAAACCTACGGCAGTTCTGAAGGTGAAATGGGGGTTTTACCAGATTCTAGCAAGCTATAGCCTACCTATTATAATGTGGCCATTAAGTGTGCATTCAACAGCAAATATGTCATTAGTAGTGTTTGAGTAGGGTTTGAAAGCATCAAAGGTCCATAAATTGATTCATGGAGATTATACTGGACATGCTGTTTACTAGCCTGGCTCTCGTCTGACCATTTAGCCCAATTTGAAATTGAGCTGAGGAGGTTATGGAATCATTTGTTTATTAACTCACTACTTCACAAAGATACAGTATGGGCATTTCATATTGTGTATATATATATATATATATATATATATATATATATATATATGTCATGTTGTACGTATCTATGGAATAACAGTGTTTGGCTATTGTGCATACAAACTGAGCAATTATTCTGAAAAATATTATGAAATGACAAATGCAAAGAAAGTATTTCAAGTTATGTTGTGCTTTGGGATTCTATTTTCTAATCAATAGGAAAAACAGTAGCCAGGCTAGCGCCGCCTAGTGCTTACGCTCAACATTACATCTCGCTACAGTCAGGGATCTCTCCATTAACTTAAGTTTAACTTAGGTTTCCTTCAACAATTTGTCTGGGCAGTCAGCGAACAGAGGGCTCTGGCATATCCAGTATTTTTAATAATATTTTCACATAAAGTATTGCACAATGTGTGAGCGTTTGGCGCAGCAGACTACAAAACAGCACGCTAATGTGCATCATTTTGCCTTTCAGTTTGGCTAAGTGTGACATTTTTTCATCTTGAGGTTCTGCCGAAATACCAACGTGTGGGACTTTTTACCGCACAACTCTCATGGCTGCAAACTTGTTTAGGCAAGTCTACTTGCAAGTGATCGGAAACTTTGACATGTTTCGCTTGCAGCATGGCATCCGCTGGCATACAGCCTAGGTGAGTTTGGTTGGCGATTGTCGAATATTTATTTTCAGCAATGCAGCTGAATCAACAAATGTTAAAACAACTGATCAGCTGACAGGTGCATCAACCCATTGAGAACGTAATGCGTCATACTTTGAAAGCAAGGCACGGTTACACTTTACCAACAACATTCCACATTGCAATGCAGACTGATTTCCCGAAAATATTAATGTTAATGGATATGCGCTAGGCAACTTACCATTGCGAAACCTGAAAGCAGAGCTGAAGTTCTACTGCTTGCCTTCAACTTCGCCCGACTCAAGTAAAGTTTTCTCCATGACAGAGCCTGGAGGGAGTGCTCGTTCAAACTCATTCTGTCAAAGCTAGGGCAAACTTGAAGAAGCTAACGTAATGTAATCTTAAACTATGGCAAAGTTAACTCGACGGTTACTCTGTTAGTTAGGAATCAAAGCAAAGTGCTAAACGACGGATAGACATGGCAGCTTTGATCAACGGATTCTCTGAAGACTTGAGAAGTGACTGCAATAAACGTACTAAGTACAGTGGCAACATATTCCTGCTCACTCAGGAAACATTCTGATAAGTGCAGGGGAAGGAAGCAAAGTTTCCCCGGTGCATTATGGTTAGTTGAGTACTTAGAGAAGTCTAGTTGGAATTCGGGCTCGAAAAATATATAGTTTCTTTAGATCTTGTCATTTCCAGAGATTATGTTTTTTATAAATCTGTCATTCGATTTTTTTCAGTGGTTTCTTGAACCAATACAAACCTTTGCGTGTTCATAAACTTCACGCGGTTCCTCAAGACAGCATCTCCTTTTTTGCAGAATCCGCTTATGGCGTGTCCCTAACACTGATCAGTTCAGCAGCCTCTCCAGACATCCTGAAGTCACAAATCATTTGGAGGCCTTCTAATGCAGTAGCAAGCATCGCCAGTAGAGTGAGGTAAGTTTTTGACAGGCTTAGTTTGTCATGGGGTGTAGTCCACATTACGCTGACTTAGTTAAACCTGCACAAACCATTAAGAACCCCAGACCCGCTTCTAATATAGGATTATCGTCAGTGTCCAGCCATGGAAATTAGACTCCTGATCAGAAGTCAGATTGTACACTTCATTAGGCTAACTGTCGTCAGTCACCACGGTGACATTTAGACATGAGGAACAGTTAATCTACTAGAAGGTGCTAACACCACAGTTGTTCAGAGGTGGAAGACTTTTCAGTGTTTACCCTCTACAGCCTACAGCACTCTAACCCTTGTTCAGTTATGTAGGTTCAGATAAACAGATACAACAATAATGTCCATAATAAATGTTGTGATACATGATCTACCATATTATCAAATAATTCATCACTGTTTCAACCCTGTTTCAAGTGGACCGTCCACTTAAACAAATGCGTGTTCCTCTTTGTAATCATTGTAGAGGACAGGAGAGGATGTATATCTTTGCAGTTTTCTTTGCATTTTTAAAAGAAAACCACAGTACATTGAACGCTCCCTGAAGTCAGTGAAATGTATCTGAACTATGTGAACTGGTAAGACATGTTATGGCCTTATAAGACTGACACTGGTATCAGCTATCAGCATTTAAACACTAATATGTTTTCTTTTTAAATTACAACTTTTAGAAAATCCTTTCATTTGCATAGCTTGTAAGCTGTCATTGCATTTACGTCTTAATGCTTTCTGGCTAAAAAGTGACATCATCTGGTTGATATTAATGGTGCCTGTGTGCAGTTTGATTGCAGCACCTTGATAAGATTAAACTATGATGTCACTTTTTACCATGATGGCAGTTTATGAGTGAAAAGATTTTCTAAACTTATAATAAAAACAAAAACATTGAGTGTTTTTAAAACATGCTTATGTTGCTGACGCCAACTTAAATCTAGGCTAACGTGTCTTACTAAAATACATTTCACTGACTTGACTGGGAGCGTTCAGTGAACAGTAGTTTCAAAGGTAGGCCTAGAGGTACAGTAGCCTATGTGATATACTTTTACCTTTTCTGACCAGTGAACATAACCTCTATTTTCATCTATTAGATTTACTTGTGTGTGTGTGTGTGTGTGTGTGTGTGTGTGTGTGTTTGATTTGGTCATTTCTGCTTAATAGGCTGATTCAAAAAACGAGGAACAGAAATCAGACACCTAACCTGCAGTTACGCAACAAAAGGTCAGCAGCTAATACAACTTCTAGTACATATCCAACTGAAAACAGACTTGGTTAAGTTACATGGACATGTGGCTACTTTAGTGCATGCCTGATATCTGGAGTGATCAGTTCAGTAAAAACTGTGGAATACAACAGCCCTGGTAATAGGTGTACTGCACCGCAGAACTCCTGCAGCTGCAGTGAAAAATCATTTTCTTCTTCTATTTTTTTTTCAAATGAAGTGTGTTTAAAAAGGACCTCTTGCAGTAATTGTAAATGTAAAGTAGTTGCTTGAAGACAAGGAGGGATTATAGGAGTCACTTTAAAATAGTTTGCAGTTAATTGTAATAGCCTGTATGCCTAGGAAAAATGTGTGTGTACTGCAGTTTGATGGGGCTTTAAAATCTTGAGGCCATTATGAGTGCCTACAGATGGTGATGGTAGTTGTGATTTGGGCCAAAAGTCAAGTATTTTAAAATATTTCAAAATATCTTTTTGACTTTCTCTTTGTAAACCCACAAAGAGATGTGTGTGTGTGTGTGTGCGCGCATGCGGGGAGGGGGGGGGGGGTTATTGTTCACTGACTCTGGCCTGCATATGGTGAACTGGTGTATGGTGAACACAAAGGCCTTTAAACCAATGAACATTTGTTTCAGATTTGGGTTCAGTGAAAAAGACTGTCAGTTGTGCTGCTTAACTGGTGCATAAAACTACAGTGTTTGATTTAAACTGAAGTGTTTGATTTGTTTTCTTGTTTTGTTTGGAGGATGAGTCTAGAGTGTGTTGTGAACAAAAGCAGCATGTCCCGGAGGGAGGAAAATTGTTTGTTTGTTTCATTTATATGGGCAAATTATGCCATTGAGGCTACCACATATATAATTTATACATCTGTTTATGTGCATGTGTTTTTTTAAGGGGGAAAATAGACAATGTTTATTAATACTTAAAAAGGCCTGAAACAGAAAATGACAAACAAAAATGACAAATGTTATTTCTCACATTGTAGGTTTTGACTTTATGTTGCTATGAAGTCTGTACAGTACTACTGACCAGCATAAGAATGCACTCTTGCAAGTCTTTGCTGAGGTATTACATGAAGCCCATCTGGGTCAGATGATTCAGCATTTTTGTGGCACTACTTTGTGCTCCCCCTGGGCTTTCCTCTCACAGATGGGTAGAGGCTGACATATTGTCTTTGTTATTTTAATGGAGGTCCTTGAAGGAATCCTCCATGTGCCGAACTGCCAAAGTCTCCTGTCTGTGACCTGTGGCACAAAGAGAAAAATAAAAGACAAAGGCAGAAGCCACAGCTGCTCACAGAGCAGGCCAGAGCAATCAAACTCAGTTCCCCCGGCAGTCAGTTCCTGTGTAAAACATAAAATGAAGGAGGGGCAGTTACTCCCCTGTCAATCATTCTGAGATTGAATCTCAATGTATTATTTTAGATATATTATAAGTAGTGGCTGGCTACTGCCTGACAAAATGTAAGAACTCTTAACTTCTTTTTTTATCAGGTCAGCTTTTTGCTTTATCTGCCACCTTGTTTCCACGTGCTGTAATCTTGCCTCTGCTCCCAGCTCTAGTTCCTTTGTGGAGGCTTTTCCTCCATGCTCCCTCCCCCTCTCCCACCAACCCTTAGCTCACAATGAGCACCCTTTGTGGGCAACCCTGTAACCGAATGCCAGCTGCTTCCTCATTGGCTGAGCCCGAGCCCCCTCTGCCTTTTCCCAGCGCATATGCATGAGGTTAGCGCCTGCCTGTGTCTCTGCAGCTGCCTGTTCCAGTGTGAGAGAGAACAAGAGAAAGAGAGAGGGAGAGAAAATAAGAGAACGAGAAGAGAGAGAGAGAGAGAGAAATACAGAGGGAGGGAGAAACAACTGATGAGAGCTTGAGAGAGAGGGAGGGGGGAGAGAGGAGGAGAGAAAGCGAAAGAAAGTGAGTGAGCACAAGAGAGACGAGAGACAGGGATAGAGAAGGCACAGTGAGCGGGAGCAGTCAAGGGCTCCAGCCATGGCAGTGTTGTGTGTGTTGGGGAGGCGATGAGAGGAGGCAGCCATGGCTATGTCACTGAGCGCGGACGATGAGGATTACGACTCCGACAGCACAGAGCAGGTCAGCGTCCACACACACACGCACATACACACACACATGCAGCTACCCTCTCAGGTTTCGTAGCCACATGCCTTTGTACCAGGCAACAAAATGCCCATGTTTCTGTGTATGCTTGCCTGCATTTGTTTCACCACTCCCTGTTTTCTCCTCATATTCTCAGCTATTCCCAGCTATTTTCTGCTTTCCTTCTCCATCTCTTTCTCTTTCCATTCCTTAGTCTTTCAATCTTTTGGAGAGGAAGTCTTGGACGCACTGTGAGCATGGTTTTCTCTGCTGTATTCAGGAAAGCTATCTCACCACAGAGATAGAGAGGTAGAGGGAGAGAGAGAGAGGCAGAGAGAAAGAAGGTGGCTAACAGGGAGAGCAGGGCTCTGAGGGAAAGAAAGCGAGGGAGAATCTGGGCTACGCTTGTTGTTTGCTAGCTATGTGTGTCACTTAGCAGAGAGCCAGGCAGCCAAAATGCTTTGCATTGTTCGCCTCTGCCTGTGCTGCTTGAGGCTGGATTCTGACCTTCCTGTGCGATTTGGTCTTGTAGTCCACCGTTTCTCCATTTCCTCCTAGACTGATCACACTAAGGTTTTAATGCAATGACACACACACACACACACACACACACACACACACACACACACACACAAATACACACGTGAACTTAAATAGACCTAAGGTCATGCAACACTGTGATCTGCACAGGCTTTCTGTGTGGAGCTGTGTTTTGATGACCACAGCTAAATGTATCCTGTTGTGAGTGTGTGTGTGTGTGTGTATATGTGTGTGTTTATCACATGGGGTGTAATAGCTGGGTCTCTTTCATTTCCATTTCCTTGGACAAGGGGAAGGGGGATACAGTAAATGAGGAAACAAAGTGACACTATGTGTGTTCACTTACAGGCTTGAGTCATGCTGGTACTGTATACCTTAACTCTGATGAGGACGTGGACTGTGTGAATCTCAGTCATTATATGACTGAAAGTGATCACTCGCCGGTGACTTAATGGTGGACATCTGTACATACCCAGTAGAATACAGGTGTAAGGGCTCATCAGTGCCCGTAAGGGTCCTATAAACTGGATATATTTTGCATAAATGAATGGGCCCATTTTACAGCAGCCTTTTTCCAAGAAGTCACAGGGTAAGCACAGGTGTTATTAATGACACCCAATAAGATTCTTATTCAATGTAGCAGAATCAGATCCTTATTGGATGTCATTGAGAACACCTGTGCTTACCCTGCGACTTCTTGGAAAAATGTCTGCTGTGAAATAGGCCCGTTATGTAAAGATTCTGTACTGTTCTTATGCTAATTATCAGCATTACTTCACACAGATCTACAAAGCGCCTGTCAGATAGAGGGTTCTCATGACATGGTTTTATTTAGACAGGAAGAACACTTGTGTTTTTTTGGAGGCTGAATAAAGACTAAGAGCATATTCTGGTTGACTTGACTGAACTGATTTTGGTTTGTTCTTAGTGGTTTGGCATTTGACGGTGTTGTGCTAGCTTTGTTGAATCCCATATTTAGGCCTTAGGTTTTCTCCTTGGTAAGAGGGCACAATGTTTGACAGACACAGAAAGACGGTCAGTCTTTATGCCAGTGGTCAGCTGTTTATGTTCTCTTCAGACAAACACACCTTTTCATGGTGGTTTCTAAGCTACTACACAGCCATACAAGTGTTACCCACAAGACACACACACCACATGCAGGCAACCTGCCCTCACTCATCACTCTTTCCTTTTTCTTTCTGTCTTCCTCTCTTGGTTTGTCTATCTCTGTATGACTCTCTCTTTCTCTTGCAAGTAGATACATATAATGTGCTTTTAAGGCACATATGTTACAAATATACTCACAGGAACAGATGGTATTTCTTTAACACACACACACACACACAGATTCAAGGATTGTGCCCCTCCTTATATATGAATGTGTATTTTAACCCCTGCATGCCTGGTGCTTCTGTGTGTCAGGAGTGGATATTTGCAGTGCGCTGTGTCTTTAAGACAGGCCTGTGTTTGCTCTTTGGAATGGGGGGAGGGGAGACAAGAGGAAAGAGGGAATGAGGAACAATGAAGGAGCTTCTGAGAGTGGGGCTAGTCCAGCACAGCAAGGAGAAACTCCAGGCAAATTGAACCCGTGTCAGACTCTCAGGCTTTTGCATGCTGTTAGCACTTTTGCAAGTATCTGTGTTAGCAAGACACTATGTGTGCACTGAATATCTGGATTTGTTGTCTTTCCAAAAGCACAAATACCCACCTTTGAAACAAGTGGTCAGGAATTTAAATTCTGGGTGTTCATTTAGCAAACTATAGCACAGTACAGTAGTTTGAATCAGAATAGAATAGAATGAATGGAGAATGTAGAGAATGGAAATCAGTCAGAATAGGAATTTAACATAGTTCCTTGTGAAAACTCATCCTTTTAAATATTGTCAGTGCATTTAGTTTTCCTCTGCAGTGATTTTGGATTGTCAAAAACCTGGCTGATACACAGTAGCTCAATATTGTGAAGGAAAGTGGAAGAAAAAAGGCCAGCACTTCAAAAACAAGAGAGAAACACATTCACTTGATTGAGTGTTGAGTCATGCTGCACACTGGCTGACTCGCTTACATCAACCCACAACCTGACCATGTGTGAATTCCTGAAGCATTAGAGTGCAGAGTTTTGGGAAATGTTGGTCAGCTGAGGGTGTGTGTGTTCCTGTAGTTTGGAACATGGGAGGTGGACTGCATTGTTCTACAAATGTTATCCAACACACACACTTGCATAAATTGACACCTCATGTGATTGGCAGCTGAGCATTAATAAAAACCCATTAAGCTGTATCCATACATTGCGACATGCATCAATGGGAAGCAACAGCTTTGTGATCCAGCATTCACAAATGGGTTATTGTATGGGAATTCAAGGACCGTGTTGCATGTGACTGAATTCACATAGTCCACACAGCCTTGCTAAGAACATAGCAACTGAATCCATTGTTCAAAAACAGTTTGCAGGGACTAGAGTTCCCTTCAGTGCTCCTCATAGTTTGACTAGTACTGGTGGTCAACAAATGGACCATGCTTTAATTGAATATTATATAACAATTTTTATATAATTTATATAAATCTGAATAGAATATTGATAAAGGCTTCTTAAAATCTACTACCTCCTGCAGTATCTCTGGTTGGAACAATACTACATCTCTTTTCCAGACAGTTTGGAATACAGTCATGTATTTGTATACCTCGCAGGTAGGCTAAGCTTGCTCAGTGGCGTACCTGCGACATGTTCCAAAGTCTCTGTGTGGAGGTGAGTCACCTTGCTCCCACGTGCCAATCCTCACACTCACACAGGTAGCCTCACACTGTACCAGTGAGTCACATAGATCCCTCTCTGGCCCAAGGGGGCTTGGGTAACTGATTCATCCTTAGCTGTTGTCTCATTATGCAGACAAAAAGGTTTTTCTCTGGCATCGGATCCGTCACATATTGTTCTCAGACACAATTTTTTGACAGTGGGGCCTGCGAGTGCGGTGGTGTATGTATGGGACAACCAGCTGGGGACAATGTGGTGAAGCCCACAGGAGGAAACCTCTGATGGTGATTCACATGTTTAGGATGAAAATTGTTTTACTGTTGTTGATGGATAGGAGAAACAAGCACAGGGTTGAGGCTAGGAGATTTGGCTTTGTGGTGGGGAAAATATGTTGACTGTTTACAAGGACGTTAACAGTGTAAGCTAAGACATTGGTCACGGTTGAATTCAGATCTACATTCACAGCAGTGCATGGCCGTGTGTCTAACCATGAGGGTCAAAAGTCAGTTCCATTAGTGAGTTTGTTCTAATAGAGAGCTTATAGATAAGCTATAGATACTGTACATTGTCTTATCTGAGATTATCATTTATGTCTGAGAGTGGCTATTTGTGCTGTTGACATGCTTCGACATGTTTCGCATAGGCCTATGTGTCAGTGTGTATAGAGAGAGATACATGGACATACATATATGTGTAATTTATATTAATAGCCTATATTTTTGGGCGAAAGAATGTCTTTCTCCTTAATTTTCCGTCTCCACCCCCTCACAGACAATTGAAAACAATAACGTCTTATAGGGTACAAAGGAAAAATTATACACTAACTACTTGTAGCATACACCTTTATGAGATACCTGATATGCTGGACTGCTCTCTGATACATGAGAAACAGGAGGCATATAAGGTTCACAGTTGATCCCTTAATGTGAAGTTATAATCAGTTGCTCATTGGTTGATAACATCTGGATAAAGTGTGATCAGGAGGTCTGTGTGCTTAAAATAGAAATGGACAGTAATGTGAAGTATAGTTATATTCACACAGTGTTTTACTTTGGACAGGTGTTCAGAGTTCATTCAGCACATCAATATAATCTCAAAGAGTATAACAACCCTGATAGAGGTTTGATTTCATGCACTGTGATGTTTACCTTTCTGGTGATGATCTGTTACATCATGAAGCTTTCCAGTGCGCTATTTATTGCTATTTGTTCCAGTGTTCTCAGAGAGCAGAGTTCTCAGGTTTCTCTATCAGCAGAAGATGACCTGCCTCTGGATTCCAGAGGACAAATCCTTTTAACCTCTGTGTGAGTTCTGCACAGTGCACATTAATCACTCTGGGATGTTATTTGAACTAGAAGGACATAAAGCAGAAGTGTAAGCAAAGTTACTATTTTACCAGAGCTGTACCAAAATCAGCTCAATATGAACTTACTGTATGTAAGTTTTAGTAAATCACAACTGCTTATTCAAGATGAAACTCCCAGCAACCAATGAGCTCTGAGTCAGGATGTGACTGACACATGGCTGCTTTTGATGCTGGACGGCTTGTATGTGCTGTACCCATATATAGCTTAACCTTTGGAAGATAATGTCCTGGAAGAATTCTACTCTAGATCCACAACATGACCATAATGGCTTTGAGCTAAGATTAGGTGGTTCACGGTGGTGAGAGAGTTTAATTACATTTTGTGGTAAGATTCTTCACTGATGATGATGAAAACGCAACTATCAAAAATAGCCATGAAGCACTGGAATAGTTCCTATAAGGCTTTCAACTCTATTTACACAAGGTCAAATTTCATTCAGTTATTTGATGGTAAAATGATTGGCATTTCAATGTGCCTGTAGAATGCTGTTGCTTAGCAGAACCCTCCAAACACACAGTGTCTTCTTAATGCTGTTTGGACTGCTGTCAGCACAATGAGGCACATCAATCCGTTAATTGGATTTTAGTTTGATCGTAGCATGAGGTACCTCTGACGTGAAATTTCTTAAAACGGCAACACAGTCATTTAATGTCAGCTTTTCACTGAACTCTGCAATTTAGTTCATCTGCAAGAACCCGGCAGACTCCCAACACATCCTCTGAGGTAAAAGATAATGATCAGTCTTCTCGACAAACACCAAACCTCCAATTGCCCTGTTGTTCCTTTTTTTTCCCGGGCATTAGAGTGCTCACAGCGATGGCAGAGAGAACTCGGAACACAGCAGCACGACCTTTTTGATATTTGTGATGGCGGATATTTTAAGGCTTTAAGCTGGAGGGTGCACCCTTGGCCATTGTTACAGTGGTAGAAGCCAGTTACTGTAAACTGACTGCTGTGGATGCTGAGGTCTGAGGGAAAGGAAGGAGGCGAATAAAAAAAAGCAGAGATGCTGATGAGATGTCATGTGGGAATGTGTGATAATAAGATGCTGGGTGTATTTATAATCCCGCTGGCTCCTTCTTCTTACCAGTTCAGTTTTGCTAGCCCTGGAGGATGAGAGTAGATGAGAGTAGCTTTGAGCTGCTTTCTCTCACGCATCTCACCTTTATTTGCAGCTCATCCTTCATAAAATCTGCCTAGAGAGGAAGTGTGAAAGGGAAGAAAGGGTAAAAAATAAAGCTGCCTGTGTGTTTTTCGATTATGGTGTGACCTTGAGGGAGAAAACCCCTTTTGTTGATTCTCTGATCAGACTTATATGTATATATGTACTTTTTGCTGACATACAGTAAACTAATGAAGGTCTCTCTACTGCCACCCTTCATTCACTGATTGTGTGTTATGATTTGTAGTTCTGTATTTGCGTCATTCATTTATATTTATATATTTATATATCTGCATTTAGCAGACGCTTTTATCCAAAGCGACTTACAATTTGTCAACCATCAATTCTTCAGGGCCAGTCTCCCCTAGAGCATTTGCTCTACTGTTCTCCCTTTTAAATAAAAAAAGAGTTTATCAATATTTATGTATAATTCAGGTTGACTACATAGTCATGTCGTAGGAAAACATGATATGCGCACATCTTGCATGTTGACTGAATGTGTTGTTTGCTCTCGATAAATAACTATTACAAATAACTATAATTAGCCGTTAAATGCAACGTGAGGTGGTCAGTTTTGATTGTCATCTACATTTTTTTGCCATCAATCTGCACCTGATTGCTGGCAGTGCACTGGAATTTCTGTTCAGAGAATTATTATATGCAGTTTTAAACTGGCATTATATCTGAACTACTAAAAATGGTGTCCGGAGAGGACCCACTGCATGCACAGTGCTTATGTGATGATGATGCAACTTCTTGGCTCCCTTAAGCAAGTGTAGGGTTACTGGCCTGGGGTACCCATGGGTAACTAGAAAGGCATTGCCATTTGATTAGATGCGTTGCTCCGCACGTCGACTGTGGGCCTGTAATGCGTGAGGTTATAGCCTCCCATTCTGTAGCTCAGTATTAAGGCCTGTGTGTGAGTGTGAGTGTGTGTGTGTGTGTTTGTGTGTGCTGTGAAGGTGTGAAGAGCACCATGGTAATTTTGCCAAGTATGAGAGTTCCCAGGGTTGGACAAGTAAAGCTCTGCTGACTTGGGCGGTTTGCAAAAATGAGCTCCCAGCAACACAAACACACACACACACACTCTCTCCCTCTCTCTCACATTATCAAAACCAGTTTGATATGGTTTTCCACTGTGCTCAACATTCTTTCCTTCTAACCCTCTTCCCCAGGAACTCTGGAGTGTTCTTCAGCTGCTAGACCTACATTATAAGGCCTCCTGGACTTACAATCAGTCTAATCTAAATGTGTTGCAGGGTCCTTTAGGTCCATTGTAGCTCTCTGTGGAACATTTGTTTGTCCTGCCCTTGGCAGACTTGCTGAGAGTCATCTGCATCTGCATACTGCTGCTCCCCATAGCCTGCATGCAATCTCCCTGCGGAGGTTTAAATGAATGAAAGAAACAGAGAGAGAGAGAGAGAGAGACCGAGAGAAAAGAGATGGAGAGAGAGAAAGAGAATGTGGGAATGACCAGGACTGAGAGAGAGAAAGAGAGAGAGAGACGCCTTTGTGAGCCCCGGCTCTCTGGGTATCTCTCTTAATAAAATCCTGTGATTTAGAGGAGGCAGATTTCATTTGGCCAGGAATGCCACTGTGAGTTCCATGGGCTCCATGTTGTTTGTCTCGTTGGTTATTGTGGTTTGTCTGTTCGGGGGCCAAGCCCTGGAATGCTCCTCTGGCTCCTCATTGCCCTCGCTCGTCACCCGAGGGTTTGTTCTGCAGAGGATTTGATCCCATCTCTTCATCGTAAGCAGTCTTGTGATGCACACATAACCTTCAGGGAGATTAAGTGGGTTTTTTTTTTTAACATAGGGCATATGTAGTTTTAAAACGAATGCTAAATTAGCACATGTTCATAACTGAGACATTGAAGAAAAGGAGCGGCTGGTTTGCACTAAACATAGTTGGAGAAAACGGCTGTCACTGCAACATGGTAATTGGGACAGCCTTAAATCCCTGGCAAGCTGAGTCCATTCTACGGTTCTCCATGCTGGATCCCACTGTAACTCTCTAGTGCTCATTTTAGCTGGCAAACCTGGAAGGCAGGACACTGTTAATGCATGATGCCAGTGGAACGTCTGCACTTCTTCACACAGCCATTTTTTTTTATGTGGCTGCACAGGAGTTGCACATTATAGGTTGTTCCATTGTGCCAGTGGTCACATTCTCTTCATTCTCCCCTTAGCTGACCTTGTGTTGCAGTGCTGGAGAACCTACAAATTTTGTGCTGACGAGGAAATATGAAACTGATCCTGGAGCTTTTTCAATTTTTTTTTTCTGGTAATGCTGATTCTCCTTTATGTGGTACTGCAGTGCGGTGAGATGTTTTTCTGTGTGTGTGTGTGCGTGTGTGTGTGTGTGTGGGCCGATTACAAAATCTTCACAAAGAAAGCCTTCATCCAAGAATATTTACTCTGAATCTGTGAAACACATACACATAAACAGGCACACTCATGCACACACACACACACACATGTGTGCACACATACACACACACCTTCTCAATTAAACTGCCCTCAACAATTATGCCAATCCTTCATGATTTTATTTCCACCATCTATTGCTCTCCGAAAAGATGTGTTGCTATGGAAACAGATTTCTCTGGCAGCAAGTACTGCTCGCCTGCTCTCCACCTCAGATATGTTTTTCATTTTTCTCTTTCTCTCTCTCTCTCTTTCTGTATCTACTCTACATTTGTATGCGTATCCCCTCCTTTCTCTCTCTCTATCTCAGCCTCTCAAGGCATGCTTGATTTTTCAACCCACAATTTTTCAACCTTTAACATTTTAGTTCAAGTTTGCAGTTCAATTAGGTATAGAGACTCAGTGCCACTTTGCCTGCAATCAGTGGAGGGGTAGATAGGCATGGCATGTCTTTAATTGGGTGTTTGTGTTCTCTCCTTGCATAGCACTCGCAGGTAACAGTCCTCAGACACCGACTGCAGTGTATCACTTTACCGTCAGTCTCTCCTCAGTGCATATGCACATCTGTCTCTTCCTTCTCTCCTAAGGTGCATGTTGTTCTGTTGGTGTTCTTTCAGTCAGGTCCAACAGCAGCTTTCTTGTCTTTAACCTCAAAGAGCTGGATGGTTGCTTTTTTGAAGACACAGCAAGAACTTCAGCTTTCTTCAATTATATGTGAGATTATATTTTAATCTTCTTGCTTTTTTTTCTTTTTTTCTCCCCACTGCAGCAGCGCCCTCCTAATCGGCCGAAACTCAAGATGGCCACGCCGGCATCCGCATCGCTCCCCACGCCAGGGTCGGCAGGGGTCAAGCTGCCATCCAACCGCAGCGCCTCGGGCGCCCGGCGGAGACGCACACGCTGCAGGAAATGCGAGGCGTGCGTGCGGACGGAGTGCGGCGAGTGTCACTTTTGCAAGGACATGAAGAAGTTCGGCGGGCCCGGGCGCATGAAGCAATCATGCATTATGAGGCAATGCATTGCGGTGGGTCCCTCAAGATTCAGGGAAGCTCTGCTCTGTTCAGGGAAGATGCAGTCTAGAGCAGCATGCCAGTGATAATGAGATCAGAACCAGTCATGCTAACATAGCCTCTTAACCCATTTAGATGTAAAACACACGCTAAAAAAACCTAAAACCAAGGAATGTAAAAAGAATTGTAAACGCCTATTAAGTGCTTTATTACTCAGGCTCTGTAGCAGACAAAAGCATGAAATGAAAAAAACATTTGAGAGCCAACAGCTTTGTCTTGTATTTGGATTGACTTGCTTTTTGAAAGTCATTGGTTACAGGCCTTAGCATTGACAAAATGTTTGAAAGTGACATATATGCTGCTCCAGGTCTTAAGGGGTAAAACACTTCATCAGATCATTGGTTCTAAAACTGGGGTCCAGGGACCCCCAGGGGTTCACAGCGCCTTGCCAAGGGGGTCCATGAAAAAGTTTGCTAAGCACCCCTGCTCTAGATCTCCTGCAATCCAGGGAAGATGCAGTCTAGAGTAGGGTGCCAGTGATGATGAGATCAGGACCAGTCCTGTTAATATAGCCTCTTAAAGCAATAGTCTGGAGTACTTCCAACTATATCCCTGTTGTGTGAGCTCACCAAGTGCTGTCAGTAGGAAGAGGAATGATACGATTTGGTACAACATAGACCGAATAGCGAACCTGCAGTTCATGGTAACTGATTGGATCTATGGGAAACAAAACAGAAAATGAGCTTATAGCTTATAGCTCACAGTTAGTTAGTTATCAGTTCAATTCTCTTTCGATCTTGTACCAAATTCTCTCGTTCTTCTTCCTACTCACGGTGAAGTTGAATAACATGGCTATGGTTGGAAGTACTCTGGAAAATTCCTTTAATACCTCTAAAGGCTCTGTTTTGTTATTTGACATATTAAACTAAAGATATGTTGCATCAACCTTAAAGGACATATGAAGGTTCTGTAAGATGTGGGGAAAACGTAAGCAATTCTTACAGCGGCAAGGAGTGTAAGCCTTACTTCTCTCTTGAAATTATTTAATGGTTGTCACCATTACTTGATGATCTGTGGTATTGGGTGTCACACAGTGTCACATGTGCATGCACCTCTGGCTTGTTGGCTCATCTGTTTGCTTGTTTATTCTACAGCCAGTTCTCCCTCACACAGCCGTGTGCGTGGTGTGTGGCGAGGCAGGGAAGGAGGACACGCTGGACGAGGAGGAGGAGAAGTTCAACGCCATGCTCATGGAGTGCTCCATCTGCAACGAGATTGTTCACCCCAACTGCCTGAAGGTCAGATGCTATGGCCAAAAACAACCTGTAGATGCACACACCACTTCAGCTGGCCAACTAGCCACAGGCTATCTCTAACACTAACCATCATTTTGATTGGAGATCCCGCATTTTTTAAAACAAATTTTGTCAAAACAATTTGATATTCATGAAGGTATTCTTAGGTATTGCCTGAGAACTCGTGTGAATACAGGTTTTCTGAAAGGAAATTCCAGGCGGCCTTGAGCTAGCATTGATTCCATTAAAGAGATATTTATGTCGTTACAGTGTGTCATGTGCTAGGTGACAGAAATGCACAGAAATGCAAATTCACCCAGTTGGCTGTTGAGCGTTTGGACAGAGTTAAGCATGCTGGAATCATGGAGTGAGGGACTTGGAGAGAGAGATAAGAGAAAGAGGGGATATGACTTGTAATTTCGTTCATTGATGGTTAGTAGTATTGTGTTTCTGTGGGTTTTGCCTAACCTTTGCAGTAGGAGTATGTGTGTCTGTGTGTGTGGGTGTGTTCAACACTAGGACATGCAGTTCCCTTTTTAAGCTGCTATGTGGTGAGCTCGGTTAGCTTACAAAAGTCAGTCTTCTCTGACTGGTTATCTGTGGCTCTTCCTCTCTCTGCACTTTTGCCATTCGTCCTCAATCATTCTTTCTCTCCGCCTGCCTCTTTCTCTCTCTCTCTCTCTCTGTCTGTCCGTCACAGGTGAAGGACGTGGCTGGGGTAGTGAATGACGAACTACCAAACTGCTGGGAATGCCCTAAATGCAATTACGCTGGAAAAACAGGAAAAGTAAGTATCTGAGGAATATAATGAAGCATGTGCTCTTAAAAAAACATGCAGTCTAGTTGTCTATATGCAGCTTTTTTGTAGCTGTGCAGACTTAAAGTGACCTAAAGTTCAGTGTTGAATGAAGAAGAGTGCAATGTGCAGTTCAGCATAGCTTTTCTGCGTTGGTTAATTAATGTACAATTCTGTAGGGTGTGAAGACAAGAAGTCTCATGCCTGAATGGATCTTTGAATCAATGTATTGTCAGGCTTAGGTAGACATTTGTTTCCTGTTTTTTTTGCTCATGGCCTCAAGCTGAAAGCTGAATTTAGCTCTGTTTAGTTCCTGTTCCAAGTGTCACATGACTCTCACATCTCTCTCTATCTCCTGCTCTCGTACAACCATACACTGGTCACACACAAACATGCCTCACACATAGTTTTTCATGTTGACTTAAGCATGCAGTGTTATTAGAATGATTCTGGAGCTATTTATTTATCCCAGAGGTGTGCAACTGTAGAATTTATGAGTCATAGGTAGTGGAGACATTCAGGTGGATGAGGTGGAAAATGTACTGGAAAATTGTAATTAAGTAAAAGTATCTTTACTTTGCTTAAATCCTACTCAAGTAAAAGTAAAAGTACCCATCTGAAAATGTACTCGAGTAAAAGTAAAAAATTACTTCATTTCAAATGTACTTTGAGCCAAAGTTACTTAGTTACTTTCAATTATTTGATGTAAAATAGGAAGATTCATAAACCAAATCCAGCACAAGTTATCCTATAGCCAACATAAATTAAGATGATTTATTAAGACACTAATCGCAAACTAAAGTCCTGCATTCTTATTATTTCTGACTACTGACTACTGATTACTTCTAAAGCCGATTTTAAACGTGAGGTGATTCATTTTCCCTACCTTCAGCTACTTCACTTGAAACGTTAGTGATCAGGATGGAAAATAATTGATATCATGAAGACAGATTGTGCTTAACAGCGTAAGGCGTTAACCCAACAACAATAAATATACCGTTCGGGTATAACAGGCAAAACATGTATACTGTACTGTAATACATGTATACAATACTGACATTACAATACTCAATAATGACTATTAACAAATGGCATGTTTAGAAATATATGATGTGATGTGGAGTTGTACTTTGATGCTTGTGCGTGTGTTTATTTTTAAAATATGTATGTAAGCAAGTGTATGCTGTAATTTTATAATTCTGTACGTGCGTACACCCTGAATGGCCACATGTTATATGCATAAGGTATAAAGTTGTCTCCCCCCTCTCCCCCCGTTTCGTACCTTTTGGTCGTCAAGCAAAAACGGGGACCAGGGTTCAAATACGCGTCCAACCTGCCGGGCTCGTTGCTACGGGAGCAGAGGCTGGGTCGTGAGGCACGTGACGACGGTGAGCAGACCCCATCCGCCTCCTCCGCTGGATCAGGTGTCGGAGTTGCCCTTGGGGCCACAGGAGTCACACCTGCAGGAGCTTTGGGTGGAGCGCCCCCTGGTTCCGCTACCGCCGCCGTCACCTCCTCCTCTTCCTCGTCTTCTCTGGGCCTGAAGAGGAAGAGTGATCGAGACGAGGCGCCCCGACTGCGTCCGGACGATTGCTCGGGGCCCACCCCGGGTCGCCTACCTCCACTGCTCACGCCCAGTGGACTGCCTAGGCCGCGGTCTGAGATCCCGGCCTTCCTCCGGAAGAAGAGGAAGCTGTTTGAGGATGATGATGAAGAGGAGCAGCAGCAGCAGCAGGATGATGCCAACACCAGCAAGAAGGTGAGGAAATATAGATGGTTCCATTCCCACTTTCCCATCAAGTTCCCATTCCCACCTTCGCATCAAGTTCACACATTCCCACATTCACACATTCCTATGTAGTTGGTAATGCATGCATATATACATTGAACCAAATTGAACTAGTGTAAATCAGCAAATCATCAAAGTGATTTCTGCAAATTAAGGCTTTGAGGGCTCACGGTTAGAGGCATTGGGATTGGTCAACAGCCAACTGCTAAACACACACACAAACACACACCCACACACACAGACAACTGAAACTGAAACAAATGCCCATTCATGCAGCTAGCAGTCATCATCACTTCTAAAACATGGGAAATACGTGTTTCCTATTTACAAAATATGTTGCATCGTATTTGGAGAGTATAGTCTAGCAAAGGATTATGCGCCCACACCTAAATGAATAGCCATTCTGACTTCTATATGTGTTCTTTTCTTCCATGCGTAGAAGAAGTCCTGGCAAGATGATCCTCTGATCCCTAAGCTCTCCCAGGTCAAGAAAGAGGAGGAGGAAGAGGACGAGGAAGAAGAGGATGAAGAGCACTCTGAGAGAGAACAAGACGAGGAGGAGGACGAGGAAGATGACAAGCTCAAGGTGAAGCGCTCATCCAGAGCGGGTGAGAGCCGGCGCAACCGGTTGAAGGAGGAAGAGGACGACAGGGAGGAGGAAGACGAGGAGCAGGACGAGGAAGAGGAGCGGAGAAGCCACCGAAGTGAGCGTAGCCCAGGGCCTCTCCGAGCCACACCCGCCTCTCTGGAAAGCGACCAATCGCTGGGCAGCTCTCCGCGGGCGGGGCCAAGCAGCGAGGGAGGCGGCAGCGGGGACGGTGGCCCAGAGAGGACACCCCCGACCCGCACGTCCCGGGGGTCCACACACACACACACCCAACCCCACCAGCCTCAACCTCAGCCTCAGGCCCAGACTCAGCCTCAAGCCCCAGGGCAACAGCAGCAGAATCAGGCCCGGAGGCGGCGACGGCTGCCCAACCGCGAGCTCAGTAGCGAGCTGAGCAAGGAGCTCAACCTGGAGATCCAGCGCACGGAAAACACACTGGCCAACGAGAACCGGCAGCCTCTGCGGCCCGACCCGGCTGATTCCGGGCCCGATCACGATGATCATGAAGCCAGCGAGAACGAGGAGCCCAAACGGCCTTACCGCAACGGCACCACTGGAAACCTGCTGGCCGGCCTGAGAGACAGTCGCAGTGGTGGGGATCTCGATCGAGTCAGTGGCGGTGGCGGCGGAGGAGGGGGAGGTGGAGGGGAGAGACCTCACCTGCGCGCCCGCGAGATGAACGGCACGCCGTGGGAGCTGCGTCACTTCTACGGCCCGCCGCAGATCACACCGCTTGGCTTCAACCGCAGCTCTCCCGCTATCCGCCCGCTGCCGCCACGATCACCACCAAAGTGCGTCCAGATGGAGCGTCACGTCATCCGTCCGCCGCCCATCAGCCCCCCGCCCGAGCGTCTGCCGCTGGCTGATGGACGCAGCCATGTGGCCCAGCGCGAGGTCTGGTTGGCTATCTTCAGCCACATGAGTCACAGGGACCTGTGTGTCTGTATGCGCGTGTGCAAGACATGGAACCGCTGGTGAGGACGTGTTGAGTTCAGCTCTGTCTGATTGTGGGAATGTGTGTGTGTGTGTCTGACAGAAATATCTCATGGCACATTTGCTGTTAAATTTCTCTGTTGGCTACATAAATTAGTCTCAGATCTCACATAGCCAACAAAATGTGTCATCATACCATACAAATGTCTGCATGAAAATGCTGTGTGAACTAAAACGCTGGGCAATGATGATATTTGAGCACCTCAACTAAATGTCTACATACTGTGTGTGTGTGTGTTAGGTGCTGTGATAAGAGACTGTGGACACGGATTGATCTGAACCGCTGCAAGTCTATCACCCCTCTGATGCTGAGCGGAATTGTGCGCCGACAGCCTGCCACTCTGGACCTCAGCTGGACCAACATCTCCAAGAAACAACTCAGCTGGCTCATTAACAGACTACCAGGTACAGGTCAGACACTTGGATATACTTGACTATGCACAGCCCATAGTCAAAGTACTCTTGCTGGGGATGTGTGTGTGTGTGTGGGGTGGGGGGGTGTCCAAGCCTAATATTCAGGTGTATTTGAAATGCCCCACCCATCAATATAAAGCATAAATGGTTAGGTAACAGTACCCCTGCAACTGGAAAGCTCCAAATGTTGACCTTGCTACACAGTATACCTGCAGCCACGTACACCTGTGTGATAAGGGATAAATCCCTGTACCCCCCCCAAATAACCTAAGGTAAACAGCATACTGGGGTGTAGATGGTGATCTTCAACTACAACGACTTTGCATGCATGTATTTCATATACATCTCACTATGGGACACACCGTTTGCGTGGTTAAATTGGGCTTCAGCACATTGCCATTCCAAGGGTGTGTCCCATAGTCAGATGTCTCAACATGCTTCCTTTGAGAACTGGGGTTACAAACCATAACCTGTTTTTTGTGTGTGTATGTGTATATATGTGTGTGTGTGTCTGTGTGTGTGTACGTGTGTCTGTGTGTGTGTACATGTGTCTGTGTGTGTGTACGTGTGTCTGTGTATGTGTGTCTGTGTACGTATGTCTGTGTGTGTGCGTGTGTGTGTGTGATTAGGTCTGAGGGTGTTACTGCTGTCAGGCTGCTCATGGGTGGCCGTGTCAGCTCTGTGCACCTCATCCTGTCCACTGCTCAGGACCCTAGACGTCCAGTGGGTGGAGGGCCTCAAGGATGCCCAGATGAGAGACCTCCTTTCTCCTCCCACTGATAACCGCCCAGGTAACCCCCACTTAGCCACCACACCACCACAGACCTACCCCTACACAGCAAACGCTGAAAGCTGAATGTGTAGAAAATGTTACTGACTTTCTAAACTTTAAATACTTCCATACCTACAGAATAATGGTCCAGAAGAGTCTATGATGGAAATTATGATAGAAATGTATAGATTCAGCCAGAACATTTTAAAAAAAGGTCAGTTACAACATCCAGGCATACAGAGTATGTTACAGCCACCTATATATATAAATTAAGTAAACTGCCATAGTCATGGTAGTTATTATATAGGTGTGCTTATTGTGGTTCAGTGTTTTTGCTGATGTGAACTTGTTATGTAAAGTCCTGCACTACAGTTGTATGAGTGCAACAACTTGCCATGAAAGTTGCCTTAAGTACACTTGACTAAATTGCTGGCCAACTGGAGAGCCACAGAAGCATGGAAAAAGTCAAGTGACCTACATACAAACTGTCGGTCTAACCTCAACAAGCCCCTCTACACTGAGGCACAAACGTATCTTCACTAAGAATAGATATAGAAAATGTCATGCAAGCATTGTAGGTACATATTGATTAGCTGATTGCTTGACAGTAAACAAAACCAACAAAAAAGTATCAGTGCTAAAAAATGCATTAAAGATTTGATAACTAGCTGAAGGGCTGAGGTGTACCAACTGTTCCCCTGGTCCGTGTGTAAGCAAGCAAGCTGCTTACATGTGGGTTTAAAAGTCAGTAGAAAGTGTACCCCTGCCCTGAAAATGGCTGATATGTGGCCCAATGGAAAGCTACAGAGAGTTGCAAACTCTTAGTGACCTACATACAAATAGTCAGACCAACCCCAGAGACCCACAGAGGAACACAACCTTCCAACCTGCCAGCACTGATCTTCTACTGACTCAGACTAAAAGGCACTTCTAAATGTTTCTGGAAAATAGTTTTGGCACCAAACCGACCTCTGGTGGATACAGTGTGCATAGCACCATGCCTGGAACTCCTGACTTATGTAGTGACATTTGATTTGAACACATAACTTGACAGGTGAGTACATAACACATTCGTAGAAGCTGTCATAAATTGCTCACAAAGCATTCATAGGTGTTTCATAAGATATGGCTCAACATAAAAGGAAAACGTGAATGCTGCTCTGAGACTGTTGGACTTTTATTTTGATTTGAAGTTATTGCCATTTTGTAACCCACATTTATGAAAGGCTACGTATCAATGTTGAGTGAAACAGTCATCAATGCTTTGTGGGCAATTTATGACAGCTGTTATGAATGTGTTATGCACTCACCCATCAACTAAAGGGTTACCATGGTATCTAAAGCTCAGTAAGCTTTCTGCAGTCCATGACGACTGTGTTGCATAGTTAAGGAATGGAAAAACTATGCTTCATCATTTGCAATTGCAATTTTACTAGGCTTAATACATACCTCCCAAAAGTCAATGTCACACTTTTTCCACAGTTCCATATGAAGCTCATGGTCATAAATGACAAGGAACTAAGAAGATGCAATAAATAGTTCCGGTTTAAAATTCAGTGTCGTCTTCTGATCAGCACTTTTCATCAGTAAAACTGCTCGAATTTCCCTGAAAAACAATCCAAGAAGCTGTCTTTAGAAACCAGTCAGAGCAACATGACGTAAATGTTTGAATCAGCACCCCCCAAGCCACCAACCCACAAATCATCAGCAAATTATGTCAATAAGTCAATTAATGTCCAATAAGTCTTCAAGGGTTCAGAACTTAGAGTTTAGTGGTGATTTACCTACAATGGTATTTAGCTACAGAGAATCTGTCTTTCTTTCTTTCTATTCTGTTCTTTCATTCTATTCCAAGTATTACAGTATGTTGGCTTTGGTCTGGTTGGCTGGTAAGGAGTTGTGACATATTCTCTGTGCCACATTGTGTTTCCACAGGTCAGATGGACACGCGCAGCAAGCTGAGGAACATAGTGGACCTGCGTTTGGCGGGCCTGGACATCACGGACAGCTCCCTGCGGCTCGTCATCAAGAGCATGCCCCTGCTGTCCCGCCTGGACCTCAGCTACTGCAACCACATCAACGACCAGTCCATCAACCTGCTTACCGCCGCTGGCACCACCACCAGAGACTCCCTCACAGAGGTCAACCTTTCAGGTAAACACACACACACACACACACAAATATAAACACTATTGGGCTAACTACCAGAGTCCCTTGCACTCCCAGAAATGAACTCCAGAAATGAACTATTTAAGTTTTTTTTCCTTTAGTTCATGAATATAATTAGTTTGCTCACGTTTTTGTTTTCTCTCTCTCTCCTTTCCCACTCTTCATATGTGTCTCTTCCTTGCTTGATCCTCTACCAGTGTGCAACCGAGTGACGGACCAGTCATTGTCGTACTTCAAACGCTGTGGCAGCATCTGCCGGATTGACCTGCGGTTCTGCAAGCAAGTGACGAGACAAGCGTGCGAGCGTTTCATCGCCGAGATGTCTGTCAGTGTGCCCTTTGGCCTGCGTGAGGACAAGCTTCTCCAGAAGCTTAGCTAGTCTGTCACCTTCATGGACATCATTGTAAACCTTAAAAAAATTTAAATACAGCAAACAACAAACCAGAAGCCAACAAAACTTCACACCCCCCACTTTGCACTAAAATTCATCAAGAAAACAAAAACACTTGCATAATTAGGTGGAAATCTGATTGTTTTGTTGTTTGGACTTGTTTTGTTTGTGTTCGGTTTGCTTGGAAGGGCCGACCTCTAAGTGTGGATGGATGAGGAGAAGCCATTGGTCTCGGGAAAAGAGAAGCTCTCGTCTACACCATGATGGATACAGACAGTTACAGATGCTCGAACATGGCTTTCACACACACACACGCACGCACACATACACACCAGTAAATCCATGTGACCTATAGCTGAGGAAGGCACAAGATGCCTCAGCACGTCTCTTTGTGGAGATAGTGTGCCTCTTCAGGCAGCAGTGTTTCCCTGTGTACAAATGGTGTTCGTCTTTCATGCCGGTAAGGCAACCCACCACCCTTTTTGTACAAAAATAAGAAAAAGAAAATCTTGTTGTAAGATTTCAGGTTGTGTGAAATCTTTTTTTTTGGTTATTTTTGCTATGTTCAAAAGTTGCATTTTATATATATAAAATATATAAATATATACAGTATAATGATAACGTAAACTCATTATTTTCTGTTGCCTCAGTATGTTGTTTTTGTTCTTCTCTGTATGTATACAGTATTGAATGCACTCCAGGTTGGCCGTCTAAGGTCCTAACATTTCTCTTCTGAGACCACTCTCCTCTTTCTTCTCTCCTTGTTTGTTGCTTTTGAGGTGTTCTAGTATATTCTGAGTGTTGTGCTCTAGTGTGTACCAGTGTTGAGGTCTTATTTCAGTACAGTGCCATACACCACATTACCCCTCATGCTTAGCCTTCACACCCAATTGGAGTGTGTGCATGTGTGTGTGTGTGCGTGTGTCTGTATGTGTGTGCACGTACAGCCATGGCCTCTGAAGAGTCACTACATAACCTTCAAACAGTGTTTCATCACAGGGGAAATTGTTATGGCTTGTTGGTATTCCTTAATCATGCAGCTATTGGGACATGTTAAATGGGGAAATGGTGATTAATTGCTGGGAAAGGACTGACTGTTTGACTGGACCTGTCCTCATGTTGCTGGGGGGGTTTGGGGATTGCACTTAATACCCCCATTAATGTTTTGGTCTATGGCACTCACATTTAGACAGTCAAACCCTATTCTTACCATTGCCTGGTTCAGGTTGTAGTCAGGTAGCCCTGGGCTAATGAAACTGAGTGTGGAGTTAGGTCACTTCAGAGAGAAACTTTTTACAGCAGATTTAGATAAAACTAAGCTATTATTTTAATGAGTAGAATTAAATAAAGATGATTATTGTTGTGACCATAATAATAATTATTATAATTTACTATAATAACGCTCTGAATTTTTCTCAGGATCTTCAGACCAGGAGAGTTAGTTTGTGCCATCGGTTCATTTTGTGTTTAAAACCACTTTAAATTAAAGTTATACACACTTTCACGCGCCACCATGTACATTTGGCTATTTATATTTGTAAATTCTTAAGAAAAGAAACGGATATGAATGTGATTAAATGTATATTTCTCTGATGCATTGTGTTTTTTTATTCCTATCAATTTTCTAACTCATAAGAGCAGATGACTGGAGAAAAAACATTAAAATATAAAACATAATTGCAAGAAATAATAACTAAGACAAACTTTACAGGTGTAATAGAGAGTTCGAGAGAGTGGTTTTAAGACAAGGTCATGTTTTATTTATAAGTTATTTGAACATAATCACTAAAAAAAATAAATTATAACTAAACATTCCAAAACACATAGACCATACACCATACCTTGTTCACAATCTCAACCAACACGCATTCTCTCACACACACACACACATCTCCCAAAGGGTAACTGCAATTGGAACAGTTTGCTTGTGACATCGTTGAATTAGCAGCAGAGCTAGGAATGTGGTTTGAAGTGCACACAGTTCAATAGGTCTAATCCAAAAGTTTCAGCTCCATAACAGACTTCAGAGCACATGCGACCGCACTGAATTAAAACCATTAGAATTGTCAAATATTGCACACCTTGGAGGGCTACTAGAGCAAATTAGAGCAAATGGAGGCTTGGGGGCGTCCATGTGAAATTGCACCACATGACCCTAACTATATGTTTAAAATGTGTTTAATGCATCTGTGGTGCATTTGTGCATGTTACGGTCAATTTTCTCTTTGTATTGTGTTTGTAGTGACTTTTTGTCCCAAGTCAGGGAACTGACTAGTATTACATACACACTAACAGACATCACAGCCTTCCCCAAAAACCATTCCCACATCAAATTTTGACACTTCACCCATCAACAGGTATTTGTTTCAGCATTTTTAACATAATTCATCACATACAGGATCAAGACAAATTTGTTGTTTGTTTTTCTTGTTCAATTAGAAATGTCATTTTATTTGTACTGTTTGGACAGTCTAAAATCAAAGCCCCATTAAAATGTCGATATGTTCACCATGCAAAACTTTCTGAACATACTAAAGTGACTGGTGAGTTGTCATGCTGTTAGTCTATTTGTTAGACAACAAGATTTTCTCTTTTTTTTTTCTCTCATACATTTAATTAGCAAACCAAAGGCCTACTCTTATGCTGTGATGCACACTCAATCAAACCAGACCCCCAAATTAATTTAAAAAACAAATGTGTATATATATATATTTTTCTTTTAATTAATACAAGTCATATATTTCAACATTCAAAGCAAAAATTAAAATATATAGATATATACATCTCATTATTAGTTATATGGAACACCATATGAAATCATACCACATCATTATTCTCTGTTTTTAAGTTTCTCAATACACTTAAATCACCACTGGGGTGGGTTAGAAAGTTGCAGACACACCTGCATATATCTTTGATTTGTTAGTTCTGTGTGTGTCAACACAGATATATAAATGCATGAGAGGACACAAAAAAAAGAACAAATCAACAACAAAAAAAGTATTATTCCTTTCCCTTTGGGAAGAAAAAAACAGAAGTGCTGGAGAATAACATGGATGGCGGGATTAAGACGTAACAGTAAAGCAAACAAGAGAGGGCAAAGATGAGGGGGCGATATCGAAACATTATCTGTGTAGCACCTGTGTTCCTTCGTCAACCTGCCTCTACGTGCACCGTGATATCCAAACACTTGACACATATGAGGCTACATATGCTGATATTGCTGCCCCGGTTTGCTTTATGGGGGGGGGGCAAGTTCAATATTCATCGGAAAAAAAAAAAAAAAAAACTTAATTCCTCAAAAATGCTACATAGTGTCTCATGCTTGCCGCGGTCGTGCATACAGAGGAGTCAATTAAAACTGTGTGGTGGAGTCACGGCAGAAACATTTCTCCACCTGCCTTCCAGTGGTTCCTACTGATACCCCTCTTTAGCAAAATGGTCGTGCTGAGACATAACCGAACAGCAAAATAAAAACTGCGATGACTTCCTTCCCTGAAGGGAACTGAATGTGGGCAAAAAGCATGTAGCCTAGCAGCTGCATACGCTGTGTGGAAGGGACAGGGGAGGCTATGTAAGGACAGGGATTCATCAAATTCTCAAAACCAGTGACATGACCTCCGAATCGGGGTGGGGGGAGGTTACCCTGATCATATGCTGAGCACTTGACGAGCTCTGCACATGCTAATGCACCATTTTCATTCCATGTGGCATGTGATGGTTGCAGACGACCCCTTGAATATTTCCCCCCCAAGGGAGAACAAATGCTCGGACACCTGTCCACCCAGATACGCTGGCATAGACTATGCATAAACACCAGGCAATCTCTTCTTGGTCTTGAAAAATTGCATACAAGCACATCATTTACGTTCTATGGAGATCACCAATATTAGGTCGGGAGTGTAAGACCATCCCTAGTAGAATAACAGGGTGTCTGTTTACACCATAGGGACAGGCTCTATTAACTGGATCACAAGAGTAATGACATTGAACCGGGAGACTGATCTGACATCTGAAGGTCTCACCTTACAGAAGTCTAAAGCAGAAATGGTGACAGCCATTTTAGAGTGGCTTTGTGCTTCCCTACCCATGAGCATCATGTTTCTAAGCACATCATCAGATACAACTGATAGTATACATCTAGAATAGCTGGAATCTTCGTAGTGTAAATATATTGGTGTTGCATTTTCATGAGCTGGACATAGAACAGTGGCACATCTAAAAAGACCAGTAATTTGGGGGTGAATAACTCCAAGAATATGAATATAAGTCCAGCCAGATTCATTTGGCCTGGCAACGATAGAAACATCAACATGTCCGACGTGGCTACAGTCACACAGTACAGTAAGCGCTCTGACAAGAAACAGTATCCACTAAGGCAGCATCAGCGAGATTTAGCACCAGCATTCAGGCTGGGATAACTGAAAGAAAGGTGAGGATGGCTCAGTGACTGCTGCTTAGGACACATGCTGGACTGGAATAGTGTGTGATGACGGCTCTCGACACACGCGCACACACACACACACACACACACACAGACATTTGGCACAAAATCCCCACTGCACTTCTCTCTGTTTCACTTCGGTATTTCACTTGGTTATTTCACCTGAAAACAATCCCTCTCCTTAAAATATCCAGAATGTTCTCTGGTTTGTCCCTTCCACAAGAAAAACAAACCAGACTGCCAGCATTGAACTGGCTACACGACGATCTGGGAAATATCATTGTCAACATCTCTTCTGCCAGCGTATTTAAACTCAGACTGCCAAAAGATGGAGAGACTGAAAGCATAAACATAAACAAAACAAATAAATAAAACAAAACAACACAACAAACAAAACAAAACATCGGAGTCTGACACCAGAGAACATAAATTCACATACATGGTGCACGGATATCCTTGAAACCAACCGGTGTACCTGAATCTTGTTAACGTGTTGCATGCCCGTTGTTTTCATGAACAAACACAATTTTTCATGACTAGCCCCACTGTTAGCAGAGTTCACACAGTGTTACACATGTGAGGCTACCAATATGAACGCACACACAGCCAGGCCAGGTAAGTTCTTCTACAATCTTCTACACATTTGCCCAGAGGCTCGCGAAAGGCAATGTCAACAACGTCTTTTGAGACAATTCATGCCACACACATCACTGTGCATACCGCAAACAACAAACCATGGTCTCATGGCCATTACCACGTCTCAAGTCTCTGGCTAGAACCTCTAGTTTTGTTTTGCTTTTTTTTGGAAGAAAAAAAAAAGACATTTCAGCATGTCTCAGCTGAGGTCCTTTCAACAGTCCCACAACCGGAGTCACAAGAGGTTTAGACCTGCTGTCGAGCAATGATGTGGATGTTGAGTTATGTGCGCATGTAGTGGTTTAGCTGAGTGTGTTTGCTTTTGTTAGTTTGTACGTTCAGTGTAACGTTTCTGTTGTTGTTGATCACCCCCAGGAGTTGGTCGGCATTCTACTCTGCATGGGTTAGGACTTGAAGACGTGCACGGCCCGCACCACATACTGTCTGCAGATGGGACACTCGCTCATTCGCTTGCCGCATTTGGTGCAGGTGACCATGTGGCCACACTCCAGGAGAACACAGTCAATCACGGCGTCCATGCAGATCCGACACAGGTTCTCATCTGAGACCAGTTGTGACTGCCCGCCATCTGAGAGAGAGACAAACAGAGAGAGAGAGAGACAAACAGACAAAGAGAGAGAGAGAGTTTATATTAGATACTGTGCAGAGACTGTGATGACCGCATTCCCATAAAATCCATTTCTCCTACATGCTGTTTTCCTCCCACTAAATACCACGCTCTTCACAAAGGCCTCCAGATTTACTTTGACTACAGTTTGCATACATACATACATACATACATACTAGCCACGGCCACTGCCACTTTCTCATGTGACAACTGGCCTACCAAATGTGGGTGGATGGGCTTTCAAATGACAAACAATGCCCCAAATAACAAGCAACGCACAAAACCACCACTCTGTCTGTGGCTGTTTCTGAGTATGACTGCTTTCCAATTTCCAAAAACGTGGTGCCAATTGTTCTACAGATGACAAAGAATAATTGGAAAAACACTAGTCATTGTCAGAGTGTGAGATGTTCCCTGGAGATTGGACAGAGGTACACAATCAGATGCTGATGCCACTAGAACACAGTACTCACTAGTATTTTCCACATTTTGCCAGTTTCCACGGCAACACCAGAAAATAAGAAAGGGAATCAAATCAGAATCAAACTCAAGTCAGCTCTTTTTCAGCAAAAATGTATTGAGATGTATTGAGACAAAACGCACAAAGCTTAGTTCCAAGAAACACCATTGCAAGTTTTGATATGTGCCTTGAGACTTAATGAACCATTTGTTACATCCACACAAGATCTCATCAGGAGAGGTTCATGTCACTGAGCACCACCACACATGAGGGGATGGTATTTGAAGAGCCATTGCCATGGCAACCCCCAACATAAGCTGTACTGGGAAAATGCAGAATAATGGAGAAGGGGTGAAGGAAGGGGGAGAGGGGGTATGATGAGGTCAGAGCGCTGCAAACTTGGCGGAGATGTGGATCTTAGGACATGGGACACCCAAGACTCCATAAGGTTATGAATGGCGGAAAGAGTGGGGTCAGCCTTAGGACTGCAACTCAGCATGCAACTCTTGTGATGGGGGAAGGGGCATGCCTCGATTGCCACAGATGACCGTGGTGCAGGCAGGACAGTGAGCATACAGGAGTGAGATGAGATTGTATATAGCAATTGCATCACTGGTGGGTGTGGACACAAGGGCGAGGGGGGGGGTCATGGTAATAACCACCAATCACTAGCCTTACCTCCGATTCCACCATTGCAGATTGGCGGGGGATAGGCAACCACTTCAGTGGGAGGAGCAAAACACAAATCTATTAGACACTGGCGCATCAGACTTTGAGTGAACTGCCAAAGCACATGTTTACAGCACAGTGTGTAACCATGACGGCACATACATTTAACAACACATCAACAGTTCACTCAAAGTGATGCCCTTGAGGGAATAGAACTATGAGCACATGACTGACAACAGGAAACAGTTTCCTTCTGAACTACCTAGGCAGACAAGTGCTTGTACAATATATGGGCTTTCTAGAAATAGTCCAATATGCTCAAAAAAAAAACAAAAAAAAAACAAAAAAAACCCACAAACCATATAAGGGGAAAAATACTGACATTATTGGTACCACCACACTATACACTGCAGTGGATGGGAAATGGCAAAAAATATGGACCTTGTTAAAACAATGAACCAATTGTTAATTTTTTAAGGTTGACTGAACATATCTTAAACAAATCATGTCTTTCCTCTCCCATGCTTTGGAGTGTGAAGTCTGGAAATAGCAAAGAGAGTCATCTTACCGGCAGTGATGGCATTGTTCACGTTCTCCACTGCAAACAGACAAAAAGTGCAGGTTTACATGAGACCAGTTATTGTGCTGAAACAGCAAACAGTTAGTTATTGCATCTCTGAACCACCACAACCACTGACTTTTGCTTGATTAATTAACTGTCATAGGTACATCCCTTTGTGCTAAACAGTCAATCCCAGTGCTCCCACAGCAATGCTGAATCATGATCTTGATCTACCATTATCTCTTGATCTACACTGGCAGGGATATCACATTGCTAAGTCCCAGTCATTCTGCTTGCCATGAGCAGAACTGGGTCTGTATATAAACAACAGGCACATTATACATATGGACATCCAGAGGAATACAAGGGGACTTTCGCTCTATCTGACTAATAAGGACAAAGGTCCACTCCTTTAAAACACTGTTATTAAAATGAGTTCTCCCATCAGTTCTCCTAGTACTTAATACTAAAGTACAGTAAAGTAATCTGTAGATTCCTCTAGGTCAGTATGTGTGTCTGTCATCAACATGCTTATCTGCATTGCCTATAAAGAAATCTGTTCACACATACACACAAACCTATGTGCGTATATGTGCACTGGCCTGTGCATGTGAGTGTGTGTGTGTGTGTGTGTACACAGGTGCCTGTATCTGTAATACTCACTGGACTTGCGGTTCTCCTCGTTCTCGCGGTAGAGCCTCCGCACCCGCTCCACCAGTTCCCACTTCTCACAGCAGCCGGAGAAGCTGACAAAGTTACGCACCAGAATCTCCTTGAGCTGCCTCACGGTCAGCCGTTCTACATCCTCCAGCGAGGACAGATCCGAGAGGGAGGCCCGCGCACGCCGGCGTGTCTGCGGACTCACCTGCCGACCCCAGGCAGAAGCAAGAACACAACACAACACCCGAGAGAGGAGCGGAGTCAACAACACGTGGCTGGACAAAGGAATTTATGAACGACGAAGAAGACTTAACTAAATTAACTTAATTTTTACCGGAACATATTACTCAATGATAAAAACTAATGATGGTTCAAGTACACAAAAAAATAACTGTCTACAAAAGAATAAATACAGCTTTATATGCATTGGAGACTATAAGCAATGGAGAAATGCACTTGATTGTACAGTTTCTAAGCAATTAGAATCATTTCTGCAGGCTTATAGAGAGATAAACATACAGTCTTGGATTCATTTTGTATGGATATAGTAATGCCTATATTGTGCTGGCTGTGCTGCTATTATTTCTGGATCCTGTGAGAATTTGCAAACCCCACTGGAAAGAGCAAAACAAAGGGAGAGTCTATATATAAACTAAGATTATACATCTCTGCCATTTCCTTAGCTCAGTTTGGAAAATCTGAGCTCATAGGTTCCAAGTAATTCTAAAAGTTCCCTGATACAACCGCTTAGTAAATACAATTAGTAGTAAAATGAGTGTGTGAGTAAGTGAGAGAGTGTGTGTGTGCTTGTGAAAGCTACAAGCCAGACCACAATGATATCATGGTATCTGTGTGTAATCAGTAATTGAAAGAAAGGAGAGTGATTCATCTTCTGCAATCATGTACATTACAAGCAGTCACTCGCTGCAAAAGAATCTGAAATATTATAGTTTATGGCTTACATGCACTGTGAGTGATAGCAATAGTGCTATGAATCACTTCAAAAGAAAGTAAAAGGTTTTGTAGTTGCTTGTGTGTTACACTGTAAATATGAGTGTGGGTGCGTTTTTGTACAAGGGTAGATAACCCTCCTAATCATCCTTACGTGGACAGGTATTCTTAGACAGGTGTGCTTCAGTGGGTCATGACTTACCTCGGGGGTGTGATCACTGGGCTCCAGGTTAAGGAGAGACAGGGAGGTGGCATCACCTATGTCCTGTGGGACACACACACACACAGACAAACACACAAGCAGATATGATTCATGACTGTAGCACAGGTGGGAATGAGTTCCTGGGCAGCTGAGGCCAAGCCTATTAGAGCAGCTTAGTGGAGCAGCAGATTACACGCTCCCTGTTGAGGGCCATTGACAAACTTGGCATTCTCCTTCCATTCAGCACAAGGGCCCTGTTTCACTCACAGTGTGCACACGGGAAAGTGAACACTTCATAGTTCAAACAGGTGAGTCCCCTCTACTACAAACACACACACACGCAATTAACACTACGCATCGTAATAACGCAAATGTATGCAGAAATCCAACACACACTGTATGCAGAAATGTTGGGGAAAAAAACCCAAAAAAAAACACAACTCCAGCTCATTTTGTGATTTTGATGTTACACTGCAAAATACACAGCTAGGTATGGTGAGAAAGTGAGAGTGCGATTAAAAGACCAGAGCCTAGCAAGAGAAGAAGACCTGAAAAAGGAGTAGAGCTGTAAAGGTGGAATGTCAAAGTGACACAGAGGTATAATAACTATGCAGAAATACAGAGAGAGCAGAGTGACCACATATAGGCCAATAGGATATCAAGATAGAACAGAAACTGCCCAGCATTTCGCACCTGATTGGTGGACCCTGAGCTGTTGCTCCTGCTGAGGACTTCTCCCTGAGATGTATTGATGGGGGAGATCTGAGAGGAGGAAGTGGAAGCGGGGGGCTCTAGGGCCGAGGGGGGCGGCGGAGCAGGCGGTGGATCATATAGCGGCCGAGTCTGCAGCGTGGGCGTGTCAGGCTCCTCCTCCTCCTCTTCCTCGTCGACGTCGCTCTCGGCGCCCTGGTGGCACAGCACCAGGTCCACCAAGTCCTCCTTCTCACGGCAGGTGTCGGTGGGGATGTTGCGCAGCAACAGGTACTGCCGCAGGTCCTTGACACGCAGCCGCATGAGCAGCGGCCGCTGGAAGGCAGTGGCCCGCAGCAGGTCACAGGTGGCGCACCGCCGCAGGTTGTCCTGCAGCACTGAGCACAGCGAACAGAAGTTCTTCTTGCAGTCGCAGCACATGTACTGGAGAGAGAGAGAGAGAGAAGGAAAGAGAAATGAGAGTGGGAAGAGATATACAGAGTGAGGGAGAGAGAAGGAAAGGGGGAAAGAAAAATCAGAGTGGAAAGAGAATGACATAGTGGGGAGCAGCGAAAGACAGACAGACAGAAAGAAAGAAAGAAAGAAAGAAAGAAAGAAAGAGAGAGGAAATGAAGAAATCCGAGTGGGAAAAGAATGAGATGATGAGGGACAGCAACAGGAAGAGAGAAAGAAAGAAAGAAAGTGGAGAGAAACAACATGACAGAAACAGTGGGAAAATGAGAGAATGATAAGAGGGAATGAAGAACCAGAGGCAGGAGGACAAGCAAAAGAAGAAAGTCAGGTGTGAGAAAGAGTAAGGAGTGACAAAAGTAAAGGAGAATAACAACGTGAAACAAAGCAAGATTGACAGGCACAGTATGAGAAGTAACAGAGGGGCAGAAGGTAGAACGGTAGGTAAAACAAAGCAGCAGCAGATGAAGACAGGAAGAGATTATTTAAAATAAGAGACATATCAGACAAGCTGTGAGAGCAGGCTAAAATAAATCAGCTTTCGTGCTTTGCACTTATGAAGCAGCTCAACCTTGCTGCTGACATTTGGCCTTTCAACAGAATATGTAATCTGGCAGCAATTTCACAGCACTGTGGCTGTCAAGGAGGTATAAGTGAAGCACTGATTACACAAAAAGACTTATTTTATCTTTCAAAAGGAACTAAAAGGGGTGAACAAAAGAGTGATAACCCCTGCAAATGTTCTAAAACATGTTTTCACCCATGCCCACAGGCATGCTGCAGAGTTATTGAGAAGAATGACTGGGCCATTCTAACAATCTCTTCCCACAAAAAAAAAGAAAGAAACAGAAAACGCAGTTCCCCTGCCACCCCAGTCTTTGTGATGACTGCCAATCAGTATGGGTCTCGGAGGTCACATGACATAGCTTTGGCCTGGCTTGAAGGTCAAGAGGAAGCAAGAGCACTTTGTCTGAAATGCCCTCCCTTTTTTCAGCGTTTCTTTCATGGCTTTCTCTGCTACCACCCTGTTGTTCTCCAATCCTTCTTCTCTGTCAAGTGCTCTACTCCATCATTCTCACAGCTCTCTCTCTCTCTCTCTCTCTCTCAAAGAGAATGATGTAACCATCTGTATTTAGTCTTTCTTGCCCTGGCAGTCAGAGGGACATTGGGGATTACTCATCAGAACACTACTAACCCACACTGCACGTGCACGCGTGTGCATGTGCATGTGCAGGTGTGTGTGTCCATAGCTCATCTTACTATACATTAAAAGTCTATGCCCTGATTTCTAAGGCTTAGTCTATGTTTAAATCTCCATCCATAAAGAATTGCTCGCTCATGTGCCCGTCACCTTACCTCTATAAGAAGGTCTAAGGCCTCCTTTCTCTCAGTCAAGTATTAGACCTTACTGATATTAACAAGGCTACATGTACCAACAGATGCCCCTTTAGGCATTTTTTTAAATGGTCATAATTAAACATTTAAATTAAACAGGTGCACATTGACATTATGTCATTTTGCAGATGTACACAGTGCCATAAAGATACAATGACCTTTCCGTGTTTGCGGTCCTTGAAACTGAACTCGGCTTTGCCCATAATAACGCTGAATTCAACCAGTCTAGGGACAGTAGTACTACATGACACGCTGTCAGCAGGTATGCCTATATAAGCTGAGTCAATGCACTATTGGGAGCCAAAGACAATCAGCAGGACTTTTAGTTTCTGAACCTATGTGGGAGATCTGGTTATGTTTCCCGTCCCTAAATACCTGCCAGAGGTGGACATCCCAGGTTCAGAAAGTAAATGCACAGAATGCAGAATTTAAAATGCACAGGCAGGGGAAATACATGCCAGGTTTTTTATTTTCTGTTTGTCCAGCTATGTTGCATGTTACTACTCCTAGGGGGTATTCCATGTAAGTGGTTAACTGGCAAACCTGGGTAAGTTAAGCCAGAGGTAGTGGTAAACCTGATAATAGAAAAGCCTCAAGTCCTTGTTTTTTTTTAACTAAACAAAGCAAGCACACTACTCTATTAGGAGGTTTACCACTGAACCACCTACTTACCCCCTGAGCAAAGTGAATCTGACTGGCAACCCTCTTCCAGGGAACCCTCCTCAGCCCCTCACCTTCCTTCTGAAGACTGAGAAAGCCTGCCCGCAGGCCTTGCAAACCAGGCTGGGGCTCCCTGAGCTGGTGGGGGGGTATGTGGAGTATCCGGCACTGGGAGCGAAGCGGAAGGGCCCAGCACCGGTTCCAAAGCCCGTCTGCTGCCCACGGACCGCACCTGTGCCCATCACCTCATTTAACAGACCACAGCATGATGCCCACATGGATGAGGCCCCCGCCTGGAATAAGAAAAAGATGTGTTATACACATGCATAGCCCAACAAACATCACCATGTACATCGAACTACCATTCACAACATACACATAGAGGCCTACTGTGGCATACACATAAACAGTATAGCTTCGGCCTGAACAAATGTAATACATGTCCCACGACATCATTCCCACACAGTTTGTTGCCGCCGAAGAGCATGCCTTCACAGGCAAGCGCTCATCTAGTCTTTAACCCATTAACAAGGTCACGTTCTTTACACATTACATCACAGACTTCAGTTTACCCATAACAACAGCTCCTAACTCATGACTTCAATACATTTTGTAGATCAAAGTTACCTCCTGTGTTTGGTATAGGTTGATTTGGTCGGAGAAGCTTGTGTTGTCGTATTTTCTACATAAAACGTCCTGCCCAGAAATAGATTTCCTCATTGACTGCGTTCATCTTATTACAGCTGAGAGGGAGAGTGACTACAGGATAGAGGGATTGTGCTGAGCTATATCGGGCAATCATTGCGGTCCATTTGACAGAAACCACGGAGTAGGGTGAGGAAAAAGTGATGGCTTGCCTGGTTTGACAGCTGAGTGTGTCGAATAACATTAACTTAGGGGACATTAAGGAGGCTCTAGGGCAATCGATACAAAGCTCTTCAAACATATGAAATTAAAACGTCTCATGGCTCCACGTACATCTCTCTAGCTAGCTCGCCAATCTACCTGTTACCTACAATGCTACTGTGACTCCCAAATGACCACTGCAAGGAGAAATATGAATGATGATGAGACACTGACAAGGATCTAGCGTCTGGGATCTAGCTATTTTAACTAAAAGTAAAGGCCAAATTGATTGTGAACGAAATATCTGCACAATCTTCTTAATGCTTGTCTCTGTTGTAAAGCCACTAACATTAGCTATTTAAAACTAGCAAAGAATCACTATTCAAGATGTGCAGTGAATCATAAAAGTCTAATCTATCATTCAGAAAAAGGCGCCACAAAACCATGTCACGAATCTGATATTTAAATACATCTCTCGCGATTTAATTTATAAATGCACGGCACAATATCTATGACAACACAACACAGGACTAGAAAAAAACAATTGTCGGGTTAGTCAGAGGCTGGCTAGGCTAGCGAGACACTTAACGTTAGCTAATCAGCTAGCTCTATACTGAACACAACCAAAGGAAGCACGCAAGCAGTGTTTGCACAACGAGTCGGCATATGTTGAAATGCATAGGTACCTTCATATCAACTCCCAGTGGCTAGTTGTAATCACCAAGATAAACAGATGTGGTGATCATTGCAAGAGCACCACGGGCCACCACCACTACGTCAATCGAGCTAGTGTGTTACCGTTACGTCTTCTTCAGAGGCTCTCACTGTAGCAGTGATGTTAGCAAAACATTATGGATGCGTGTTTATCCAATCACAGCAATCCCAGGAGTGCCACTATGTTTAGTAGCCAATGATCTTCATGCTCAGTTTTGCAGAGGAAAGGCTGGCTTCATCAGAATGTGCAATGCAGTGCATGCTATCCCATACAATAAGCTTGACGAACTGTAGCAGTACCTGATAGGGATGACTTCACTTCCATGAGTACTTCCAACAGAGAACCTCGCAGCATATTTAAGCAAATACCCACACTGAATATGATTAAATGCAGTTTCTGCGGCTGTTGTGCATGAGTAAGCCACTTCAGAGAAATATCACACACAAAAGCGTTTTTAATAATAACAACTCTACCACAACTACTCAAAAGAGTAAAAATCAGTATGATTAAATATTAAATTCTTTGATAATTTCAGTTAATCGAGCAATCGACATTCGATGCTTTACACTTACGCTTTGCCCGCTACGCCGGATGTTGAGTCGAGTTTGAAGAGTTGACGCGCTGAAGCGAAGTTGCAAGTGCATATGTATACTGCTTACATTTACTGTACAGTTTGCGTTCACGCAATATTATATCGCAGAGAATTTGTCACAATGTATGGTAGGATAAGACAAGTCGAAAGGGTCGTCTAGTAGCGAATTTTCTTCGTTAACAGTGGCTCTTAGTCCAGATAGTTAGCTAACAGGCTAATGGGCTACAGAGAATGCATGTCAAGGCTAATGTAATAAATGTTAGCCAGAGGAACGTCAACCTTTGATTAGGTTTTTGTTTTTCGGAATACAATTGCACAATTTTTGCTGTCAATATGGCGAGTGTACACGAGAGTTTATATTTTAATCCTATGATGACCAACGGGGTTGTTCACGCCAACATATTTGGAATTAAAGACTGGGTGACCCCATATAAAATCTCTGTTTTGGCTTTACTCTACGAAATGATCACTTCGAAACCAATGGCACTCCTGGAGAGGCGACGTCTGAACAAACTCATCCTTCCCCTGCAGCAGGTATGTTCTCGCAAACTTCAGCTGTTATGTCTGACGTTAAATTAACGTTATGTTCCTTGCTGTTTTAATTATTCTCAAGTCTTTGATTCATAAATTGTCCGCTCGATTTCATGTATTTTTTTCTTAGGGCCCAGACCTTACTCTTAAACAATTCCTGATGATTGTGGAATTGTGCTGCCCCGAAACGGCTTTAGAGCTCAGGTGCAGGTAAGGGGCAAGTTAATTCATAATTTGTCTAACGTTTCACTTTCCTGGTGGAATTTATTATGAGCTGGGGTGTTTACCGTATTGTTATGTTTTTAGAGAAAGCACTTTGGACCTTAACTTATGCATTTTGGCTAGTTCAGGGTTTTTATGCTGGGAGATGCTGTATGCATGTTTGGTTTTTATTTTAGTCATCCAAATTTTATTTTTTGTTTTTTTTACACCTAGGTTATATCAGATGGCAGATGGTGAGCTGAAAGACATGGAACATTTCTTCTCCACTCTACCAAATCCCTTCAGTGACTCTGAGGTTTATAAAACCAGTGTAGTTGGTGAGTGCCGGTTAAGAGTAGAATGGTTGCTGGCACAGCCAGTCATAACGCTAACTCCATGCAGTATGATTGGGGTTTGAACACGAACATTATATACATTAATATATCAGTAAATACTCTTGCCATTAAATTAATAACTTTGTAGTTGGTTTCAAGTCCCTTTTTTCTTACACTCCCTGTGCTTGTAGGTTTGTTCATGCGCCATATGCTTCTGGCTTACAACAAGCTGTCATTCAGCCAAGTGTTTAAACTGTACAAGTCCCTGCAGCAGTACTGCAACAAGGACCGGTGGACCTCACCCAGCTCCGGACCCCAGCCAGAGCTGCCATCAGGTACAAATGAGGACATGGAGCTAACCAGCAACGAGGACACGTCAGTGGACAGGGTGGACGGCATGGACAGAGAAGAACCAGATGCTGGTCCTCTGCACCACTCTGAGTTGTGGTGAGGACTGCATTTCTGAATGGGAGAGCTTTGTAATTACTTGAGTCTGTGATTCATGTGAGGTGGTCTGGTGATGTGCATGCTGCTTTTGACTGTACCATCAGTAAAGAAGAAAAAGCAGTCATAAATGGAAATAAATGTGTTGTCCTTTAAGGTTCATTGGAATTGTTAGCATTTGTGTGAGTGGGAATTCTGGCATGTACAGTCCATGATTCATGGTGGACGATGTTTGTATTCACAGTGGCCATGACACCACAGGTCCACTCTCACAGAAGCAAGCCGAGTACTTCTTTGCCAGACAGGTCTGTGTAATCATCTGAACACAGGTGGATGTTGGTTTTTGAATGACATTCTTTTGTGGTGACTGTCAATGATGCAAGTAAGCTAGTTATGATAGCATATTTTTGATGTGAGAGACCATTAATCTACCCCTCATAATTCTGCAGGCATACCTGTTGAAGAATGATGAGAACAAGGCCATGACACCAGCTGTCCTACAGAATGAACTGAACAATATCCTGAAGTTTAACCCAGACTTCGCTGAGGCAGTAGGTTGTCCAATAATTTCACTCGGTAGCCAGAGCTTTATAGGATTGACTAATTATTTTTTTGCGTGTGTTTTTTACATTTGCCTTTTTGTATGTGCATGTCTTGATTGACATATTGCTGTACCTTTCTCAGCACTTATTTTGATGTTAGGTTGAGATCATTTAGAAACAACACACATGCTTGTTGATATGTATTAAGACTCCAAAGATAGGCACAGAAACCTGTGTCTGTAACAGTGTCTGCTTACTGACACATGTCCTGTCTGCTCCTGCACAGCACTACCTGAGCTACCTGAACAGCATGCGTGTACAGGACATCTACATCTCCACCCACAGCCTGCTGCACTACTTCGACCGACTCATCCTGTCGGGTGGAGAAGGCAAGAGCAATGGGGATGAGAGCTATGGACGCAGTCTGCGCTATGCCATCCTCAACCTGGCCACTCTGCACTGCCGCTTCGGACACTAGTGAGCTGCTCTGTTTACTCTGGTTGTGTTGTAGCTTGATAGGATCATGATTTTGTTTCATTCGTGAGTATGACACTCAGCAGGAGACACACACACACACAGTGAATCACAGGTAGACAAAGTCTGGATCAGAGCATTTTTATGTGTGCCCCAGATTGTTTGTTTTCTAAAACCTCTGTGTTTTTGGGAAGCCACCTACCCTTGTTATGCTATTTTGAAATATGTTGTCACTGAGCAAAGGAACTGTACTGGTTGAAGTGTTTTTGTTTACAATCTGGAAACTCCACAGGTAATATTCCTCGCTGCTCTTGCCAGCACATCAGTGCCACTAGAGCACAGAAGGGCCTACAAGTCTTTTCATATAAATAGCAATACAGGTAGCATTGAAATCAATGGGGTATTAATGTATGGGGTATTTTTGCTTTAAAACTGCAGTCAGCAAGCAGACTTGGCTCTGCAGGAAGCCATCCGCATTGCTCAGGAAGCCAATGATCATGTGTGTCTTCAACACTGCTTGGTATGGACACTATTTATTATGTCGTATTTTATCATGTTTTATGTTGTTGTCATTATACTGTGGTATGTTATACTGTGACCTTTGTGTATCTCTGCTTCCACATTGTTCTTATGTTTCTTTCAGAGTTGGCTTTATACAGTGGAGCACATGCGGGGATCAGATAGCGTGGTGCTCACAGAGGACTCTGTCAAAATGGCTTCCCACTTTTGTCTCCCGGTACCAGATTTGATTTGAAGCTTTTTGTTTGTGTTCATGTCATCCATAACCTTTTCATTTATCAGAATTAGAAGAACGGAGGGGTTATGTAGCTGGCAACTACCTTAAACAGTGTTTGCCTCTCAATTATTTGATATTCCAAATAAGTTCCATGAGATGTGCATGTAAAATGGGGATGAAGGTAACTGTTGTAACTTGTTGTCAAATTCGTTCAACATTTTGTCAAATTCGTCCAGTACTTGGCCTCTTTGGGCATTCAGTCTTTGGTCCAGCGGGGGGCAACACAAGGCATTACTGCCAACAAGCTGCTGGATGCTTTGCGGAGCACAGACATGGTGCACTGGAAGCAGAGTCTCTCTGAGCTCATCGAGATAAGCTTGGCCCAGACCACATCCATCTGGAGGATGTATGGCAAGAGGTAAGTGAAAGCCAAAGCCATGGTTGACAAATATATAGACAGTTACATATAGTTATTTTGTTATTAAGTTCCTTTCTAACATGACTAAGCGATACCTCATGACTGAGGTCATACGTTACTGCTAATAAATTCCTCTGGAGTCCTCTGCAGTACAACATGGTTCCTGTTGACTGTTTCTTACCTTGAGTCAAACACGATTTTAGCAAAGCTTTGGAGACACACAACAAGGTAGACCTCTTGTCAGAGGTGGCCTGGTGTCTCACCTCCTGTGGTTTGACAGTGTCCTGTCTGTTTTCTCCCTCCAGCACGATGGCATGGCAGCAGGCCCAGCTGCTGCTGAACGTGAACAGCCTGGAGCCGGTCAACTTCGGCGTTCAGCAGAACAACACAGAGGCCTTCGCCGTGGCCCTCTGCCACCTGGCTGAGCTACACGCTGAACAGGTATTTCACATGTCTTGCAACTTATGCAAGGTGCTGGCATATATCTTTATGTACATACATCTCTGTCTTGCCCTAGTACTACACTGGAAATGTTACAGAAACAGAAAACCAAAGTCATATCAGTAACAGTTGGCTCACACTATAATCAATGGAACTGGCTACATCAGATGCGATAGCTCAGTGAATATTCTAAAAAAAAAAATGAACAGTCCAGTCTTCTAAATGTATTTTGATGTGACTTAATGCAACTTTGTTTTATCATGGCTTAATTGATGTGACTGTCTTTAACCAGTGTGCTGTGACCATGATGATATATTTTTCAGATGCTTAATGATGTTGTTTTGTGTGGTGGTGGTAGGGTCTGTATGGGGCAGTCACTGACATCATGACACACCTGAAGCAGCAGTTTCCCCCTCACACACAGCACGCCAAGGTGAGTGACTACTATAGTCTATACCTGATGAGGTGTGAGCTCTCTTCAGTCACATGTTCACATCAAGCTTTGTGCTGAAAATGCCAAAACTGAAGTTGTAGTGAAGTAATGGAAACATTGTTTTTTCCCACCCATTCAGCTTTGGATGCTCTGTGACCTGAAAATTCAGTTTGAGAGAGCCATGAATGATGGCAAATACCACCTTGCAGAGCCTCATGTCACAGCGATTGCTGCTCTGAATGAGACTGAGGGGCTCTACAGGTAACAGACTTCTTCCACAACACCGTCTGTTGTGTACATTTCTGAAGGTGTGTCTGTGTGTGTACTTTTAAGAAATATTTCCAATATTTGCATCTTGCAGGAAGGCTTTACTACTCAAAGCACTGAATCAGACATCAGAGGCCTCGAAGATCCTTCAGCGACTTCAGCAGCTGTGTGAAAAGAAGAAGAGTACTGAGATGACCATCAGGTGAACTCACTATAATACCACTGTAATAACATGATGTCTGCGCAATTGAAGATGCGTTATCCAATGTAATCAATGTCATTAGAAGTCAATGCTAAGCAATTTTCTAAGCATACATGGATGGATAGATTTGTATCGTCTTTGGCACAAATGTATAGTGTGGGTTTCTTTGTACTAAAGCAACACACATACACAAACAAATGCAATGTCATTCAGCTTCGCTTACCCCACCTTTAAAAATGGGTCATTTGCATGTAATTCTGTTGATGTTGGGTGCCTGTGTTGTGTAGGGTCTTGCTGGCCACAGCAGAGCTGCACTGGGACTCCTGTGGTTTTGCCACTGCCCTTCCCCTCCTCCTGCAAGCACTTACTCTCTCCCGCCAGCACAACCTGCAGAGCCTGGCCTCTGAGACGGTGCTTCACTTGGCTTTCACACAGGTACACACATTTCATAACACTGCACACCCAGAACACACACACATACATACACAAACCTACATGCATTCAATTCATACGTACGCACAGTAGGGCCCAGTTGATGCATGCATTCTACTGTAACAGGTACCAGGTCAATTACTCAGTTTCGATGGCAAACACCATGTTCCTTGACTGTGTCTGTCTGTATTCTGGCAGCTTATGTTGGGAACTCCAGAGCAGGCCCTGGCTCTCCTGGAGGATGTGCTGGAGTCCATCCTGGCCCATGGTTCTCTGATGGATAAGGGCCGTGCACTGCTTCTTATGGCCCGCTGTGAAGTGGCCCTGGCTGGGACTGCGGCGGAGGAAGACAGGCTAGCAGGTACCAGCTGAAATTCTGAATTATTTTGTATATTTGACCACCTTGAAAACTTGAAAACACCTTATATATTATATTTGACCACCTTGAAAACTCATCTTGCCTGCATTCGACAAACAAGTTTGTGTTTTTAACTTATTACCTAACTTATGATTATATGGAGTGTTATTTCTTAGTTTTGTCATGTTTCTTGATCCAAAGCCTTTTTGAAGCCTTTGTCTTCACTCTCCTTTGTTCTTGCACATTACAGCTTTGGAAAAGACAGTGGAGACCCTGGAGGAGGCCACGGCTTATTTCTCTCGCCTCGACTGCAGCGAGCGTCTGCGGAAAGTCTATTACCTGCAGGCCCGTCTGCACCACACCCTGGGCCACACCACTCAGCACAACAAATTTGCCATGCTCTTCCGTCTGCTGGACCAGGAGCTCCCACTGTCGGGGGTAACTGTTGTGACTCACATCTAGGCATCAACAGATATGCTCTTAGAACATGTTTGCATGTTCTTGTGTGGATGGTGATAATTTTGTGATCATCCACACTTTGAAATGGGTCTGGGACTGATGACCGTACATGCCATCTCGCTGGAGAAAAGAAACTGGCTAGTGTTGTTTCCACCCTCATTTCGTTTACCATAAAGTCTTTGTATCAAGTATTTTTAATCACCTGTGTGAAAGAAGTTGCTTAAAAGAGATCGAACTGTCGAATGTGGGCAAGCTACAATAAAATGTTTTTGTTTGCAATATTGTTGCGGTTCTCTTTGTCATATCTACTTTTAAAATCTTAAACGTATCCAGCAAACATCTCAGTGCCACTTTCAGTTAAGTCGGAGGCTGATGAAACGACGTGGTCCTCCCCCAGATGCGTTTGCGTTGCTGGCTTGTAACCCGATACCGTGGACCACCTCCAAACATGTACCGTTTCCGTTCGTTCCGACCAAATTCCGTCTGAACTTAAACCCCTCCAAGATGGAGGCACTTGGGGGTTACCGAACCAAGTCCTCGTCGCGAAAAGAGCGAATTTTAAAGATATTTGTGAGTTTAGCAGTATGCATGGGTGGGTTGTTCCTGGTTCAGCACAAACTCATCAGGACACCAAAATCTAAAGATTTCTATTCTTTCGATGTCATGGATGCCAAAGGCAGGACTGTATCATTGGAAAAGTATAGAGGCAGAGTAAGTAAATGCTGAACGGTAATGATTTCAAACTTTTTTTGGCCTTTTATGCATAGAGATGACACCGAGATGTCGATCGACATAGCTGCGTGTTTAAGACTTACCATGTCTTACATTTAAACTATCTCTGTAGGTCTCGTTAGTTGTAAACGTGGCGAGTCACTGTGAGCTGACTGAGAAGAACTACCGGGCCCTGCAGGAGCTACACCGCGAGCTCGGGACGTCGCACTTCAATGTTCTGGCGTTTCCCTGTTCTCAGTTCGGGAACACCGAACAAGGAACGAGTCGTGACATCGAAGTATGGACCAAAGCAACATACGGCGTCACTTTCCCTATTTTCAGTAAAATCAAAATAATGGGATCTGAGGCCAACCCAGCCTTCAAATTCCTCACAGGTAATTCACTGAATGCAACATTGATTCCATTGGCTATCCCTTGAGGCAAGATAGCACTGATGTAGTCACTAGCTAAAATCATCGGATGCACAGGCTAAGGTTAAACATATTCAGTTAAGAAATAATTATTGTCAAACGTTCTCCATTTCCTTGGCCATTTAAGTTAGCAGTTTTGAAATAACATGTCATTATCCTAATTTTGCCTCAGTGTAAAATATATAGTCCATATCCTCAAATGCAGAATGTATGCCCCCTCCCAAAAGCCGAGCAAGCAAACTGTCGTGGCATTTTTTGTGTCACTATTAACTTATTTTCTGACAGTAACATATCACAGGTAACGATTGAACTTTCTCCATGATATGGTTCTAAATGTTGAATTTGCCAACAGAAATGTTTTGGTTATGACAAAGCAGATAAATGTGTCGATGCCTGGATGTTCTAACCGTTGATTGTGAAATGTCTGATGAATATACAGATTCTGTGCAGAAAGCACCTAAGTGGAACTTCTGGAAGTTTCTTGTGGGTCCTGACGGGAAGGTGGTGAGATTCTGGAAATCCGATGAGCCTTTTGGTCAGATACGACAAGAGGTCACGGCACAAGTACGCCAGATCATTTTGAAGAAGAGGCAGGAGCTGTAAGAAAGTGCGGTAGTTTCTCAAGTCATGCACACAGCTCATGGATAAGTAGCTGGCCTGGTGCACTAATGAAGGACTGCTGATTCATTTCACAGTGAAATGCTGTTTGTTTATGTTCCAGTGCATGGTTTGGAGAGGAAGCAGTCTTTTGTCTTTTTCTGCTTTACGGAATAGTTTGCTGTTGGTCTTGAATGTTTGTGAAAACATCAAAAGTTAAGGTACCCAAGCCACTCAAAATAGCCACAGAAGATTGCACTCTCCTAATTGAGGACAAGTTATGGTGATTAGGGTTAGGAGCCCTATCTGGCATAGGTCATAGGATTCTTGAGATAATTTTGTTGTTGAAATACAGATTGTGGTTGTGTATGATTATATTGATTTATTGGTTGTTGTTGATACAGTGCTATATTGTTTTAATTACCACTCATCAATGACTTTGATCAAATTAATATCATTTAAGTGATCAATAGGAATATATATTCTTATAAGTCTGTCAACAAAAAAGAAAATCTCATTAATAATTCCTTGTTACATGCCTGTGAACCACTGTGAAAATATCAGGGAGTAATGTTGTCTATGGAAATAAATTTCCCAGAAGGTGTAATCTGCCCATCATGTTTTACATGTAATTTATGCCTGTGTCTCTTTTGAGGTAAATGGTGGTACTGACTTCCATAATACTGTCTATCAAAATGAAACTAAATAATTAGCTAATATAGGGCATAATACTTGACTTGCAAATCCACTCAGACTTACCTGCAGTCACCCTTCTTTTTTGTAAACGGACATTTTGCACATAATTATTATAATGTTTTGCCTATATTGATGATGGTTCATAGTCACTGGTCTAATGGGAGGGGGTTGAGGCGGCGGGGGTGGGGTGTAGGAAGATGGGACATGAATGTGTGTGAATGCACAGTAGCCTGCGACTTCACACACACACATGCACATTTCTAATTACATGCCCCATGATAACTCCATACAGTTTTAACAGTCTAATGACCTTGGGAAATTACCTCAGTTTGGACTCAATGACCCCTCGCCCCCTACACACACACACACGCACACACACACATGATTTTTGGCGCTATTTTTTCAGATGTTGGGATGTCACTTGTGTGTGTGGCAGTCATATTATTTTGTAGTTTTGCACAAATCATTCCTGTCCTAGGTGGCAGAGGCGGTTTCATAACAAGGCAAACCCAGGTAATTGCCTGAGGCCCCACCCAAATCAGCTCCTTGTAAGACCCCCCCAAAAATCATTCCATCCGCTGCTATGAACACGTCAAAAACATGTTTGAGCCTATTTTGTTGCTGTTTTCTGACTTAGAATACCATGCATCAAAATAGAAACAAAATTCCTAATTCATGTGTATCTAGTATTTGTCTTAGCACATACACCCCCCAGGTCGCACTTCACTGGACCATACCATGAATAGGAAAGATGAAAAAACATTGTAAGAGGATATAGAAATACAGATATAGAAATACAGCTCCATGGTGGTCTTTTAAATTGCCAACAAACTGAGAATTACATCAATATTGGTGTTGCAGAGCCAATAGTGTCAAGAGTTACAGCCAGCCTGCCCAAAATGTTCCAAATTCTCTCTCCCTTTCCTGCTACATACATTGTTCATTAATTGCCTTTCAAAGTGCAGTGTTATGCGGTGTCTACCACATAGCACTGTTCAGTGATTATAATTTTACTACCTGGTTTGATCCAAGAAATATACATTTTGCCAAATCCTTTGACCATGGTTAAGTAGTGCTACACTTCACATTACTAGTGAAAGTGCACTATATCACTATTCTGTCTTGGAGGTTATATGCTGAAAAGTGCCACAGGGATGGTCCTTCTTTTATTTATTATTTTTTTTTGTTTATTGTTTTTTTTTTGTTTGTTTTTTGTGTGCATTTTTATAGAACAAATGTGGAGGGCCGCATGTAATTGCCTCAAAATGGTTAAATCCGCCTCTGCTAGGTGGTCCAATCACTTGTGCCAGAACTAGAAATGTGTTACTAGAAATGTGTGTTCATGTAGCCTACAATATAGAATCAATACTCACTCCATACCATTCCACACTGATGCAGTAGTTCATGTAAAAAGAGGCCCAACCAAGTGCTGATTTTTAGAAGGCCGACATTTCTGTGTTAAAAATTCAGATTGTATTTGTCTTATGCAATATTCCAATTTTCAGAGATACAGTTCGAATTTGGGGTTTTCATTTGCTTACCCTATTGCTTAATCTATGATGTGAGTTTCACTTTTTACATTAAATTACTGAAATAAATACACTTTGCAATATTTACATTGGGTGAGAGACACCTCTGAATATCTATTGTACAGAAGAGTATTAGGGCAAGGTGAAGATAAAATGTGTTTGAAAATTCCAAGGAAAAATCTCAGAATCGTCAAACTTTTCACAAAACAAATTCAAATCAGAATTTCTGAGAAAAAAAAAACATTCTGCACTTAATACTAACACTACTTTAGCAGAATTTGCCCGGCTCTTTCAGCAAGCAGGTTTCAGTCCTCTTCTCCCTCCCTGCTGAGCCTTACGCTGGACTTGATGATGTGGTCTGTTATTTCTGTACAGAAAGAAAACTCAGAGCTGTGAAGTGCTGTCTAACTAGCACTGCCTATTATTGTGAAAATGATATCAGACAGCACTACTGTAAAGGAGGTAGCCTCGTGGTCCAGGAGTAGTAGACACATCAGATACAAAAAAGCTTAGAGTGGCAAAAATATTTTATTATAATCAAACCCCCCAAAATAACCACGTGAAATCTATTTTCTAAACACTAAGAATGACAAAAGAAATTAGGCAAGTATTAGACAAATAGGACCAACAAACAAACTAACAACCAAAATCTGACAAAAATCAAAATAACGCGCGGCGTGTCACGCAACTGACTCTAAATAAACACCGCTTAGAAAACCCGACGACTCTCAGCAGCCGCGAGTATCACACACAACACACAAGAGCCCCCATCACGTCCCCGCACCGGGACTTAAATAACAGGTGAGGTCTCGTCACTCAATTAACAGGCTCAATTAAATAATTAGGTCAACAATGACCACCGCACCTGCGGAACGTGAGGCGCACACGCCCCCCTTTGCGCGACACACGCCACTCGATACAAATCATATCCATAAGAAAAAACAGAGAAACTGCAATAACAGAACTCATGTGCACTATAAGTTACTATTATAAAAATCAAAAACACCATTACAGAAACAAAAAAAGAAACAAAACCAACTGTTTCTATCGACCTACTTAAATTATAGTGCGATGCGACGGTGCGAAGTCGCATCGTCACACTACTCCATCCCCACTGCAGAGCCACAGACTACTGGTCGCAGAGACTACTGGTAAACTGGAGAAATCGCTGTGCTTGCAGCAGCGTACAGTCCCTCATCTGCAGTCTGTGTGCTATTTTAGAACACAGTGGCCACGTTATGAAAGGTAAACACTTCGGGAGAGGACACAATGGGGAACAGCAAGTAATAACCAATGTGTAGTTATTATTATTATTATTATTATTATTACTAAAATGTCTGTTTTTAAATATGCTTTTAATGGCTGATGCCAATGTTGATCTTATTGGGCCAAAATGTCCTACCAGTCGGGGATTCTTTTCATAGCCTAATAACTATAATATGAAAATAAATGATTCTATAGTTGAATTCATTCAAGTACATCAATTGTTAAAATATCTTTTTTGTATACTTAGGTCAATTCAGGGGAAGTCTTACAATGGAAACATGATGAGGACAGTAATCTCCAAAAAATGTTTTTATTAAATGCATTTCAGAGAGAAAGTCAAAAAACTATCAAGTGAGTTTAATCATGTTATCTATAGGCCTGTGTTGAATCAATTTACTATCTCAACTTAGGCGTTGTGGTTTGTTTGTGTGTAACCGTGACTGTACGATATTATCTAATAATATAATTTTTCCCGCTTATCAGCCGGTTGTAACTCATGTATGTAGACAATGAGCATGTGTTCAAAACACAAAGGAAACATGCGGTTCAGTTTTAAAAGTAGCTAACCTGCTGATTCTGTTGCACTTTTTCAACCATCATTTACCATGGTTTTCAGTTATCATTAAAGAGAGTATTGATATGGAACAGTGAACTTTTTTTACTTTTTTTCTCCTTTAAGGTGCCCTGGTATTTGGGAATAACACACATCTGTCACCAGAAACAGTATTTAATTCTCCAGGTGATAATAAGAACAATATCATTTCTTTCAAAACAGCAATGCACTGTAGTCAATAAATCAGCTAAGTGTGTGGCAATAGATAAATAACACACACAGAGATAGATTTATTGTCTTATGTATAGATAGTCCATTAGCCAGTGTGGTACTTTTCTGTCTCAATAAATATGCATAAACGTGTATAGTAACTTTGTACTATTGAAGTGTCACATTTGCAGTAAAAGACATTGTATGCAGTACAGTAAACCAGCATAGAGTCATCAGTGCTTTCAGGGGAGACTGGCCCTGAACAATTGGTAGTTGACAAAATAGGACTTGCTTTGGATAAAAGCTAATGTCACTTTTGATGCTGATATGGATCATGGATGTTTCTGAGGATGGGCAGAGTGTGGTATTCAGAATGGTGTGGAGAAGAGTGAGGAGCTCCTGACAATGATATGTTTTTTGTCCTGTTTGTTTCCAGTTTGGAACGACACTACTTAAAGGTGAAAGTGAATCATGGTTGGAGAATAGGGGTGGAAAGAGGAAAGGCAAGTTTACCATCTGTCCTCAGCAGGGTTACTGGTGTCAGGATGTCAGGATGGATACTGCTTCTGCTTCTCCATCTCCATCTTTTTACTGACCGTGTAAAAGACCTTCCAGGGGGGTAACTACAAAGCAAGGTTACTGGGTAAGCCGGGTAACTTCAGGTGTAACTGCTGATCTCAAAACATGTCACTCAGAGATAACAAATGCTCACTGAACTGTTCTTTTAGACAGTTGTTGCTACCAAAGTTACTCCAGTTAGCTAGTAAACTTGCTTTCTAGTATAGGCCCTAGACATGCAAGAGCCCACATTAAGCCTGTAGTTTTTGTCACCCTAACATCATGTATGTTTATAGCCTTGTTTCCATTGCCTCCATACAAAAAGAAAAAAGATTTAGCATAGCCTGCAGTAAATAAAAATTAATAGTTCAAGATTCAAGTCAGATTCAAGTTCAAGTACTATACACTTCTTTTTTGTTTTTATGGATGGTAATAAAATTTGATAGCACTGTTGTCCAATATACGGACACTGAGCTCATTATAACCCTTATACTACTGTTGCCACATTTCCTTTTATTAATTTTATTAATTAATTTATATTGATTTGATGGCTGCAACTGACTCGTTTTTATGGTTTTGGTCTCAATTCAGTCTCGACTCTGTCTACTCTTGACATAAGCAATCTCGCCCCCAACAGGCCTGAGCTTAATTATTTTTATTTGTTGAAATTTAACTGCACGTTGTCATTTATTGTGATATTCAACATGGAGAACAGCAGATCAGTTTTCCTGCTTTGAAGTTGGAAGTTGATGTCCACTCTGTTTTGCGCGTCCTTTGTTGGAGATGTTGCCGCGGGTGTTGCAGAGCTCTTCCTGGACAGGGAAATGATGGATAACTTCCAGGTCAACCAGTGTTTAATGACTGTCTAAAATGTAGATAGAAATAATATATTTCACTTCCAGTCCATTCTGATTAAGGTTGCAAATGAGGACAGTGGCAACCGTAGGCATGCTCACCATAAAACCTTTGCCTTTTTGGAACTTTTGCCCTGTGCCCAAGCCTATGAGAATTTAGGTAGATTAAACCATAGTGGAGCCTAGAGAGGACATTAACACAGAACACAAATGTGGGATCTTTGTGAAGGACAATAGGCTAGTCCAGTTATTTCAGCAGGCATGCCATCAGGCCTAACTGGCGAGCTCCATCAACTGCACACGAGTGGCCTAAAAGAGGTTTGTCTCCACCTGCTGTGCTGTCGTGTTTTCAACTAGGCTTTTTTTTCCTGACCTTGTAATGGACTGACAACGTTCAAGTAAACAAAGACAGAATCTGATTTATTCACAGCAAGCAAGCAGATCACTTTCCGATCTCCAATCAGTGCCAACATTTTATGAGGTGTTCTCTACCACGTAGCCTACAGAACTGCCACCGTCGCTGAATAGGCCTAGTTGTGGGGAAAACGCGGCAATGTTTTTACGCGCCCAAAAAAATGTTGCCAGGTTCTTCAAAATCTTTCATCAAAGGAGCGCAAAGGGAAAAAATATTTAACTGTGCAAAACATAAACGCAAATTGCGACAAGCAATTCAATAGTTTGTAATTTGGCATTTCCGTTTGATATACTACTTGATATTGTCAAATAGACACATTCATCAGCAATTCCTCCGCCTACTTCCTGATATTGATAGTGGAGTTAAAGCATGCAGTGCTGAAGTACGGCAGACACGTAATGTAAGTAAATCTCTTATTTTAGCTGTTTGAGGTATTTGTGCAATGCATGACATGTGTGGAGGTAGATAGTAATTATGTCATAACAAACTTGAGTGTTGTTCACCACAGAAGTAAAGATAGTTAAAGTTAATATGGACATCACAGGAACATCACGTTGCGTAAATATCGGTAGGCTACTCTGTTCATTTGATATTATAGGCATGCTATCGATGAAAAAAATATCCTGAATGTACAACATTTAGGTTGTTGTTTTGTTCATTTAGAGAAACCTTGATGCAGTCATATGCCGAAGTAGCACTAGAAGTTTTTACGCCGAGTAAAACAGCGTAAGGTAGGCGCTTTTCCCGTCACGAGTGTTTTCCCGCCAAATCGTGGTTCCCTTGTCCCGCCGATATGACGCTCCATACCATTCCGCTGTCAAGTGTTGCCATGTTCTTACAAAATAAGCAAGATGCTGCCAGCAGTAAATTGACATTATCAACATTAACAACGAAATATCAGTAATGATCATATTTTTTTAAAAGATGTTGTCATAACTGAATAAACACTACCTCTCTGCAAGTTCCTGTTAATTAAGTGGTATATCATCAGCATCTCTGCTGTCATTGTCAAAGCTCTTGTCTGTGGCACCTTTTGCCTGATAGGTTGTTGTAAATGGTGAATTTGCTGCATCCTCACACAAATAAGTTAGCCACATTGCTGAGAGCTAGATCATTGTTAGGCTGCATTTATAGCTAATGCAACAGGAGGTAAGCAAAACAAAAATGTTTCAAGCTGTCTAAAGACACCATAATGTGTATAGAAAAGTATTTTGTATTTTTTTTTGTACTGCAACATGACCACATGAAAGCTGGTGGGAACATACTCATTTGCTCATTTGATGCACATTTAGGCTGCACTGAAAATACATGTGAGAGCTTGCACTCTCAGCTACCTCTGTACTTTGTGTTGACTATAAATCAAACATTTGTTTTAAGGATGGTTTGCTAGTCCACCTTTTTGGGCAGACAGTTCTCTAACTTTGTTAAATAAATAAATACCATTAAATATAATATTCTTATAATTTTTAAAAGCATGTCATCTTATCAGTCCAATTCTGTCTGCATAAAGTCATTGGGATCTCATTTATTGCTCTAGTTACACTGTATAGATGGGGAAATGAAAACCTTATGCAGTCATATACTGATGTGAAGGCCGAATCCTATGAAGACATGTGTGACTTTAACGGCCAAATTTTTTTTTTTTTTGTGAAAAGTTCACACAAACATCTTTTAAATTTAATTTGTTACAGTTTTGTGGCTTGTGGCTCGTGACCTTGTTTTGTTCAGCCTAATTCATCATTGACTTTTTTGTCTCATGTCCCTTTGAATGAACTCAGAAAAAGACACATCATCTTTTCATGGCCACAGTTGTAAGGAGATGGAATCAAAGAGGTGAGATCAGGTTTATCAAGTCTTATCTGTGTCAGATGAAAAGTACATTCATTATTTTATAAACTGTAGGGTCAGCTGTGCTCAAAATCTGTTGTTTTCTGTGACAAAAGAATAAGCTACAATTTTTTGCACATGGGCAAAGTCTATTATAGTGTTGCATAAACATTCAAATATCGCAAAAATAAATGTCATTTTACACACATTTTATTCAACAAAATATCCACACATAATTTCTGTATACCAGCCTACCAACTGTAATATAATTTCTAAAAGTATATATTTCTGTTTTAAGTGAAAAATCTGACAAGAGCAGTCTACAAGGCATCAGCCAGTTCTCTGCAAGGACAGACCGATCAATGGACCAACCAGTCAAATTCAAAAGAGAAGCTGACATATCCATAAGGTTTGAGATGCTTCTTCTCATTATCCAACTTCAGATGGACTTCAATCCTCTCTTTAGTGCACTGATGTTGTTGCAGCCCCACATGGGCGGTTTTGTTTTCAGTGCACAAAAGAATGTGCTACAAGTTCTTGCACATGGGTCATTATAGTGCTGCATGGACACTATGTTTTGGATGTTCCAACTAAATAAATGTCCCTTTTCCCTCTTTATCACACTTTTCCCTCTTTATCACAAGTTTCCACTGGAAAAAGCTATAGCTCATCTGCTAATGTCATATAATGTTTATATGATGCTAATGTGATGTAATATTCTGTTTTCACTTTAAAGCTTTTGCTATATTCTGTTGGGAATGTTCCTGAAGAGTAGAATTATGTAGTGCAAAGCCTGTACATAATGAAGGCAGCTAGCAGGAATGAGAGTATAATCTTATGAAGCACAGCAACAAAACAGTACTGGTATATAAAAACCTAGGGTTGAACATTGAAAAAGTTATGAATTACTATATTTAGTGCTGTTGCTTTAAATCAGCATAGGGTTTTGCCATTGTGTTATGGAGATTGTATAGAGAATGTTTATTTTTTCCATCAAATACCTGAAACTAATAATGATTTGAAATGATTTACAGCAAAACATCCACAAATAGTTTATCCACAGACCTAAACTTTTTTTCAAATGTAATTTCTAAAAGCGCATATTTCTATTTTAACTGAAAAATCTGACAGGAGCAGTTCACCAGGTATCAGCCAGGTCTCTGCGAGGACAGACCATTCAATGGAGCTCCCAGCGAACTTCAAAGGAGAAGCTGATATATCCATAAGGTTTGAAATGCTTCTTCTCATTATCCATCCAACTTCAAATGGACTTAATTCCTGTCTTTAGTGCACACTACAAAAATACAAAAGAACAGCAAGCTTCCATTAAATACCTTGTTATCCTATGACACTATGGCAGTGCCCTACAGAATGAACATCACATTAGACACGTATTGGTGTTTGCTGCATGACTCCTCCAGTCCATCCCATTTTTTACTATACCAAAATGGTTAGGTCTACCTATGCATACCTTAAGCTGTTAGATTCAGATCTCTGTGTGGAGCTTGCTATGGCTCACACATGCATGACAGTTTTCATTGAGATACGCATTGTTAGTGCTGTAATTAATCAGTTAATTAATTGCTGATTAACTGGTGGATTTCTTTTCTCATTTCATTGATTTGTTGTGAGCTTTATAACATCTAATTAGCTGGAATCAGAGAACTTTGACCTTTTTCTTAAGAGTAATTACGAGATCAATAAAGAAACAAGCCTGATTTATTAGGCAGGCATTTATCCCTGTTATTTAACCATTACCAAATTGCATACATTTTTATAATTTACAGTTTGTCGTATCTTTCAATGCAGTGAGATGACGATGAAACTGCTGGCTGAGGATCAATTCAAGTGTTCACTCTGTAAAGAAGTGTTCACAGACCCAGTCAACATCCCCTGTGGACACTCTTACTGCAAGATGTGCATCAACTTACACTGGACAGAGCCCACCCAAGAAGGAGTCTATAAATGTCCACAGTGCTCACAGGCATATAACACACGTCCAGAACTTTACATCAATGAAGTGCTGAGGCTGATGCTTAAAAGAGCTAAATACAGTCCTGTTCTTCCTACTTGCGCCTATGCTAGGCCTGGAGATCTGGCTTGTGATTTGTGTACTGGGAGGAAGCTGAGAGCTATGAAGTTCTGTCTGAACTGCACTGCCGCATATTGCGAAAACCACCTCAAAACTCACTATAAAGTCCCTTTTCTTCAGAAGCACCAACTTACAGAGATTTCGGATTCAGAAGAACTAGGGAAATGCCTGTGCCTGAAGCATTATAAAGTTCTGGATGTGTTCTGCAAGACTGACCAGTCTCACGTTTGCAGTTTCTGTGCACTGTTGGAACATAGAAGCCACGATATAGAGATTGTTGACTCTGAAAAAAAGGTACACATGGAAAAAACCCAGTTTATAATCCAAGAATATTCTGAAAAAAATACATGTTTATTCACATACTTACCATTATTTTTCCTCAGCCCTCCATGCTCCCATCAAACCCTGAAAGAAGTATTGACTCACTATCTGGTGCCCTTGAATCAGATGATTTTTACAGATCACCCATTGCAGACTCTACTTTTCCACAGATGACGACCCCACCAACTAGGTTAGTTTGCTTCCAAAAAAATGGCAATAATGCTGCCTTCGATTACTCTCTAGGAAATATAATTGTATTTAAGGCTTTAGACTTTTCTTGTAAAAGTATTGAATAGCTGAATAATATGTTATTGACATGTCAATAATAAAAGAAAAAATATTTCTTTTGTGCTTACAAATCATCTAAGTCACTCAAGTTTCTCTTGTTATTTAAATTCAATTCAATTCTTAGTGTTATTACCTTGTACTATGTAATCCCTAATTTTATCCAGGAGTATAAGACTATATGTGGCACCAGGTATAATGTGTGACCGTAGAGTCATGTATTATGTCTGTAAATGACTGTGATAGTCAGAAAGTGAATTATAGTGGTGTTGTTCTTTTCTCTCAATTATCCTACAGAATAACTTCAGGAACATCTCGGTGTAGCTCCCATGATTCTGATTCAAGAATAACCATGAAAAGACGATGTAATGAAAGCCCTTATTTTTCACCTAAGAATACAAAGAGAAGACTTCAGTTTAATGATGACCAGGAAGAAGATGAAGCTGAAAGGTAATTTGGAACACTTTGCATTGATGTATCATGTATTCAGTTTGATTATGGTGTGTTTAATAAGTGCTGAAGATTTTAAATTCGGTAGCAGTATTCAGTAGCACACCTACTGTTTTACGTCAGTTGCAAACTTGTAACAGTTTCATATTTTTTTAAAACATTCAATATTTTTCTCTGTCTAAATTTAGTTAGAATAAATCTTAATCAAACCATATTCCTCCCTCTAACAGGTCCAGTTCTTTCCCCATACTGACTGAGACGCTGATGGAGATGTATTGTGGCGCCCACATCGGTTTAAGCCTTTTACATTCTTAGACACAAAGCCAAAATGGATTGGAGGGGAATCGAGAATCTTGAGAATTTGAGAATCAGAATTTATTCACAAACAGTTGTGAAGGCGGATTTGGATTTATTACCTTGGATGAATTGAACTGTAAAGGAGGCTGAAATTAAGCGGATGTTTATATCCAAAGCAGCATGATCTTGTTGTAGCAGGTTTAGCAGTGGGACCCAGGGTGACCAATTATCATATTTAGTTAATACATATGTTTTCTGACCTTCTGACACCATTTTGCCTGTTACCTGATGCTTTTTCATCTGCCCTGATGCCTTTTGATTGCCTTTTGAATCAGAGACCTGACCATATCCTAATATGAACACGGTATATGTGGTGACACTGAACAAAGCTTGCAAGGACATGACTAAAACATCTAAAATCTGATATGTAATGTGTAATTTGTTTGTCTATTTGCAGTGTTGTTTGTTACATATGGAATTTGTGCAATATGCCATACGTTCTTTGAAAGGCTATGAAATTATGGACATGTGATCTACATATTTGTATTATACCTGACAACCAAGTATATATTGTACATAATATAAGTTGTGTATATATATATATATATATATATATATATATATATATATATATATATATATATAAATAAAAGTCTGTCCTCGTGTGAATGATCTGATAGAATGATCTGGTAGAATTCCATGGTTTCTTTGGATTTTTTGTGATGCCAACAATGTCATTGCACAAGTTATAGTTGCGGTGTGGATGCTGTCATTCATATTAATTAATTATATTTATGTGTTATAGTTACTGTTCTTGGTGTGAATGGCCCTAAAGTACTGATATTTCTGTAATGACTCAAAAACCACTGACCAAATCTTCTGTAGATGTGCACGTATGATGATTTGCCAGACTCACTCAGGTGTTCCTTGCCTTTAAGGCTACTTTGTGTGGATAAATGGTCTATAATGGAAATGGAAACCTGTAAGGCGTTAGAGAACAGGCAGTGGCTGAGTGAGGCAACATCAGGAAACATGTTCTCCTTTTTCCACTTTTTCTTCCATCTATAGAGTGACACCTGCTCAAAGGTCTTGTAAATTTTTCTTCATAGACACATATTCACACTAACGTTGAAAACCTGAGACTGGAGAAAGAATTTAGATCTACACATTATTTCAACCCAGTGCAATGGTGCAAACTAAGTGGAAACTAAGCCCTGGGTGCCATTGGGCGGTTTAGTCTGGCCCATAGAGCACTTTTGAATAGGCAGAACTTCCAATCAAAAACCTGGTTTGTCAAGAATGGGTAGCAGTATTCAAGAATTTGGCCTACAATCAATTTTTCCACAAAGTATTCAAATAGTAACTTGTCTTCCCAAAAGGTGACCACTGCTTCAAATTTAGCTGCAAATTTACAAGCTCAGCAAAATATTTTTTTCCTGACAATATCTAGGAGTGTAGCACAAGTTTAGGCACTTACAAGTTTCAGATAACTTCTGTACCCCTTATCAACAAGTGGTCTGGGTCCCCTGGCCCATCTGTCAATTTGTAAAAGCCAGTGTGGCCCTTGTGCTTAAATGTTTACCCACCCCTGACCTTGTGGAATCTAGGGAGGATAAGCAATCAAAAATACACCAGAAATGTGACCAAGGTTACTCTGGGCCAGTGGGCTCCATACAAAAAACAGTAAAAGCATTTGTCTCCACCAGTTCCAATTCTCAAGAATCAAACAGCTATCTCCAACAAACTGGGCCCAGTCAAAACAGTTTAACAGTTTACGGGAGATCCTGTGTTTTGCTATGTGTAATCGAGGATTACTTTTGAACAACTGGACCCTGATCACAGATAGTAAAACATCGGATTTTATCCAGATTAAACTGTTTTGAAAAACTGGGCCCTGATGCTGTCAATCATGGATTTGGAAGAGGACTGCAGCCAGGCTGCAGCACCTCATGGAACTGGCATCTTTAAATGCTGTGTATGATGAAATAGACCACTATATAAAGGCTTACCTGAGGCCTGAGCTCAGCAACTAAGTTCAAGTCAAAAGAAGCTGAGATCTGAGAGCAAACAGAATCATTTCTTAAGACCACAAACTACTGTCTTTTCCCCCAGATGTGATGCTCCGCCTCCACCACATCTACAGGATAGGCTGGAGGAAGTGTGAGTAAGGTGCATAAAATTGTACGTACTAAAGCAGCTGGTTAGAACACTTGTTTCACCTGTTTGAGAAACAATTAAATAGTTAGTAGCCTACTGCATTTTCATCAGATAACCTACATCAGGCTATACTGTAGTTATTTGTTTGTGACAGTAGCCCACTACAAACCACTACCTCACCACAGCACAGTCATGACTGTCATGAGCCTACTGCTTACTTCCTGATCCTGATAGAGCAGACTGCATGCATGTAGCTTGAATTCGGTATTTCAAGTAAGTCAACTTATTTAATTATTTTCACGATGAAAAAAACTTCCTTTCTGTACAACTTCTAAGTATTGTCTTTGTTTATTTAGAAAATAAAGCCTTGAGATTAAGCCATGGCCATGCTTTTAAAGAAAGTCGAGCAACAGTAAGACTATCAGGGTCCCCATGGGTCCTTGAAACTCTTGAAAGTTTGTGAATTTGAAAAAGAAAATCAAGGCAATTTATTTAATTAATTTATTTTTTAAAATAATGGATGTAGGTCTTTGAAGGTGCTTGTTTTTTTCATACTTAGAGATATCATGATGATTTGACCAGGTTAAGTGTCCACCACTTTTGTGTCATTGCAAACTTATTTAAAATTTTTAAAATTTTTATTTTTATTTATTTATTTATTTCTTTGGGGGGGGGGGCACCTTGGAAACACAACTGGAATTTTATAATTTTAGGGGCAAGACAATTTGACCTTTGATGGGGAATCACAAAGATCAATTCTAAGAGCATCAAGACCATAAATTACATAAAGTGAGATTATTCAGTTGAATGGGTAATGGTGTTTTTAGACAAAAACTGCGTAGATGAGCAGTTCAGTCTGTGTAGTATTATGTATCAGTAAGGTTATAACACTTTCATTTTGAAAGAATCTATAGCTAATTTACTCTTATTGTTCAAAGGCTTTTATGCACCATGTGCTCACACACAACATTCTCCATACAATGTAGGAAATGGCTATTGAATGTCAGCATTTGTTTTTATAAGTACATTTCCAATCGGACATGACAGTTTTATTTTTACATTTACCATACCATATAACATACCAACTACACTTTTTTGGTTTTATGTCCCCTCAGAATGGAATCAGAACAAGAACCATCATCTTCTCATGGCCACAGCTGCAAGGAGATTACGTTGAAACCAATGAGGTGAGATATAGGCTGTTAAGTATTTCCCAGTGACCCTGTGCTTCATATGACTGTAGACTGTGAAAACAGTGTTAAAAATGCAGACATTTGAAAAGTGTTACTTTAAAGCTCTGACATCCTCATACAAGGAAAACATACCACTTTACTATCTTGTCTGTAATGGTGCCTTATTGATACCAACTTGCATGGCACCATATCTGTGTTTAATTATAGGCTAATGCCTTGTGCCACTTCAAGTCATAAAGTTAACATTAGAATGTCTTATACTCATCCATATGTATAAACAACTATAGATGCTAATGTAAATTGTTATTAGGCTTTATGAATGCATTATAACCCTTCATGAGTGTGTTCATATGCCTTATGAATACTGGGTTCATAGAAAGCGTTACCATCTTTTAATTGAAAATACTCTTTTCCTGTAATAGCCCCCTTAAATTAGAAGGGTGATTTCCCAGATTTGAAAAACATGCACAAATACTTTTTACATGAATAATTTTTTTGTACTGTCATGTTATTTCAAAAAGTATTTTTATTGAAGTGAAAAATCTGATCTGAGCTGGTCACCGGGTCTCAGACAGGTTTTTGTTAGGACAGACCGTTCAATGGACTTACCAGGGAACCTAAAAGAAGCAGACATAAGGTTTGAGATATTTCTTTTTAAGGATGTTTATTATTAGTACAACTATTTGATAACTATACTGTAGTCCAGAGATGATGTTCATTGTACACAATCTGCTTTACACCTTTTTAAAAATACTTTTGATGGCAGGGCTGTAACATGCCTAAAGGGACTGGGGCAAACCTAATCAAATCACTACTGAAATGACAAGCAGTGTTGTGGCAGCCCCAACCCTCATGCTTTTATGGACTGATAGAAAAAAAAAACAAGCTTCCATTAAATATCCTGTGCTTTACAACATTCTTGTGTTTGAATTCAAACAGAACCATTTCCTTATGCATTAGACTTTACATTATACATTAATGTGTTGACACACAATGGAAATGAATGAGAAAATAATGTGGCGGACATTGTGTCTCGACAATATATCCAGTGAGATATTTTAATGCCACGCCCCTAAGTAGAGCTCTGTGCTGACTCATGAGGAAGGTAATAGACTTAACAATAGGAGGGGTGCACCTTTGCAAACAGGACATGGAGGATCCTGGAACCTCAGGTCAAAATCAGTGGCAGAAATTGTTAAGTAGAATTGATATAATCAGCTGACACTCTAGATCTGCCTCCAAAATGCCAGTGTCCTACTAGAGGAGCATCAAGTCAAACAAACTGATATTAGCTGCATGAGATCTACCCCATTTTTTACTGTGCCAAATATTGTGACACCACTGGGTGGACACTTAACTGTCAGATTCACATTATAATGTGGAACAGTGAAGAGTTCCAGTAATCTATGAATTCAGTCCAGTAATCTATGAATTGCCCCATCTTAATTTAAACCAAAATTGATGTATTAAGTAGGCACTTATGACTTCATTTTTACAACTTTTTGTTATTGTTTTCAATACAGTGAGCTGACAATGACACTGTTGGCTGATGATCCTATCAAGTGCTCAATCTGTAGAGAAGTGTTCACAGACCCAGTCTGCATCCCCTGTGGAGACAGCTACTGCAGAATGTGCATCACTTCATGCTGGAAGGAGCCCACACAGGAAGGAGTCTATGACTGTCCACAGTGCCCACAAGCATATAATACATGTCCAGAACTTTACAGTAATGGAGTGGTGGTCCAAATGCTTAAGCGGGCTAAGTTCAGGTCTGCTAGACTTAGAGATGTGTCTTGTGATTTCTGCACTGGGCAGAAGCTGAGAGCTGTAAAGTTCTGTCTCACCTGCTCTGTGGCATATTGTGAGATCCACATCAAACAGCACTATACTGTCCTGTACTGCAGAAGCACAGACTGGATGAGGCTTCAAATAGGAGAATTAGAAAAAAATGAGAATTAGGAAAATGCTAGCCTGGTAATAAAACCAGACCCTCGTTCTACACTTCTTTTTCATACAGAGGGTCTGGACATTTGGTAGTAAGATTCAATTGCTTGCTTGAGGTGTTTAAGTTTAAAAAGATTGGATCAGCCTCTGACTGCATTCACAGTGCACTCTGTTCATTGATTTTGTTTAGGTTATGGTGTTTTTTTTACATTGCTTTGGAGAAAAGCATCTGCAAAGTAACAATATAACAACAATAAACATTAATAAAATTGCCTCATCTTTCTATGGCACATCATATGAATAAGTAGGGCATTCCACGGAAAAATGGACTTTTTGTCATGTCCATAATCCCAGTAAAATGTTGGTATTTGTATGATGTAGATGATTACATTAAAATTTTCATGCATGTTTTTTATGTATATTCTGCAGCCAAAAATAGCTAAAGTTAAAATTTCTTGTAATCATTCACATCATACAATATAATGGCATTCTACAGACGTTATGGATGGGACAAAAAAGTCACTTTTCCTGGAAGGACATTGGAATTGCTGTTTAATATTTCAAGTTAGACCTTCTGATTGCATGCTGAGTAAAAGCCATGTAAGGGGCAGTTGTTCCTCCAGATTGCCTTTTAGCCCTCTCTATTAAAGTGTGGGATGGCAGAAATGGAAAATCTCTATTATGTTTCTGCACTCGACCTGTCAAACTCCCAATAGGTTTCACAATAATTGAAAATAGCAGAATTTGGTTGTTCAGTATTGTACAAACACAATGTTAACACTGAGGGGAGCTAGAGGACAGATACACATTTCTTTGAAGAAAAAAGGCTCTCCCTTTTCTGCTTTTTAGCACAACACACACAAGACTTATTATTCCCAGCAGATGAAAAATTGTGCATGTTAAAATGCAGGCCTAATTTGAAAAGAATTTTTGTTTTTCATTTCTCTGGTGGCTCCCCAGGCCACAAGAAATATGCTGTCAGTGTCAGCCTATCTCCAATAGAATCTTTCCTCACATAAGTTTAGGAAGGCCTGCAGGCCATGAATAACACATGAAAGTCCAGAATTTGTATTAATACCAGATCTTTTCAAATGACCTAGTCCTTTGACCTCTTAGTGACAGTTACTGAACTCTGGGGGTGTTGGACTTAAGGTGTTCTCATGCTCAGAAACATGGTAACATACATTTAGTTTACATTTCACATTTAAATCCTAGGATACACATATTTTTAATTTCATGCATAGAAATTTCACATTCTGACATCTAGCTGACAGAGGTCAAACTGAGCACACCTACACATCTTAAATAAAGCTTATGTCATCAAGAGCAAATCCTGAAAGTCTCATGCTTTTGTGCACAATTCTTATGATAAGAAGAGCTTACCAGCCCCACTATAACACATTCGGACAATTAAATAGTTAGTAGTAAACAGCATTTTCGTTAGATTGCCTACATTAGGTTCTACAGTAGTAGTTGTGTTTGTGACAGTAGGCCGTAGGCTAGCAACTACTGCCTAGCACAGTCATACCACAGCACAGTCATGCATGTTGCATGAATTCAGTAGACATCTAATGTAAGTAAACTCATCATACTTCCTTGTAAACTTCTCATACTTCCTTGACCCGTGGAGGTTTGGAGGGATTCTTTCCATCCCCGAAGATAACCTGTTCACGCCCTTTTACCTCACGCATTAGCAGATCGGTCTCTTCCTCGAAAAAACGCTCCTGTCTTCCGGGTAAATTCGCCATCATAATAGCAACACAACATGGAAAATGCACCGCTGGCTTTTAAAGGGAATGAGAGTATAAAACCTGATTGGTTAATTGTATGTTACGCCCAAAACACACCCATGACTAATGAAGTACTTTAAGACCAACCCTTTTGAACCATGCGCCTGGCGCAATGTTCGCTTTTCCCGCTGTCAAAATACCAAATTGCGCGACAGACTTTAGACAATGCGCATATGATCGTGAAAATAGAGCCCAATGTTACCACTCAGGGGCATTAGAGGACAGGTACTATTTGGGTGAGGAAAGGCTCTCCTTTTTTTGTTTTTTAGCACAATATGCACAAAAGATTTTTACATTACTACAAGCAGACACAGAATATTAAATTAAATTTTAATTATACAGCACCATTTGCAATAGTATTGTCTCATGGTGCTCTACTGCAAGGAACACCCAACAGGGGCGAGGAAAAACTCCCTTGTGGTAGATAGTCTATGGGAAGAAACCTTGGGTCCAGATCACAGCTCAAGGGGACAACCTAACTTCCAGGGCTCATGCAGGAAAAATACAGTCAGTAGTTACCATGATAGACTACAATTTGTCCATGGTTTTAGCTGAGCATCATAATAATTCCAAAATATTGTCCAACAACATTATATGGTAGTCAAGCCATAGGTGATTGTCAAAAGTTATGGCAGGAGAGAGAAGAGCAGCCATACATACATACAATGCTAAAATCAAGGAGTGAGATTGATCATAGGGGTAGCATTGGAAAGGTCCATTTTGACAGTGCCATTGTTAGGAATGGTCAGTTGTGGGCCTCCCATGAAGTTAGTCAAGGCTATTTATCAGGCTTTAGCCTGATTTCCATAAGACAAAGTATGTAAATTTGATTATCAGTAACCCAATAAGCTCATTTATTAGGGCCGTCTCTGAAGAGAGCTAACAAATATTTAGTAAGCCAAATTTCAGTTGTCATTTCTGATCATATTGTTTGTTTGTTTGTGGATTTATTTTTATGAGGTTACTTTGGTTTATACTCCTACTGGGTCGCTTTGAGATCGTTTTTGGTTGCGAACACTCTCCCTGACCCTGACCCTGTCTGCTGCTAGGTTGATGGCAGGGCGACAGAGAATTGTGTAGCATGGTACAGTAATTCCTGGACCAAAGTCTGGTTCTGGTATTCTCAAAAACAAATTTTCAAAGACTTGGGCTGTAACTTGCATTTCAACAATGGTTTATTAAAACAACATCATATAATTTGTTTTGCCAGTCATCATGTTCATTTTAAGGGTTAAAGGAGGGGATTAAAACTATTTCAATGCAAACAAACTTCTGTGAAATCCCCTGGCCGTCATGTCTCTGTTTCATCTGAAGTATTAAGTGTTTCAGATGTAATAACACTGGCCTTTGTGACAATGCCCCTTAGTTTCACTCTCAGGGTTGCAGCATAGTTATTAGTCAGCCTTGACTTCTCTTTATCTGTTGATGTCACACATTTGAACCACTCACAACTGAGTAACAGACAGATGCAATCTGCTGTCAAAACAGTGTACGTTAGTGTGTTATGAACACTAAGTTTAGTTTGACTGGTTCTTGAATTATGTTGTATGTCACACAAAAGAATTCTGTTGTACTGAACTTATTTTGCCTGTTTAACAAGCATGGGAAGAGCATTATCTATTTGGTCTTACTACATCTTCAGCATGTCTTTAGTCCTTCAACTCACCAACAGCAATGCAGGTAAGTGAAATATTTTTACTGGTGTTGTCTCACCGCAATAACACTGAAATAGATAACACATACATGTATTTTAACACAATTACAATACCCACACAGAACAGTAGAAAGTATTTTAAACATTTGCAACTCACTATAATGCTCACAATAGCAATCATATTAGCTATACTGACAGTATCCATGTGGTTTGTTGAAGTAAACCTAGCAGCCAAAGTTCTCACATCTTCTGTATAATATTGACATCTAACTGTTGACATCAAGTGTAATGTCTACATTAGCTTAAGATAATTTCAACCATGTGAATCTACCTCATCAGCACAAAGGGAACCAGTAAACATACTAGTAATATAAAACAGTAAACATAACTGATCATGATAATAGTCTCTAACATGGCAGAAGAGATGGTCGATGAATGACTTTGTTTATGGGACTCATTGATTTTGTAATGTGACCATGTCTTTAAGAGAAGTTCTTGAAAAGTGAACCTGACATGAGGACTAGTCCTGTACTCCAGTGGTCCTGAATGCTGAATGTCACCATTCAATTTGCAGGCTCAGCTTCCCAACAAACTTCACGCTTCTCTGCTTATGAGGTGACTGTACCAAAACGCATAACAAGGCAGAGGAGAGACCAGGACAGTGGGAAGGTAAAATGCCAATCAAGTCAGCAGACAAATAATTTTCAGTCTGAGTAGTTTATCAGTGCTCTCAGCTGATCTGTCACATTAATCACACTTGTTTGTTTATTCAAGTATGAACCCAAGTTAGATTTACTACATGGACCAAGTTCTCCTGGTCATCTTGGATTGTAATCTCATTATGTGAGTCACGAAAACTGATAAGGGCCCTTTTTGTCTTCCCTAAGGTGTCTTACGCCATCCAAGCCCAGGGCAAGGAGCATGTTATTGTTCTGGAGAGGAACAAGTAAGTACAGTATTTCTGTGAGTGCCATTGATGGCTTTGAGCTTTCCCCCACTGCAACTACTTTTTTTGGCAATCAAATACTCCAACAACAACCAAACAAACCAAAAAAATACAATATTCTTATAAAAGACTCTCATACCAGTACCTTCACAATGATGACCGGTACCAAATTTCACTGTAGCTGGAATTATTCATCAAAGTTACAATGTTGTTCTGTGACATTTTTAAACGACTGATACATTTATCAGGTTCCTGAGCAAACCTCTGCTGAGGTGCTGAGCCCTGTATTACAGAACAGGGCACTCACTCTACAGCAGCTTGGTGTCCTGAGTAGAATCCTTAAACAGTCATTATAGGCAACCTGTAACTTCTGTAGACTTGCCTTGTTAAACTTTACCCATAAGGGTGCAGTGTATAGTGGAGTGCAGTATGCTTTAAAAAGTTCGATTTTTACTATATGCTATGCTATGCGATTAATATATGCATATAAGCTTAAACCATGGACACACTTATACCAATATTCACACCAATATTCTGAATTCCTGATATATTCACACAACACTTGACTTTTGACACAACACTTTTCTATATAGATGTGAGGAATATTAACCTGTAAACCAAGTTTGATATCCTGATATAGATATATGATAGCTTTCATTCTTTCGATTTTTGTTTTTGACCATTAAGAGGAAAATAGAAATTTGTACAGAAATATGTAAGCGTGTTGTGTAGTTGTAGTTGTGACCGAAATGAGGAACTATGCTTGCATCCCTTCTCTGTTAGCAGCTCTTACATCAGCTTAGCAGAATAAATTCAGAAACAGATTGAGAAATGTTAGTGACAGCCTTATCAGGTACCATTCCTAACTTTCAAGTGTCATTTATGTCCTAATACCAAGTTAAGGATGATGGTAAAATGAGATAATTTTTTTGCGTATGTGTGATTTGTTTTTCCTTTGGTACCTGTGAAACCAGCAGCTGCATAAAAAGTGTTCAAACTGTTGATGATATTCTGGTATGTGCATTACTTCCTTAAAACTCTTTGTAATTTGTAAAACACCTCGCTGTTATCTAACCCTCTCTGTAGCTCATTCATCCTGCATTTGGTTTGTAAATGAAAATTTACAAACATATCACACAACACACACATATGTGTAAGTTTTAATATTTGAATGTAACAAAATAACATTACTGTTTTACTCATTATTCTTCATCTGTTTGTTATGTTCACAGGCTCCTGCTCCCCAGGGATTTTACTGTCTATACTTATGGCAAAGATGGTTCACTCATCACTGAAAGACCAGACATGGAGGTAAGAGTCAGTACTTGCATACATAGATACCCACATATATACATGCATACATACATACACACACACCTACACACAGCTAAGCAAAGAAGTGTAAAAGCAGTTGCTTAATGCTGTTATGTGTCAGCCAGTGAAACAGCATGAAAATGGGAACCAACACTAAAAAAGCTCAATCTTCACAAAACCACTGCATAGATGGTGACAAATACACGGGGGCTGAAGTGCCAGGAAGGAAAGACTCACAGTCAGCACATCAGAGTTGGTCACAGATAAAGCCTTTAGCCTCCTTAAAACCTGGGGAAGTTTCTCTCCCACACTCTGTCCACTTCTACGGCTGAATTGCCCTTGAGAATGGCACCTTACTCCCCGCCTGCTCCCTGGCCACCACAGCAGCAGGCTACCCACTCCTCTGGCTCAGTGTGTGCAGTGTGTATGTGTGTCACTAATCATAGTTCAAGACAGTATATACTTACATAAATGTGACGTTCATACTGGCAAATACCATGAAGCAAATGTGTTCTCATATGTGTCCTGAACGTACTGTACAAATGCTTGATGTAGTTGTATAATAACACTTTTTTCACATTTATGCATTTAGCAGATGCATTTATCCAAAGTGACTTACATTTTTGTCAACAACCAATCCAGTCTCCCCTAGAGCAATATAGGATTAAGTGCATTGCTTAAGGGCAGTGAAGGAACAGTGGCAACTGGGATTTGAACCCACAATTTCACAGTGTACTAGCGTGCTAGCGAGGGTAATTCCTACACCACCACCACCCATTAACCATTCCTCACTCACTCCTATGCAGAATCACTGCCACTACAGAGGCTATGTGGAGGATGTTGAGTTTTCATCTGCATCTGTCAGCCTCTGTTTCGGGCTTCGGTAAAATTCCTCTAACTTCCAGATCTGTATGATGTGTAGTGTCTTTTGTCTCTTTGTCTTTGATCTGCTTTATGATAAATGATACTGTAAACACTAACTCAGGCCTTTAAATATCTGTTCAAAAGGAACTTGTTTAACATAAAAAAATGTTTTGTCAAAGTTGCAAAGCTCATCAACAGTACATAATCATCTGTATGTATGTGTGTATTGTCAGTGGGTTTTTGATGGTTGGGAACACTACATTTGGGATTGAACCTCTGGAGGGCTCTTCTGACTTTGAGCATGTGGTGTACCGCTTGGAGGACGAGGAAACGGAACCTGTAACCTGTGGAACCCCCCACACCCATCACCCTGACAACAGTGATATCTCCTTCAGCACCCAGAACATTGGCTACTTTAACAGTGGTGTGTCAGGGGACCCTATCAGTCATTTACTTAGAGTAAGGGTCTCCGTTTGAGTATCTGTATGCTTGTATGGATGGCATTTGCACATCTATAAATGTGCCTGTGTGTTTTTTAAACAGAGGAGGCGAGATGTAATGGCACAAACCCACTATGTGGAGCTGATTATTGTTGTGGATTACGAAGGAGTAAGTAACTTTTACACCGACCCTTGAGTCCCTCCATCATATTAAATGATATGACACTGTATATTGGGAAGTGAGATGCGATATCAGACATGTGAAGGTCATGATAACCCCTTCTCCCTTTCCTGCTCCTCTCCTCTCCCACTTGTCTCATCAACAGTATAAACGGTGGAATAATGAAACCATGGTTCAGCAGCATATGATAAATGTTGCTAATCGCCTAGACACTGTAAGTACTGAACTGACATCCTGAATGTTTGTTCAATTTTTTTATGACCCTGACTACATTTCTTTTTTTATTCATGCACAACACGTCTCACACATCTGTTTTCACCTCTCCTCCCTTTCTCTTCCTCTTTTTCACAACTGCTTTTTGTTGTCAAAATTATTTCCCACCTCTTGTCAATCATACAGTCTCCATCTTTTTCCCTGACCTCTCTCTTTCTCCTTTAGATGTATCAGCCACTGAACATCCGTGTGGTGTTGGTGGGGCTGGAGATCTGGACAGCAGGGAACCTCATCACTGTGGACAGAAATGCGGGGGCCGTGCTCTCACGCTTCAGACAATGGAGGCAGGAGAATCTGCTGCCCCGGCATCGTCACGATGCTGCTCATTTTGTTGCGTATGTTTCAGTGTGTGTGACAGTGCCTGTTCTTTATGTGGACAATGATTCAAATTTGTGTTTTTATTTAGTTTCAGTTTATATCCCAATGAATCACACAAATATCTGTATGTTTTTCAAAAAATTTGATAGTATGGTTTAAATTGGGTGTTTTTTTCTCGCCTCTTTTCTTGACATTAACTCTTTCTCTCCTCTAGGAAACAAAATTTTGGTAATATTGCAGGGATGGCCTACCTTTCAGCCATCTGCAGTCAGTCGAGTGCTGGAATAAACATTGTAATGGAGCAGTTCTTTACATACAGATACTTTTCTAATTTAAAGATACTAGAAGTCCTTTTCTTGGACATTGACATAACTTTGACATAGCTCCATCAAAGAAATGCACACTGCTTGTAATATCACTAATCAGTTTGTCTTTGTTCCCTCTGCAGTATGGGAGTGTGGGCTACCTGTCACACATCATGGCCCATGAACTAGGCCACAACCTGGGTATGGATCATGATCGTGCAAACTGCCACTGCCCTGCCAAAGAATGCATCATGGGTGCCAGGGGAACGTGTGGAGACTCATGTATTGATATGTAAGAAACTTTGTGATTGGTGATTTTGTCTGTTAATGTATGTGTGAGGGTGGAACGAGTTATAAACATTGTTCTGAAACACTTCTTTGATGGGTGAAAAAACAATTTACTGAACAAATAAATTCATATTATTTCTCTTCTTAACTTTCCTTCTCAGCCATCTTTTTCTGCCTCAGCTGAAAACTGTTTCTGAAATATATATATGGGGCAACAACAAACTGACTCATTAAACAAATATATCAAATGATTTCCCTTCACTTTAATCTCTGTCTTCCTTCCACATAGCTTTTATTATTTTTTTCCTTCTGCAGTTTATTCAGCAGCTGCAGTGCTGATTACTTTGAGAAGTTGATGCTGAAAATGGGCCACAGGAACTGTCTGCTCAACGTACCACATCCGCACAAGACCTACTGTAAGCCTTACTGTGGCAACAAGCTGCTGGACCCAGGGGAGGAGTGTGACTGTGGCTCTGAAGAGGTGTGTGTGTGTGTGTGTGTGTGTGTGTGTGTGTGTGTATTAAACATGTTGAATGCATGTTCACGCATGTGTGAACTTGAGCTACTGCCCCTCCACTTAGGAGTGCACGAAGGACCCATGCTGTGAGCCAAACACGTGTAAGCTGAGGTCGTGGGCTCAGTGTGCCTATGGGGAATGCTGCAGGAACTGCAAAGTAAGCCATTTTTTATGAGCTCTAAAAACATTTGATGAATACGTCTATTGTGCATTACTAATGATTGTGTCTTTCACTTCCAGCTCCTGCCAGCAGGGTTTGAGTGCCGCAGCAGGTCAGGTGAGTGTGACCTTCCTGAGTACTGCAGCGGCTCGTCTCCTGTCTGCCAGGCTGATGTCTTTGTGCAGAACGGACATCCCTGCAGGAACAACCAATCATACTGTTACAGTGGCACATGCCAGTACCATGACGGCCAATGCCAGGCCTTGTTTGGCTCCAGTGAGTTACAGTTTCTCTAATATTTATAGTATAATAATTTTTTAAAAAATTTTCACAATTTTCTTTTCTGTGTTAAAAACATATACACGTCTCCATAAGCTCTGACCAAAGCGTCTTCTTTGACAGAGGCAAAGTCTGCTGCAGATGTGTGCTATGAAGGGGTGAACTCTAAAGGAGATCGATTTGGAAACTGTGGTGGCAACCGGAAGTGCAGTGCCAGGTTACCATCCTTTAGCATTACCACATTAGCATTGTTTTTGTTTGTTTAGGTTGTGTGTTTGTATTTGTAATGGTGTTTACATGGGCATTTACATGTGGATGACATTGTATACGTTTGTAAGTGGGCAATGCCAAGTTGTGAATGTGACAAAAACTCAAACAGTTGTAGTTGTATTTAACTATTTTGTACAATTCATTCAAGTTACCTTTACAGCTGAGTAAGGAATTCCTCAACTTTCCAAGATTGCTCAAGATTGCTCATCATATGGATTTGTATGCAGTGGTTCTGCTTTAAAGGTCATGAGTATGCTAGGGTGAGGTTAATCTTGTGTTTGAATGCTCCCTTACAGCAATGCCAAGTGTGGGAAGCTGCAGTGTGAGAATGTAAACTCAGGCACAGTGTTCGACATCCAGCCCTCCATAATCACTACTACTATTGGTGCAAGCAAGTGCTGGGGGGTGGATTTCATGATGGGGTCTGATGTGATGGATCCAGGGATGGTGAAAGATGGGACAACATGTGGAGAGGGCAAGGTGAGTTGACCTAACAGGAAAAGAATATAACCCACTGTACACACACATACACACACACACTGGGCAGTGGTGGTGCAGGTGGTAGAAGTGCTGGCTTCCAGAGTTGGCACCTTGCATGGCAGCCTCTGCCACTGGTGTGTGAATGCATGTGTGTGAATGGATGAATGTGAGGCATACTCTGCAAAGCGCTTTGAGTGCTTGTAGGAGTAGAAAAGCGCTATATAAATGCAGTCCATTTACACACTTAGAGATACTCAAACTTCCATGTATCATAATATGTCACTATTACCAAAGAAATGTCTCAGATATCAACACAAAGATGCACTCTGTCAGATATCACTAAGCATATACGTTAGATATCACCTGACCAAACACAGCACAATACGCAGACACAGCTGTAATGATGATAAGTAGAGAAGATATAATGACAGCTAGATTCTCTTTTATTAAGATTACCTAGACATTGCTCATTAGTCTTCTGTCTTTGACTTTAGGTGTGTTTAAAAAATAAATGCAAGGAAGTGTCAGTGCTCAAATCTGACTGTGATGTGAAGGATACATGCCATGGTCACGGGGTAAGATTGTACTTCAGAACGTCTCACTGGTCGGTGTCAGTGTTTCTCAGAGCTTTGTGTCTCATTCACAGTAACCTTCCACTCTGTCTTGATTGAATTATGAATAAAATGAGCAAAACACCTCATGAAAGTAAGAAAATGGAAATAAAACTTTAAATGAAAAGGGTCTTGTGCTTTATGTTCGTACTTGCAGGTCTGTAACAACAATAAGAACTGTCACTGTGATTACGGATGGGCCCCCCCATTCTGCAAGGAGAAGGGCTATGGGGGCAGTACTGACAGTGGCCCCACATGGAACGGTAATCTCAGCCTCAGAGGCTTCCCAATATTCATGTTTGATGACATAAGAAATGGGATTTTCTTATTTACTTACCTGATCGCCTTATTTACTTACCTGCAAAATATGTTGCTGACAAATTCACTGTAACATATAAGCCAGTGTTTCATAGCCTTTTTTGTCTTGTGTACCTCCTGAGCCTTTTTGTCATACCATGAGTACCCCCTCACTCATACGTGTTGATGATTCTGCAAAAGTAGAACTCTTGCTTTGTCCTGGAAGGACTTAATTCCCAATTAGTGACTGGCAAACATGTATTATTATGATATGGCTATTTGTCAAAACAAGGACAGAATAAACATGCTACCAATTTGTGGCTTTCAGTTGAAGACTTGGATCAGACACATTAAAACCCCTTGCCAATGACAGCAGCCATTAATGGTTATTAATGCAGCGGTCATTATACAGATTTAATGGACCGCTTGACGTCCTAAAGAGCAAACTCGTATAATACATGCGAATAATAATTTAAGGATAAAGAGAAATGCTGTCCTGGGTCATAAAGTTGTTAAATAAAATTTAAAAATACAGGGTGTTCAATACAGGGAGTGCTTTAATTGCCTCAATGTTTTCTGTTTTAGCATATAGTCACATGCATCTCGCTCTCACCCTCACTTTGTCTCTCTCTCTGTCTGTCTTACCCCTATAGATAAAGACAAGTCCGGCAGGGATGGGTTGCTGATGTATTTCTTTCTAGTTCTACCTGTGCTTTTACTGGGTTTCACCATGTTCTTCTGTTGGGACCAGATGCAGCAGTACCTCTGCAGAGGGGCTGAATCTGGACCACAGACAAACAACCAAAACCCAACATCTCAGACTGTAAAACCTAACCGAGTGAGTCAAACAAAGGTGTACACACACATGCACACACACACACACACACACACACGCACACACACACATAGCGTGCATATTATTTGTGGTTGTGTAAAGAATGTAAGAATGTAATTTTGTTTCGCTTTTTTGCTCATTAGTTCGAATTTACACTCAGCATTTTATTATATTATTACACAATTCATCTGGACAGGTTCTTCAGACTTCAGCCTCAGCTGTTATGCCTTCTTACCAACTATGGGCCCCTCAATCACTACTCAGGTAAGGGTTTTAGAAGGTATTTATGGCTTAAAGGTGTTATATTTTAGGTAGAGGCTTTATATTTAGTTAGTTTGTTTGTAAAACCGCATCCAAAACGGCCTAAAAATAACAACAGAATTTGGAGAAAAATCTGTTTAGCACACAGCCCTTGTAGCATTGTATCACATACACATTACTGCTTGATGCTAAAAAAAATTAAAAAAAGATTATAGTTATAAGTTATAATAATCATACCCCAAATGCTGCTATGATTCACCAGACTCTCGCACCCTCTCTCTCACCCCTCAGGCCCCATACTGCCGTGACACACGTGAGCCCTCGGCGACCTCCTCCTCCTCCTCCTCCTCCTGTGTAGCATTCACACTACTGAAGCAAGGGTGCAGGACATTATTCTGTTTGGGGAAACAACCCGTATTGCTGTATTTTTTCTGTTATTTTGTTCTTGTTGCTGGAAATCAAGATTTAATGATTTATATTATCAAATTATAATATAAATGAAATTACACTTTCTCTGAACAAGTCTTGTCACTGATCTGAAACAAGTGGTAGTTCATTACTATGAAATCTGTCACTCAAAAGTCTGGACATGAACTGGTACCAGATCTAACATAGCCCTGGAACACAGATCCTGAACAATCTATATACGCAGACTTTTTCACTGGTTTCCTCAGTCTATAAGTATAAACTGTACATTGTCAGCATCTGCACAGAGGAGAGGGCAACATTGTGGGCAGTCGGTTGTCCCCATACAGTTTATGATGTAATATTGTGACAGTCTACAGTCTGGCTTCAACACTTTTAATGCAAAATAGCAATACACAAGGGCTGTCAGGTCAATCCTTACACATATTTTTCTTTGGCATAAACAGAGAGAATTCCAAAGTCTTCTGACGAGATGCTCCATCTGTAGGCTGGATATGGTGCAGTTTCTATGTTAGCAATATGCACCCCTTGTTTGTGCATATGGTGCAGTTTCTATGTTAGCAATATGCACCCCTTGTTTGTGCTTTCATTGTGTCGTAGCTTAAATGTTATCCTCTTTTGTAAGTCGCTTTGGATAAAAGTTGTCATAAATATTTTTTTGCTAAAGTTTGCTGTGCAATTGTCACAACTTTGTGCAAAATTGTCACAAAAGTTTGTTGCAAATTTGTCGCTGTACTTGCGATATTGCAAGAATCAATACAACCAATATCATTTAATTCCAACGTACTGAAGTACTGTGGGAAATTCTGTAAGAACAAGTAATATATGTGTGTTTGAGTGTATACAAGATTAGAATAGTGCATGCAGTAGAGTGTGTGCTATAAAAAGAATGTACAAGAGATTTATGTGTATGACAGTAGACTCCTTTTGAAAACTATATTGAAACCATGTTTGGAGCATCATCGTAAAAGGACAGAGACTGAGATCTCGTGTAGGATTGGCTCTGTGCCAGCTACATCATCTACTGGCGGAGTATTTAAGGTAGACAAGGTAAGGTAAAAGGTTAGAATGGTTGAGGATTACCAGTGTTGTAACCATTCTCTCGGCGAACGCAATAAAGACTTGGTTGAACAAGACAAACTGCTACTTTGGATTTTCCAAGAAACTTCTCCACAGTACCATCACGAATCCCAGTGTACTCAATAACCCTCAAAGATGCTAAAACCTCATCAGTTACCTTACACTCTTCCCAGTTCCTGTCCCTTTGTATTCCTTTCTTCTCAGTTGCCCAGACAGACTTCCCATTGCTAAGCTATCTTTCAAAGTGAAGTCATCCATCATCAGCATCATGTAAAACCCGTGTTGGGCAAGCTACTCAGAAAATGTAGTTGACTAAGGTACCACATCAGATAAAGCTTCACTACACTAAAGCTACCTGAAGACAAAATGTAGCTAAATTACAAAAAAGTGGCAGTAGTTTACTACATGAAGCCTCTAAATAAATGAAATGATCCAACCTTCTGCTAAGATTCTATAGGTGACCAAATGATCAGGTCTCTCTAATAGACATACAATAGCAACTAATGGTACTTTATATAATTTGTACTTTTATATAGGTAAACAACAATAATCTTTGGGTGTTATTTCCACTTTCCATGCCAAGGTTAAATGGGAGAATAGTATGTGCATATGTGTGCTTTATTGGGTCCCGAAAAAATACCTGATTTCCCTGTGGTTATACAATATTTCTTATGATGCCTACAGCATTTTGCACTATAGTTTATTTCTAGTATATAATGCTTTCTAATATGATTTTATTTCAATTGACATTTTGCAATTATGGGACCTTTCATGCAACAATATGGGCCTCTTGTACAGCAGAAATGATCTCCATACCTTCCAGTGACTTAAAGGAGAAATTGGGTGTGAATCAATCTATAGCCCTGTTGTTCTAGGTCACCAAGTGTTGTCAGAAGGAAAAAGAACAAAAAATATTGAATAGTGAACCCACAACTAACACTAAGTGAATGGAGCAATGTAACTTACTTTCAGTTTAATTTCACTATGCCCCATTCAGTTAACATTAGTTATTGGTTTATTATTCAGCCTATGTTGCATCAAATTTTCTGGCTCTCAGTGCCCTTGAACAACAGGACTAGTGAATGATTCACACCAGATTTTCTCCTTTAAGGTCTCATGGTAATCAGCTTAACTGACATGCTCTCCACCATATTTGTAAGAAAACAAACAAGACAAACGTCGCCTGATGACACCAAAGCAAGCATAGAAGTATACTGTCCAACAGGAATGGTCACTCCATGCCAACTCAGATTTCCTTAAATTAATATGGCTCCTCCTCATAATGGTCATTCTCGTCGACCTTGTTGTGAAAATGTATCTGTTCTTTGAGCGTAGTATATGCATGCATTTTGTTAATGACAGTGCCAAGGTTTCAGTGCAGAGTGATTAAGATCTATATGGTCGTATATTAGATACGGGAGTTCGAGGAGGTGGTCGATGAGGTAGCACTTGTGATGCTGTAGGAGAAGGCCTAAGAGGGAGAAAGAAAGACACAGATACAACAGTTAATAAAGGACGTTTGCAAAAATATTTATAATGCTATGGACTCAGATGAAAAGCCACATTTGACTGTACCTGAATGGTGGTTTTGGAAGCTGTTGGGTGATAGAGAACAGCGAAACCTTATTTGATGTATCAACCTGTGGAGTGCACAGAACAGCATTAAAACATATTAAAATCAACACTGAAATATCCTCAGTAAGAGAAGAGTGTAAACACTATCCAGAGTTAACCCAGACAAACTTGTGAGCATATCTGAAAGCTTTGAAGATCTAATATTCAATTCACATTGGTCAATGAAGGAGTCCTAGACTGATTCTCTTTTAAGAATTGGTCTGGTGTTAGCCAGAGTAGTTACGCATCTGTGCTGAACTGTGTAAAAACAATAATTTTCCCATTACAGCACATCACAGGTACATGAGGAGCATAGTTGCAACAAAATGTACGTGTTACTCACAGAAGGCCTACTCACAGTTACTCACATTATTAACTGGGCTCCTCTGGGTTTTTCTTGAGACAGCTGGGAGTCGGTAGGTGACCTGGGGTGAATGAGGGGCAGCTCTATCCAAGTACAAGGGAGGTAAAATTCAACTTTGAAATAACTCTATGCATTTACATGTCTCTCTCACCAACATTTCAACAACACCTTCAGCATAGAGACTTATACCATAAGGTGCTGGAGTAATCATTTTGTTAGCAGGTCAAGTGAACAAGCCTATACCACTTAGTTTCACAATATTTGCTTGATTGCTGGATGTCCTGTACTCACTGGTTGTCATGGGGGGACTTATTCCTGCAGATATACTGCTGTAGTTTATTCCACTTCAGAAACACAATCAAACCAATGCACAACAGAGGCAAAACCAGGAAAAAGAACACCAACAGGCCATCTCTTGCAGAGGTGTCTAATTACAGGGGAGAAAAGTCAAAATCAAGATAATATACTGACATACAGTCATGGCACTTGGTTGCTAAAATATGTTGCATTCCATAAAAATGGAATGAGGACATATCCCACTCGGAGCTCATGAGGTCAAAACCTCAAAAATCAAAGTCGTAATAAGCCTCAAAGTCGTAATAAGTCAATATTTGTTTTGTAAAGAAACAATTTTACTGTCAGCATACCAAACCTTATCTTTTTGTCAGCCTTGTTTATTTAACTTCAAGCAGAGTGGATATAATGGCACACTATATCTGGTATCGTTCCTTGCAGAACAGGTTGTGAGAAAATGGTGATATCTAGTATAACCAATACATACCAATAAATATACTTTAGTTTATAGTCTTCTAGCTTATGTTTTATCCTTCTCAGTGCTTGTCTCCATGGGTGCCACCATTGTTATATAACATCTGTCTACAGCATCTCAGGGGAAGTCAGGGTAGATCATTTTGACCTGACTTCACCAGTAGAAGCACCAGCTTCAAGTGGCATTCCAACACACCTTTCCTTTCAGACTACCCAGTGTTCTGGAATGCAGCATGAGCCTCTCTGTCTGCCTTGTCTTACCATTGGACACTGGGCCGCTGTCAATGCTACCTCCATAGCCTTTTTCCTTACAGAATGGAGGTGCCCAGCCATGATCACAGTGGCAGTTCTTCTTGTTGTTGCACACCTGCAACAGGAACAGGAACTTGTATCACATTGTCTTGACATGGGGTTGCTCCCTCTGGGGTCCTCTGCCGGTGCTGTCCCCTTGGAGGTGTCATCCAATGCCATCCAACCCAATGCCCCACGCCCCCTCCCACCCTTGAATGACAGATAATTACATAGATAACCTAACCCTAAGTTGGTCTTACCCCATGGCCATGACATTTTTTCTGTGTGTCACAGTCATAGTTTAGTAGGGACACATCACTGCACTGGTAATCTAAGCACACCTAAGGAGAGAGCACAGGAAACATACACAACAGAGCACTACATGATAAAAGCAAAGCAACCTGTTGCGATTTTCAAACTGATCTGGAGTACATATCCTCACTCATGATAAAAAATATGCATTTGATTGTTCTGTGATTGTGTGAAAATAATAATTTGCTTGAGCACAAGAGTGCATGACTCTGTGTGTGTGATTGCGTCTGCATGTGTCATCTCTGTTATCCATCTTTACTGTTGACAAGCACACAAAATGTACAACTCTTACCTTGTTCTCTCCACACTTTGTGCCATCATTAACCATAACTGGATCAAACACATCCATCCCCAGCATCAAATCCACAGCTGAGCATGTGTGGCTACCAATGGTGGTAGAGGAGATTGCAGGGATAATGCCAAACACCTTACTGGAGTGGACATTGTCACACTGTAGCTTCCCACACAGGGCATTCCTACAAGGAAGAATATTCATAAGCTTAAGTCAAAACACACACACACACACACACCAAGCACACACACACACGCCGAGCACACACACACAAAGGTGCCCAAAAAGAGATATAAATACATTCATGCTCAAATGTTTGTTTTACAGCTTTATATTTGCTTTACAGCTTTACATTCAGTATTTGTCCATTCCCACCTTCTCTCACATGCAGAAAAACCACAGTTTCCAAACCGGTCATTCTTAGAGTTTATAAACTCAAAACAGGTATCAACAGCACCTTTTGCCTCTGTGACGGCACACATAAGAAGAAAATACAAGAACAAGAAAATACATAAGACCAAATTAGATCACATGGAAGACTATGAAACACTAACATGAAGAGACTTCAATAAGGTTGTAAAGTACAAGGTACTTCGTTTTCACTGTGCTGTTAGTGCTCTGTGCTCTGTGAGTTTGCTTCCTGTCAAAATTTGCTGAATGGGTGGAACTTACGGGAGCCAAACAAGGCCTGGCATTGGCCATCATGGTACTGGCATTTGCCACTGTAGCAATATGATTGGTTGTTCCTGCAGGGATGTCCGTTCTGCACAAAGAGATCAGCCTGACAGACGGGGGACGAGCCGCTACAGTACTCAGGTAGGTCACACTCATCTAACCTGCTGCGGCACTCAAACCCTGCTGACAGGAACTGAAAGTAAAAGACACAATCATTAGTAATGTACAATTACTCTAAAGCACATCTGTAAATTGTCTTTTATATTGAATCTATATAGCACATCTGTATATTACCCTCATTATCTCTTCACCTTACATGTATATTACTCTTCTGCCTAATTATTATTCTGCCTACATATTATTACTACTCATCTGAATATAATTTGCTCTTTAACTGTACATATTGCATATACTGTATATACTGCACTTGCTGCTCTTTGCACTTCTGATTAGATGCCAAACCGCATTTCGTTACCTGTATTTATACATAAGTAATGACAATAAAATTGAATCTAATCTAATCTAAGAAAACAATGAGCAGTGTTTTGTTAAATCTAATGAAAGATGACTTACTTTGCAGTTCCTGCAGCATTCCCCATAGGCACACTGAGCCCAGGACTTCAGCTTACATGTGTTTGGTTCACAGCATGGGTCCTTCTTGCACTCCTGAGGCAAACGGAGGAGAGACAAAATAAGGCAGATATAGAAACAGTTATCCATCATTAACCTTTAACAGAGATGAATTTGTATGAAAAATCAAGATGAACTTTTCAGACCTATATACATGACCACTCATTCCATGACCTCAAACACACAGTGCGCACGCATGCACACACACACACACGCACACATACACACATACATACATACACACGCATACACACACACACACCTCCTCAGAGCCACAGTCACACTCCTCCCCTGGTTCCAGCTGCTTGTTGCCACAGGCGGGTTTGCTGAAGGCCTTGGTTGGCATTGGCATATTGAGCAGACAGTTATGTTCCATTTGCTGAACAATCATATTAAAGTCCTCAACACTGCAGCTGCTGAAGGTAGAGGACCGACTACAGAGAAAGAAAAGATGATATGCAGAGTTGGATGAAAAACAAGAGACACTGATTGTACTGATTATACATGTATACATACATATGTACATACATTTATATCCCAAATGATTCACATAAAAGTTTGCATGTGTGTGTGTCTACACACTTACTTTCAGGGACATATATTCCCCAATGGGCTACAGTATACTTACACAAAACTAGAGTCCATGATACAAGTCTTCTTTGGACAATGGCAACTCCGATGGTTGTCGTGTTTTAAGCCCAGATTGTGTCCCAGGCCATGGGATATCACAAAGGCCAAGTGGGGTATGTTGTTGTCTACGAACTTGAAGGAACCAGAAACCATCTCATTGACAACATTCAATGCAATGTTATAAATTCTCAAACATATATTAGTTTTATTTCCGTATTCCTTTAAAATCTTGAATCTATTGCTATATATAAATCCACACATCCACAGAGGCACTCTGCACTCTTACTAACAAAACTATCAAACTACACTCAGTTTGTCACCTGAGACCAGGTAAATTTAAGGTTATTAGCAGACACCTTTATCCAAAGACACTCCAAAAAATTTTAAAACCTAGTCATAACATAGATATGGATAATCAACAAAAACAAATGAATTATTAACATCTGTTCATGTAACAGGAAACCCCTTGAATCTTCGGAAGAGGGGCCTAAGACCATTTTGGGTAGTGTATTTAGGGTAGTGTATTTTGGTTGATAAAAAAATTTCTTAACAAAAAAAAAAACGTTTTACTTTTTAAAATTATTTCCAGATTACCATGTTTATTCCACCACCAATGTCGGGGGAGCAGACAGCATTAAAATACACCCTTTCTTGCATTGTTGTATGGAGAGATTTCTTCCTGCAGGGATGACGGGGCAAGAATAAGAGGCATATGAGTGAAAAAGAAAGGAAAGAGAGAGAACTATATAATGACTGAGTTGCGGTGTCTCCACCCAGTCATGATTTCATACAATCATACCAAAGTTGAAGAACATTCTTAAAGTGTCATGACTATGGGTGGTCACAGTTACTTTTAACTTGGACCTTTGACCTCCAAAATGAATTAGTTCTTCCCAAGTTAACATGCACACACAAGTACTGTTCAGTACATACATGATGAGTTGTGCAATGTCATGGGGTCGCCGTGGCAGCAGATACTTCTTCCTCCAGCTAACAAAACGGCGCAAAATCTGATGACCATCACCGTTCAGGCTGATGGGGTTCCCTGCTGTCCAGATCTCTAGCCCCACCAACACCACACGGATGTTCAGTGATGTATACATCTAAAGAGGTGAAGAGATGGAGAGATGAGAGAGAGGGGATGAGGGGGGGGGGGGGGGTGGTAAAACACAGTGAAAAAGAAAAATAGAAAGAGATGATTAGAGGATGTATAAAAATGTGTAAGCAGTTGATGATTTTGTACATTATTAATCTTAACAATGTTTCATAATTAATTTGGATAATTAATTTAATCACTGAAAAATGAAAACTGTATACTTCAGTACAACTTACACTATCAATCTGATTGGTCAGCTGGATCATCTGATCTTGGACAACTCTCCTGTCTCTCTTACTGTAGTTAAACTGAGGAAGGGACAAAAAGTAGAGCAAAATTATGGAGAAGACAGAAGGTGGATTTTAAACAAATACCTTTTCAGATCTCTGGTTGGCTTTCTTTTTGTTTTACACGTTTTTGCTAGTTTCCCCTGGATGTTTTGAGCACTGTGTGAACAGAATTATTTTCTAATGCAGGGAAGGAGAATATACCCGCTTTTGAAAATAGCCAGGTATGTACGTGTAAATGAAGTAAGAGGCTAACAGATTGTTAAGGAACTAAATGGCTTTGGCTATGAGGGAAACTGATAGGGTAACAGCTAATGAGGACAGCTGATAGTGTGGTGCAGGTGGAGATGACTCACTCTCTCCTCATCCACTACCAGCATCAGCTCCACATAATGTGTCTGGTGCCCTATGTCCCGTTTGCTCTAGGAGAAATCACAGACGTATTATGCAAATAAATAGTGCATATAGGCTATGGTGCATGCATAGAAAACACAGATGTTTACATGCACACACATCAACACACTCACCCTGTGTAAATCCCTATCAGGTTTCCTAACAATGTCATTGAGGGTGTGTTCTACAGTCTCGTCATCATGACGATGAGTGTGAGTGGTTCCGCAGGTTACAGGTTCCGTCTCCCCATCTTCCAAGCAGTATACCATGTGCTCAAAGTCAGAGGAGCCCTCCAAAGGCTCAATCCCAAATGTAGAACTTCCAATAACAAACTGCCCACTAAATTGGTACATAAAATGCAACACAAACACCAAATCACATTTCAGGGATCATTCAGATAACATCTTCACACTTTCTTTAATGTTAGTTATTTATTTCATATAATATATATATATTTATCACTGGAAATGTCACTGTACTTGAGTCCAGAGCAGAGGCTTAAAGAAGCAGAGGAGTCTTCCATGTCCTCCACATATCCCCTGTAGTAGCAATGATCCTGACCAGGAGAAAAGACAGTGTTGACATGTGGCACACTTCTCTTTTACTTGTGACAGTAACAGGAGGAGCAGTTCCTTTAAGCAATATCCCAAAAAGTGCACAATGAGCAGAGTGAGAGTGCAGCAGATTAACAACAACAAACACACACACAAACAACTGTGGAACATAACAACATTTAATATACTTCTACATATCAATAGGAAATCAGGCATTGATCAATTCAGAATCTCATTTCAACAAATGACACCTAGAAGAATCAAACACCATGCCTGCCACCGTCAACACCGAGTGAGAGGGACAAGATTAGAAATTTACAGCATGAGAAATCTTTTTACCTGAATATTTGGTCTGTTGGTGATGACAGAGCCATTGCTATGATAGGTATATATTGCAAAATCTCCTGGAAGCAGTAGCCTGTCAGCAGAATTTTTCAAAATTAAACTAACATATATTCATTCCATCCATTCCACACCACATGACCTTACAAGTTATGCTGTTTATGTGTGTGTGTGTCCATCTATAGCTCCAGTTTTGGTAAAGTCACACACACAGTCATTTGTCATTCCCAGAAGCAGAACTCTGACATGGTTGGGAGTAAGGTCATTAGTCACAGTCAATTTTGCAACAAGTTCCTTTTTTACGTATTTTTTATGTCATCGTCTATCTTCAACAGACAGGATTTCACAGGAGCCACATTATAGTATCATGCCATGTAAAGACAAACAGCGCAAATGCTGTTTATGGGAACCCTAGATGCATTGCTGACACAATGCAAGGTGAGGAAAAGCCAAACTAGGTTGATAGCAAATTATACATGGCGTCTGTGACATGATGCAAATGATCATTAGCCTTATGATATTCTTATATTGAGAAACTGGAAACAATTGAGGTATTTTGTTTGGTCAAAATTGTGTGTTTACATTTACACATTTAGCAGACACTTTTATCCAAAGCAACTTACATTTGTCAACTATCAATTACATCAGGGCCAGCCTCCCTTAGAGCAACTTAAGGCTAAGTGCCTTCCTCAAGGGCACAATGGTGGCAGCAGGGATTTGAACATACAGTTTTCCTGGCTACTAGCATGCTAGCCAGGTTCCTTAACCACTACGCCACCACCACCCAGGGGTTTTTAGTGGCCTATGGAGGCAGGCCTCTTTTTGAATTGGCCCTGAGGACAAAATCACCCCATAGTACAGGGCTGAACAGATTGTGTGCAGGGAAAGGACAAGTAGGACAAGTACTCACCTATTCCTCTCTAGAACCAGGACACGCTCTTGTCCTTGGGTTTGAATGGCATAAAACACCTTTTAAAAGTTTAAGGTTTTCAGTCAATCACTGGATAAGGACTGACAATAATCTATATCTATACAAGAGCATGACAAAACCACAACAAACACAATACTTTTTTATTGATTTGGAATTTACTGTTTTACCTTGTCTATGTTTTGGTCATCTAAATCTCTCCTCTGTCTCTCAATGCGTTTGGGTACAGTCACTTCATAAGCAGAGAAGCGGGACATTTGCTGGGAGTGGGTATCTACAGATGATGTTGAAGCAAAGGATGGGGAGATGATTGATGGTGGGGCAAAGGATCTTGTAAATAGTAGAGCCTGACCATAAACAGGTAAATGACGTGAGACTTTTATATAGACATATGTTCCATCCTCTCTATCATAATTGTCGTGTTTCACCAGAAAACCTTCAGTCACCACATCTCTTTTATGATTATTTTCATGACAAAAGAAAATTCATTATTAAACAGTAGGGCCAATTAAAAAAAAAAAAAACACAAAATCACAATGATAATTTGCTCTTTAACTGTACATACTGCATATACTGTATATAGTGCACTTGTTGCTCTTTGCACTTCTGATTAAATGCCAAAGTGCATTTTGTTACCTGTATTTATAGATGAGTAATGACAATAAACTTGAATCTAATCTAATCTAAAAAATAAGTTTATTATTGAAATCACATGACACCATAAGTCTCTTTCCTTTCGCCAGACTCCTACACTTTCCTATTACTGCTTGGTCAGCTTCCTTAACTAAGTGATTCACTCCTCACCGAACAACAAAATGTGTGAGCTGCCTGGCAGTTTGTGGAACTCATGACGATCTGTGATGTGGGAAGTGACTCGAGTTAGATTCCAAAATTAGCAGAACTTTTCAAACTCCCTCATGCATGGTTTACATCTTTGATGTTGAGTTTGTTGCTGCTCAAGCTGGCTACAGCCTTTCACCTGCGACTATTAATTACTATTAAAAAAAAAGATGCGAAGATGCAATACTATGCTTCCTATGTTTATTTGATTTGGGTTTGTCTGTATACTGTGGTACATGACCTTTTTTCATGTGGGTACATGAAGTATGCATGCATGCCATGCATAAAAATGGGATAAAACTAACTATATATTCATGTCATTAATTGGGCATAGCATGGCTGGATGTATGAAGCATATATATGATGTGCAAAGGATATACGTCATCTGAGAAAGTTGAACAAAGAAGGAGCTTAGCGAGGATATTTTGCAAAGTACAGAAAAGCATGACTCAAATACAACCAGTTCAATTCTAGTGTCTCAAGGTGATTTTCAGATCTCAGACTGAACTGATCTCTAGTCAGTATCAAACTGATGATAAATGTAAAAGCTGGATCACCTACCTTGACCTTGTCACTGTGAAATGAGTGTCTAAACAATTGTAAAATACCTGACTGTCATCTTACACTTTACTTTTTAGTCAGATATGTTGCTGTGATAATGACACCTCACATATTGATAAAGAACAATATAAATATACTTACCTCCATTGCACCAACAGAGCTCATAGAGTAACGCCGATATGACTATGGCATGGAAGACCCACTGAGATCCTCTGCCTGTGGCTGTTACAGAATAAAACATCTTCTGTAATGGACAGTTGCTCTTTTAATAAGTCCAAAACAAAGTAACAATGGTCACTACCCAGAAGCATTCAGACAGAGAAGCATTCTACAAATAATTTAACACATGCTAGTGACCACTGACCAAAATAAAGGAAGTTGAAATGTGCACACGAAACTTTAGGTGGAGCTCATGACTCTCAGAAAGGATTGCGCCACCAAGTGAATAATCAGAGAATTCTTTAAGCCTTGGACTGTTTGTCTGTTTGTGTGTGTGTGCACGTGGTCAGAGTTCTGTCCTTGGGGCTGAACATGATATTCATTGAATGAAACCCTTTGCACAGCTATACAAGCTCTTCCTTATGGCATTGATTCCTAGATGACCTACAGTACCTGTAGAGCACTCATGCACTCACTCAAGCACTTGTCTCATTCATCACATGGTAGAGCACAGAGAATAATGTGTAAGCAGCCTTAATGTAAAATGAGAGAAGCGGGTGCCTCAAACATCAACATACAACCTATTTGTTTGCAAAAATGAACATGGAAATTGCGAAATATCTTAACTACAGTAAAAGACGCCTTTAAAACATTTCTTCATCGCTACACACTGACATTTGTATAAGCAAATGCAAAATTAGAGCAACAGCTAATGACACACACGCCGTTTTGTTGAGCTAACACTAGGCAATGCTGGCAATGCCTTTTGATTTGGAAGCGCTTTGGTATTCTCATCCCATTGGTTATTTTTGCCGTTTTCAGCTCCAAAAGCATTGCTGCAGCCTGCTTGATAACGTCAGGTAATGTCTTCTTTTACTGTCTATGGCTAGGCCTAATGTCGAATTCACCATATCTTTTACAGTGTTGCCAAAAGCATGAAGCTGCTAAAGTGATATTCTGCCGTTGGTGGTTTGCATTTGCCCCGCGACCGCCACTGTATATGTCGCAAGCCCCAGTAAATGAATAATAAAACATTTCAGTCTGTGAGGAGGTTTCAGATTTTATATGAAAAAAATAAATGACAACACAATTTGTTAGGCTTAAAAATTTGATTGATCTTTGCTTTCAACTCTATTTTTGTTTTAAAAGGCTAATCACTAGGCTAGCCTAGAAATCTAGACGCACCATTGCAGGGCTGTGATGCATCAAATTAACTAAGTGGCCAAGGAATAGCGGTCATTTGAATCAGCTTTGGAAAAGTTAGATTTGCACCAAGTTGGCTATTGCGGAGATGAACTTAAAACATTCTGATGGACATATCTGCATTATAACTCATTATAACTCATTACTTGGACATTCGGGCAGGATTTTATTTGTGTTGTATATTGCATATTCTTGCTGTTGTCAAGCTCTTTTTTTCGATCATAAATGTTTAAACCTGTATACACAGTGCATAGCCTTCTATAGCATTATGGCAGCAGGCAGTGACTATATGGGCCTTTTGACATCGACACTCAGTTTAGGCAATTACAATGTAATCGTCGCTTTGGATCGAAGCGTCTGCTAAATGCCTAAATGTAAATGTATGTAAATGCCTGATACAGGCAAAACATGTCTTGATGTTATTGGACCTCGGGGCTGCTTTTGACACTGTGGATCACAACATACTACTACATCGACTTGAACACTGGGTTGGGTTCACTGGTCAAGTGGTTAAAATTTCAATTATTATTCCATATTTCTACTTTTTTCAAAATCTTACTTTGTTCTTCTGCAGTACGTGTTATGATCCTGCTTTCTGAGACCTCGGCCCCCCACTGCACTGCAGCTCTGTGTTTGTTTTCATTTACCATGTGTGTCTGTTTTGTTCACCTGCCCTACCCCTTTCTCCTCCCCTGCTCCACACCTGTACCTCATGATCCTGTCTTCCCCATAATGATTTTCAGCTGTCCCTTGTTTGCCCCCGTGCCCTTGTCTCCTATATAAACCCTTGCCTGTTCCTTTGTCTTCGTCTGATCATCTGATTGCGTCCCACGAGAGTGAGTCTGTTTCCAAGTCTGTTGGAAAAATGCAATTTGCTTTTTTATATATTTTAGTTTAATAGAAATTTCCCAGTTTATATATCAGTGCAGTTGGCCTTTGCATGTATCAGAAAAGGGGTGCTTGGCATTTGAATATATCAGTATAATATAAAAACAATGGAATTGTTCTGGAATCCTTAAGCTTCCACAGCATGACATACATACATTGTAAAAAATACATCCTATCCTATCCTATCCTATAAATCCTATTGTGTGTCTTTTACGATACTAATTTGTGATACATATTAAGTGTCTTGCGTAGGTAAAGAGTTCAGTTTCAGTACAGCACATAGTCATGCATGTATTAGTGTGGGTCGCACGTGTGTGTGTTTGTGTTGGGAACATAAAGGAACAATTCACATGAGCACACAGAGTAATACCAGAATGATACACAGACACAGCGAAAAAACAGAATCTAGTAAAGATTTTCCATTTATATGTAAATGGTTTTCAGCCATATAAGGGCTGGCCCAGAATGTTCTGGCTGTTTCTGAATGTCTTTTTGCTTTTGCAAAGAGAGTCATGGATTCTCTTCCAGGATGTCAGCTCAGAGTCAAATAAAGTTGTCCAGGAGAGGATGAGTTGGGCCACCTCACTTTTGCTCCCTTCCATCAGACAGGTGCTGTTTGTGTAAATGGAGAAAGCATCTACACCAACAAAAAGTGCATTGAGGGCAATGAAACCAATCCGGGCATTTTTTGAGAGGGCAAGCGGCGTTCCTTTGGCCATCTTCTTAATTTTAGGAATGTGTGCAGCCAGCTCTGGTACTTGTCCACCTGCATTTGACTCTTGAAGCCCTAGCCTCACAGCAGTTGCAGCTACCTCCTCACTCTTAAGGCATTTGACAGCTAAGTTAACATCCTTCAAAGAATTTACATTTTTAACAGTTACATACAATAACTTTGCTACATTTATGTATCTGAACATTTCATCTGGTTGAGCTGCTGGAACATCCCTGCTTGCTATAAAATTCAAGTGGCTTTCAAACTCATTAACATCATTAATAAAGCTTTTAAAGACATTATTGGCACAGGATCCATAATATCTGTTGACAGCTATGCCAGTGACGCCTGTGACCAAACTGTTGACGCTAGAGGCCAACCCAAGGCTAAGCCCTACCTTGGTGAGAAATAAAGAAGTACCTGCGGTAAAAGGCACCAGGGCCAGGCCAGAAATGGTTGTAATTCCCCCTGCTAATGAAACTATGCTGCCTAAAAGACTGGAGACGGTGCTCCCAAATTTCATATTCTGTAGCTGACTGGCATTCTTCTCAAGATCAGAGAGAAACTGTAACATCCTGTTGTGGCACTTACTGCACAGGTCAATGAAGGACTGAGCAGTTTCCTGGAAGAGGAACATCAGTCTTACATCCTGGTTGGTCCTGTAAAGTATCACACGTCACACATATTGAACTGAGATGGGGAATTCAAAATTAAATGTTCAATGTGTGAATACTAGTACCTGATAAGGTTTAACTGGTCCAAATGGTCTTGCATGTTCTGAATGGATTCCTCATCTGTATTCACACTGAACTTGATAGCTGACCAATTCAGACGGGCAGGCAATGACAGACTAAAATAAAAAATAAAATTGAGACACACATTAAAGAAGCTATATGCCCTCTGATCTCTGATCAAACCCAAAATATAGATTCAAAGTTGAGAAGCATTTGATATTAACCTTAAGGGTATTGCAAGTATTTTGTAATTTGTCATGTTTTAGTAAGACATAGGGTTTCCCACACAGACTTTATTTGGGTAGCCCACCCAGATCAATCCTTTTCCACCCAAGTAAAACGTGTGGTTCCTTTTTACTTATTTGTTTAAAAAACTATGTAATCCTCAATTTTTCACTCCAAACATAAATCAGGATAAGGGACAGCCCATTACGTTAAAAGCCTCTTTCTGCATGTACATAAACAAAATATTGTCGCAGCAGCCTCAAAAGATGAGACCGACCTTCTGTGATGATGGTCAGTGTTAACATGATGTTAGTCGTATTGCCTATTTTTCTTAATAAAATAAAAATAAAATAAAAGTCTAACCCTTGGAGTCATTTAACACATTCTGATCATTTTTGTGTGACCTGATAGCCTTAAGACAGGTTTAGATCATAAACTTTTAATTTCGTTTTTAGATAGAGAAAACTGTGACGGCGACGGTGAGAGTAGAGGATCGAGCACCAACTGTGGTGGGCTATGCTGGACACATACCCAGAGTGACAACAGAATCTTCAAAATAAGCACCTGTTATTGGGATCACCACAGAAAGTGATGGACACAGGCAGAGGAGACACAGGCTCTTTCCTCAAGACAAGATGATGATGGGTAGTCTCAAAGATAAGAAAATATAGCTAATATTACACAATTATGGGCTTCTCATACACTGGGAATGCGGTTTTCCCTCATGTGCGCAGGTTCTGTCCAATAACTCGTTGAGACCTTCACTCCTGCGAGACATTCAGGTACATACTGTACATGGAGGGTCAATCCACCAGACATTCTTCAAACCGATGCCAATGAGGACAACAGGACAGGACATTTTTGGACTTATGCTGAATAAACTTATGACTTATTTTGGACTAATCACACTGAATAACTAACTGTGTGTCAGACAGCCTCACACAGGCGATGGACAACATGGTAAAGATGGTTAACTTTGTCAAATGTTCAGTGAGATGGTTATCTAGGAGGAACATTTTGGCACACTTTTTTGAACTGAAAGACGAGCTGAAACTATTTTTCATTGGCAATCCTTTCCGCTTGTCAGATAGGTTGCATGACTACAACTGGCCTATTTGGGAGTCTAAATGAGCTCAATCTCATATGCTCATATCTCATATCAGCATGTGAAAAGTAACCAAAAATGAGCTGTTGTAGTAAGCTGTTGGCTACGTGTTGTACTGTGTATGAGATTAGGTGAAGATCATCTCTTTAAGTAATTACATTCTGCTCATTTGTATTCTATGTTTACATTGTTTCACATGTTGAAACAGCAGTATTGTTGACATATTGAAACAAATTGATTTTGGGCTTGTTTTTGTAATATTGAATTATTAAAATAATGTTGGGCTCATATATGCTGGGTTAGCATATATGTATGTAAGCATATTTATGCAAAAGTTGTTAGCAAGCAGGAGCACATTAATGTTTTATCAGCTGTGCCAGTGAGCATCTAGGACAGGTGATAAAACTAAAAAGCAAGCCTTTTCTTACATAATATGGTTAAATATTATATTTTACCATGCCCCCACCACCACCACTAGCTACCACCAGAAATACTAACCAATTCTGTGGCAAATATGTACATATTGAAAAATATACTGGTTTCACATAGTTTGGACTGACCTTACTGCCATTTTTTCACAGATCTTCTGTAAGATGTCTATATACTTATTCAGCTGAAAGGCCAGCATTTCTATGTTATTCAGGCTGGGGAAGAAGTAAGCAGCATCATTTCTTTTAAAGTGGACAAGAAGAGGAGCAGCCATCCTAGCAGCAGAGATGATTAAATTAACACATGTAGCATTTGCTCCCATGTGTTCATCGGTGAACACAAAGAGCGATGTTACAACTAGCTTCTCAACAGCATCCAGGAAGCTTTGCAGCTCTTTCAGTCCTTTCAGGGTATGCCCTAAAAGATCCTTTAGCTCCTTCTCCAATGTCTTCCATCCACTGTCATCCCCAGACAGGCTGCTCCACATATTTCCTGAAGTTTTGCTCCGGGCTTGAATGCTTTTCATATTCTTCAACTCTTGTTCTCTCTCAAGGCGCCATTTGTGTTCTTTTTCACAGAAATGCTTAACAGCTTGAATGCTGTCTAAGGTGTCAGAGACATACAGGTCCAGTGTTTTATTTAGTACCTGTCTAAGAGTATAGCAGATTTAATCAGCATGGGCAAGAACAGCAGAGAACAGAGAAATAATGACTGAAACAATTCAACTGACACAAGACATTACAGTTACCCAGCTGTACATAGAATGTTACAAACATTTTATATAACATTGACTCATGGTTCTCCTATGGTTATTTTAAGATTGTTTTCCCAAATTGGGTGTATTGGTTTGGAATTGTTTGCACACAACATTCATCTCGCAGCTCAAAAGATTTCCCTTAAGTGGCCAAATACCGATTGGTCCAGTATAAAATCAGATTAGCATTATGACCATGCAGCTCAAAAGCTGTTCAATTTTTAAATGTTTTCCAATGAGTTTTCACCAGCATTTTCATATAAAATAATTTTCTATATAAGGCAAAATTTGCTCTACAGAAAAAGCTCTTTTTTTCCTGTTTTTTTCCCCAAAAAAATGAATATGGAAAAGGAGAGTTGTCTTATATTTAGGAGCGTCTCATATTTGGACCAATAGGGTACGGTAAATTTGTTTAAATGGTTTACTGGATAACACACCAATATCGCAGGGAGCATGGTGTTGGGGAAAATAACAGATCTCTCTGTTGCCCACATTTTAACATTAACCTTATACGGTGGACAGGAAGCAAGCAGTTTGCTGTTACTCAAATGCAAGTGAAAGTGCTCCATTTACATAGGTTCTGTTCTTACCTGAGAACATAACTAAGAACATAACGCTGGTAAAAAAGCATATTTATGAAAAGTGGATTTTATGAAATAATCTCCTCAGAGATGATTGGTGAATAAGGCCCAACAGATTTATTTTTCCAAGATAAGCAGAAGTGGACAGTTTAAAGGGTTGACTTTATCAGATGTCTTACCTTTGTGCTGGCATATCCATGTATACTGACCTCAGGCCCAATCAATCAAAGCTGAACTGCAGGTTGAATTGTACATAATTAGAAAATATTTTCTTCACAGATCAATATTTACAAACAATGACATTGTAATATTATCACAATCATCTATTTGGAGACAAACTACACATACTGATACTATAAGATCTATAGATCTGGACCCAATGTCTGACAGGAAACAAAATGGAAGGTTTTATATTGATCTAATAGTGCTTTTCCACTGTGTGGTACCAGCTTAACTTGCCTCAACCTTTTTTTTCTCTCGCAAAAAGTACCTGGTAACTGGTACTATTATTATTATCACCTGTTGAAGATCCATGCAAGCTGAAGTGATGCAAAGTGAGCTAAAAGATGAGTGGCCGTTGAATTGAATAATGGCTTCCCCCAAATACGTGTCAATGTATTGTGGCAAAGAGCCACTTACTAAGAGGAAACAAAATCCTTTTAACTTCACACTACAAAAAATAAAAAATATATTAGTGTAATTCCCCTGAATTCACAACATTTATTTTGTTATACCAAATTTAAAATTTACTTACTGAGATGGAATTATTTGGCTTGTTTCAGTATATTTTATCTTAAGTTGTATTACTTAATTAATACAACTAATTTTGAGCTAATTTGACTTTTTTGTTGAGTGAAAAACATTCTGACCAGCTGTCAGACAGACACTAAAGGTCATTTTACTTGTTGAAAATTTGAGACCTATCTGTCTCTACCATGGCGATTTAAATGTCAACAATAATGATGGTTTAGATGGAAAATCAACATTATATCAATGTCATCTTGCTATCTGGGATATATCTTTAGGGTCCTCTTAGCCAGATATGTAAGTAAGTTTACATACTTCATTACAGTACTTAAGCATGTTTTGGGAGTATTTCACTTCAGTTGTTAAAAATCCGTCAACATTTACTTTTACTTCACCACAATTCCTGAGTTAGTTGCATACTTTTACTCTGCTACATTTTCAATTAGCAGCACAGTTACAAGTATCAAATGAAATTCAGTTTGGTGGTGGAATGATGGTTGTTGGTTTTGTGTCAAGCCTGCTACAAGTGCAAATAGCTAATTCTCCATCAAACCTAAAAGCTTCATGCTTTAAACAGACTTTTTTTAAAGCTTAAAACTTTTGAAAGTTTAAAACTTTCACTTTCATTACTTTAGTAGCCTACATTTAATTACAGATTACCTCTTGTACTTAAGTACACTAAATGCAAGATACTTGTTTGTACTTGTGTAACATGGTAGTGGGTGGACTTCTTGAACTTCTACAAAAGTAATTTTTTGGTAGGGTATCTGTGTTTTTACTGAAGTGGGACTTCCAAGTGCGTTATACAACACTGTTCTTAGCGCACCAAGAGTGAAAGTTATCCTGTAATGGATCATGGGTGTACTTTTACCTCTTTGACGGAGTTATCTAGATAAGCCGCATCTACCATTTTCACAATCTTAAATGGGTAAGATGGTAAAACATTTATCAAACAGTTAACATTTATCTTCAGGCCTATCAGTAATACCGATATAAAATATCTAGGCTATCTATCTGATGGCCCGAGGACACACCTATGGTAGTTAGCATTGTTAAGTAGGCTATTCAGTTGTACATACCCTCTTTTGTAAGTCGCTTTGGATAAAAGCGTCTGCTAAATGCATAAATGTAAATGTAAATGTAAATACACACCCAGATTCAGTTATAGATTGTTTTGATCTCCTTGTACTGAGTCCTTCACATTTCATTACATTCCTTCACATTACATTCCTTCACATTACATTCACATTTCATTGTATACAGAAATACATTCCAAATCTATCTGAGGTAAGGTCTTTACAATATAAACAGGAACAAAAAGCTCTACCCAGCAGCGGAGGTACCAGCAGTTAACTTACATCGAATTACTGGGGGAGGATTCGATTTTTTCTGTTCCAAGCAAATGCTTGCCAGCTCCTGGCTGTCAGAGGCAGAACATACTCCTAAAATTATTGCTATCAAGTTAAACCAGATTGTTTTGTTTGCACAGAAAGCATTCTAAATTCCCTTTCTCCACGTAAAACGATTAAACATCTCAGTATAGTTAACCTTACCTTATGAGGATTTTTCAGGAAAATGACTGGGCGTTTCCAAATTGCAAATTGCTTTTATTGAAAGGTTTGGTTTCCTTTTTGTGTCATGCCTGCCCTGTTCTGTTCCTTAGGTACACAGTGTACAAAAGTAAACAATATACTTATTTACCTCAAAGTTTACGCCAGGAGATATTCTTGGAAGAGCTGGGTCAGACCAAGAAGAGCTGGGTCAGACCCAGCTCTTCCAAGAATATCTCCTGGCGTAAACTTTGAGGTAAATAAGTATATTGTTTACTTTTGTACACTGTCAAAGTGTACTTTTGCTATGTGGGTCAGACTGGGTCAGACCCAGCTCTTCCAAGAATATCTCCTGGCGTAAACTTTGAGAATGCACTTAACAATTTAATCTCTCTGCACTATTGCACTTTCAACTTAAAATGTTGCAGTTTCTATGTTAGCAATATGCACTCCTTGTTCATTCTTTCATTGTGTTGTAGCTTGAATGTTATCCTCTTTTGTAAGTTGCTTTGGATAAAAGCGTCTGCTAAATGCCTAAATGTAAATGTAAATGTAAATTTACCTTTGCTTTTTTCAACATCTAGAAATGTTTTCCATATGCAAACTTGATGATGGTCATCCAACAGCAATAGGTGACATGCATTGCCTCATAAAAACACATTTGCACTCTGGTCAGACTTTTCTCTCTTATCTGGCTTTCTACATAAGATCTGTTTAACGTGTGATTGAGTATGGACTTGATAGCCATAACCATATCCCTTGTCCTTACAGAATGGAGGAGCCCAGTCATAATCACAGTGCCAGTTCTTATTGATGTTACAGACCTGCATTTGGAACACACAGAAAACTGTTGTTTTAAGATGATAGAGGAAGACAGGGAGATATTGAGAGCTGCATGTGATGGGAGATGAACTCACGATCCTTCCCCATGGCATTTACCCTCCATGTCACAATCGCACTTGAGCTCTGAAACGTCCAAAAGCTACACACTAAAGTGTTGACTGTTAAGGTAAATATGTGAGAATTGGCAGCCCTGCATTCTCAATGTTCTCAGAATTCCACTCACTTACTGTTATTTCCACACTTTCCACAGGCATACATGACACATTCTTTGGCTGTGGTAGCAGTCCCTTCTATTGTGAGCCATACCCAAGTTGTGTCCTAATTCATGGGCCATGATCCATGAAAGGTTGCTTATGTGAGTGTGCTATGGAGGGAACAGGATCAATGATAAGGAACATCATTGGGGACCTTTTAATGCAAGATACAAGATTTCAGGAAATAATGAGAGCTCAAACCGACGTCGGACCAAATCCGCAAATGCTACAAACGTGTTTAACACCAAAACACAGAAACCTTTTCCAAGAGCTGATTCAGGGTCAGACTTCACTGACCACTCACACACACACACCTTGATTTTCATCTTCTGCCACAACATAGTCACATTGCACTTATCTATAGACTTAATATAGCAACCATGCATGGTACAAGCATGTGGCGCAAACAAGAGAGCTGGGCTCTGATTTGTACAGCATGCTAACTTCAAGGTATGGACACAGTGCATGAACATTTTATGCATTAGGCATTCTAAGTCATTTTGGATGTTGTACAGTTAAACTCCACATAGTACCTTTACTCTAGTAGTCTTTTTGGTCTGTTGGTCAAAGTCATGATTAGGAAGTTAGTACTGCTACAATACTAATATTGGCTTGAAAATCGTTTGGAACTGGCATATTCCTTTACTGTAAGAATTAAAACTTTGTTCCATTAAACATTAAACTATTAATTCAGTAAGAAGAAAGAGCATAATGTGGATATCACAAACATAACCAAACAACAAAGTCAAAAACAACTATATTTTAGTCAGAGTGCAAGGGTAATTTTAGGTCCAGTACAAAGGCTAACAGATGCAGATGAAAACTCAGCTCTTCCACATAGCCTCTGTAACAATGGTTCTGTGTAGGAGTAAAGTAAGACTGTAAATGTTTTTTACCTTTTGGAATCAGATTTTCTTTTTCGTCAGAATTTCACAGTAAGCTGCTTCTAGAGGCTCCACTGGTCAATATAGCAGTAGGGTGCATATCAGTGCTGTATCAAGATCACCAATAAAAGCAGAGAAGAAGATGACAGGGTAGCACCAAACACATCATTTTCCGCCCTCGTTTATCGTTCAGAAAGACTCAAAATATTTATATTCTTTCATTTCTGCCCTTGTTTATTGTTCAGAAAGACTAGAATATAACTCAAAATAGCTATCCTTCCATTTTAGGCTAACTATTTTCAATACAATTGTTATTCTTACAAGCCCAATATTCATACAAATGAACAACTGCACATAACAGGCCTATGCACAGGAATTTATAGGTCTCTGGTGGATAATAATGTGATGTCATTGGCAGAGGGTCTGGAAGTCACTGTATCATCCCATATAGTTGATGACACACTGGGAATTGGTGTCATCAACCATTGTGTTAATTGCATACTTTTACTTACTTTGCCACATTTTCATTTGGGACTGTAGTTACAGGTTGCCTATCAGATGAAATTATATTTGGTTTTATCTCATATTTGGCTTTTACATTTGTTTTGCTTTCATAACATGTCAAAGGTTTGTGTAGGCTTCATCTTTACGGATAATGGATAAACGTGTGGGAAAAAAGGCTGTCTTAAGTTTGTTGTAGGCACGTGTTATATAAACTGTTTCTCAATGTTAACTTGTACTTTTACTTTCATTACTTACATTTAATTATAGAATACTACCTGTCGTACTTAAGTACAATACCTACAATAAATACTAGATTGCTTTTCAGACTATTTAAGTAACATGCTAGTGGGTGACTTGAACTTGTATCTGAGTACGTTTTTGGTAGGGTATCTCAAGTGGTACTATAAATACCACACATACCGGTGTGCCTGAGCTCAAGCCGCTGCAGACCTTCTAAGGACCATCAAGCTCAGTCAAAAGGTTTAAGTGGCGACCACAATAGAGAAGACAGCCGTGAGTCCAACAAACATGGAAGCCAAACGTGCAGTTTTGTTTCCACAGAAGAGCGTACGAATGAGGCTTAGCGAGGCATTTGTGATGGCCGGACTATGGGGACGACTTGAGAGAGAAAAAGTAGAGCGATGAGCTGGTCTGCGTGGCTCTTGGGTGCCCCCTGCGGGTGTAGCTAGACCTGAGACGGTTGGCTAGGTTATGTGTTCAGACAACAGGGTTCGGAGAGATTCTGGACTGGTTGACAGGCTATTGACATGGGGGAGTAACTGAGATGGAGTGTAGTTCCAAACACTGGTGAAAAGCAGCCTGGCAAGGCTGGCCTATTTATTCATAAAATGTATTGTTTTGGTCTATTGTTTTTGCTTTCGAGAACTCTCCTGATCTCACATACAGTCTTTGTGGTCACCATGGTTCGTAAACTATGTGTTATGTTTTGGCTGAATATTTCAGAGCCGAACGATCTGTTATAGAATCTTGGCTTCAGATGTTGCTTGCTTCACTTGTTTTCATGCAGTGAAATCTTGGTCCACAATAAGTCTGTGAGTTTTGTTTTCCTGTGGAGTCCTACTGTTTTTATTCCAAAAGGTGGAGTATGTTATCCATGGTAACAAAGTAACTTGTCGATGTCACTGACCTACTGTCTAATAAATGTGTTGTTAAGTGTGCTGCTTACACATTCTTGTTCTATCGCCGACTGTACACTGTCTAAACTGGATAGGCTGTCAAATCTTGCGAGTAAAGATGTCTGTGGATAGTGACCAGGTCCACGCGAATTCATCAAACCACGGTGAGTTGGACTACCTCCCAATGTGTGGTTTGAAAATTAGGCACATGCAATCCCAATTGTTTAAAAATAATTTGTGATAAGAGGACTTGGTCATTTTCTCTCAGGCTTTAGCCACATTGATTGCGATCATCTGAAACGTATCTCTTCTAGTCCCATCCATTCCATCCCATTCCATATTATGTGTTCTGTTTATCCTGTTGATTTTACAGAGTGGCAGGACTCCCAGCCTCGAATCCACAAGGCTCAGAAGGACATGAATGCCACAGAACAAATACAGATCATTGCAGACCTCAAGCAGAGTCAGATGGGTGAGTCAAAATTATATTTTCACCAAATTTGTTTTACTTTGTAATACAATTATAAATATAATTCTAATTGAATACATGTGTGAATATGAATCTGTTTTCAGGACGTCATGGTTACAGATGCTCTTTAGCCAAGATATTCCTAGACAGGGAAGACAGAAGTTACCCTTACGCATATGCAACTGTTTCACAATCTGCTTTTGAATTTTTAAGGGATAAAAACGGGATTAAAGAATGATGGCACAAGTTATCTTTTTCTGTACGATTTTTTTTAAATTAATCATTAGATTAAAGGAGAAATTTATTGTGAATCAATCCATGTCTGTGTTGTTCCAGGTCACCAATCACTACTGGTAGAAAAAAGACAATTTAGACCAAATAATGAAGCTAAAGCTAACATTAACTGAATAGGGCACAGTGAAAATGAAACAGAAAGTAAGTTAGGTGTGTGTAACAGGCTATAATAATCTCCTATGTCTTAATGTATAATTGCACAAGAGATCCAGTCTGTATTATAGCTTTCTTTTACTTGGTACACTGGTACACTGCTATTACATGTGCCTCATTCAGTCAACATTAGCTGACACTGACACATAGTGATTGTGACCTTGAATATCAGGGATATGGATTGATTGATTGAATTTCTCCTTTAAGCCATCTCATATATAATGAAAGGAAGTCCCCTCATCTACAGCCATCTGTTTGTGTCTGATTGTTTGGAAAGGTTCATGCAGCTGATGCTTCTAGAGTACTGTCCATGGTGCTGAATATTCCATCATCGTCTTGTCAGTCAAAGGGTGTTAACTGATTGTCTGTACATTTCCCTTGTGGCACTGTGATATTCTTAGGCAACAAAGCATAATCTCATCATTCATCTACCAATCCCTAGTTTATGCTGACTGAATGAGGCTATGAGAGACAAAACTGAAAGTAAGTTTATAGCCTCATTCAGGAAGCTACTGGACTTACTGTATAAACCAAGAAGAATAATAGTTTACACGAGACTTAGCATTTACTTGACAGTTGTAATATAAAACATTTGGAAGCCTTTGAGATGATTAGCCCAAATATTTTTTTATTAAAGGGGACTATGCAAGATTTTAGGTCACTTTAACAGCTTTGTAGTGACTTTGATGGTTAAATGACTTATTGCAGGGCAAAACCTGAAGCTCTCTTGGCTCTCCCTAGGGTCTATTTGTGAGATGCAAGATGGCAATGTCATCCCACTGAGTGACGAGGCTAAAAGCAACTCACATACTGCATGAGCCTAATAAAATTGTGTTTATTGTCAATATAATAATCATTGCTAGTTCCTATCCTTTAGTTTATAAACAATCCACATGTATTGGTGAGAATTTTGTAAATATTGTTATATGTTATAATTTAGGACAGGTGTAAATAAGGAAAAAAGGGTCACTGTGTGGAGAGCTCTGTAGGTAAAAAAAAAAACCAGACTTGCATAGGATACCAAAATCTGACTTTGATGCTGTATTTGGGATGCAAGACTTTAAAAGTCTTTAAAAGTCCCTTGAATTCTTCATAAAATAAAAAAATGTGTCGTAACATCCATCCATTCATCCATCCATTAGTGACAGAGTGAAAAAGAAAACAAATTGTAACTGTGTGTAGAAACATACCAGTGATTTTTATTTTCATATGCAGTAATAAAACCATCATTACTGTACCAGCAACCAGTCAGCCTCTTGAGAGAGGTCATGGCAGTTACACAACACCACAATCAGACACAGAAAAAAGGGGCCTGCTAGAGTTGAGTATGCAGTGCAATCAGGCCTACCAACGTCAGTTAATAAATTCCTCCACTATACGGATAATATATGCTGCACAAGAATATTATTCCAATCAATAGTGGTGATAAGAATATCAGTCACATATACATGATCCTTTTAAAAAAAAGAATAATATTTATTAATTTATTTAATTATATATTAGTTTCAATATTGCATGGCACTCATCTGTACGTCCTTATGTGCCATGGGTATCTGACATCTACAGAGATTCAGTATTGCAGTGAAAAATGTGAGAGTGTGTGTACATGTGTGTGTTTGCATGTATATTGCATGTATGGATCTGCATAAGATTGAAAGGAAATGTGTAATACGAAGGAATCACACTTATCTGACATTCCACACTGACCCAACTCTTGGTATTTGTTGGAGCGTGCCAAGGCTGTGTGGAAGCAGTTTTTAAGGGTGTGTAAGTGTGTGTGTGTTTGTGATGTGTGTTAAGGAAGAACAAGTTCAATCCATCTGACTCATAAAAGCTCATTCCTCCATATTCACCAGCAGTTTTTTTGCAGTTGTTACACACCCACAATTACACAGCCCTTACAGAAGAATTAAATCAAATCAGTGAATGGCACATGAGTCCAACTGTGTAGACATACTGCACAATGAATCTCTCTTGATTATAAAACCCATTATAACAAAATGAGTTCAACCAAAACATTATTTAAAAAAAACTATAAAAAATTAAATAAAGAGTCCATTTGCAGATTAATGTGGGAAGGATTACTCAACTGACTTATTACTGTCAGTCAGACTGTGTGTAACATGTAATATGAATCGCATCATCCTCTGCACAACTCTCTTGAAGCAGGTCACAGTGTCAGAACTCAGAGCCGTCTACACACTGCATCAAGATGACTGCATTAAATAGAGAGAGAAAGAGTAAAATCCCAGAGATCTGATCATCCACAAGCAAAGTGTGTCCCTCTACACCGTACAGAATACTACAAGCCAGCAAGCATAGTGAAGGCTAGAGTAAGATACACTTCAACGTAAAACACTGATTCATGTCAGTCATAATCTACCATTTCTGCCAGGCACATGTAGCCATGCTGACAGTCTACCTATCTGTACTCTCCTGAACAACACAAATGATCTTAAAAGAGGAAAATGTTTAATCACAGCATTAAAACCATTTTTTAATGATTCCGTTGTAGATCCACTGGTTTAGTACAGATCCTGCATAGGCTACTTCCTTTTACAAATGGATTCATTACCCAAAGAGTGCATAAGTTAGTAAGGCTCAGATCTCTGAAGTTCTACCTTTATTGAGCGGTAAAGAAAAAGGAAAGTAGAAAAAGACAGTGAATGCATGCTGCTGGGTAAATGCACGACGCAACACATCTATTTGTGAGAGGCTATGTGAATCACTTGTAAACCTCAGGAGACAGGAGAAAGATAGATTCAAACAATATCTCATACTGATCACCACTTTGTGACGTGACTGAAAAAAGCATAGTGGTGTTGTCAGTACAAAAAGAAAAGCATCAAAAATGAAATTGGACAAACTATGGCAGTCAGCTTGCGGCATAAACCTTTAACCTGGAGTCATAAGCCTGCAGTCTAAAGCAGGTGCTTGATTTACATTCCACACAAGGATAAAGGGCTCTTTAAAAAAAAATTAAAAAGCAGTGCTCATCCCAGCAAAAGAGAGAAAACTCACCACCTATCAACATACAGGCAACACTGATTCCGCGTGGCTCTTGATTTTTTTTCTGTACATTCCTATTGCAGCGTATCAAGAACAGAGCCTGTGAAGTGCAATCGGCAGTAGTGGTCCTCTGCAGCCCATAATAATTAAAACAAAAGGAAAAAAAAATCTGCATGTTGCCATAGACACCATGGATTCAGGCAGGAGCCAGCTCATTGTAGAAGAGTTTGTGATGCCCGGTACTGCACTCCAAGTCGTACGTGCTGCAGGAGGTTTTTACTGGTTAAAGTGACAGCGTTGTGATTCTGCTGGACAGCTGACTGCCGCCCTGGAAGCTGGGAGACGATGCCTCAAAGTCAGACTGGGAAAGGAAGGGGAGTGCTGAAGGCAGGCAGCACCCCTTCTTCCTTAAAGATCCCCCCTGGACAACAGATGTCCCGCCGTGCACTTTGACCCCTGCAGTGGGTGGGCTATACAGGAGGCGGAGGAGGAGCTCTCTGAGGCACGAGATGCGATGCAGCAAGAGACGGCCTGAAAGGGACAGACAGACAGACACATAAGGTGGAAAGACAGGGAAGTAGCACAGGAAGAAAAAAAAAACTACATTCACACCCATAGATTCTAAAGCAACAAGAGCAAAGGAAGTAATTCATTTTCTGTCAGACAGAAGTGTTCAGAACAACAAAAGTGATGAGCGACAACTTTGACCATGATGAGTAAATGAATGGTCAGCAATGCTTTTTGAGCATCACTACAGCTTTGGTAGCTCTTGGTGTGAACGCATAGTAAGAAAAGCAAACTTGGGTGTTTAGCAGCTGTACAATTGATCAAGGGTCCACTGGAAGTATGCTTAGTGAAAAGCTTAAAACTTACTTGACAGGTGGCCGAGGTGGTCTTGGAGCATAAGACGGTGCGGAGGTGGTCCTATTCGTCTGCACAACCTGCAACACAGACACACACACCAGCAAAGACAAAGCTTAATAATTCAATTCCATTTCAAAGACTGGGGTTTACAATAACACAAGAATTCTGTCGTCCAGCAAAGATGACCATTCTGTATCTTCGATTGTTTCTAGGTTCGCTGATTCTTTAGGCAACATTAATCACATTTTGCCTAGTGTAATGCTACCCCAATAAAGAGACAACCAACAAACGTCACAATCACCTAATAAAAAAAACAGTTCTCTTACGAAAACATACTGGCAAATAAAACTAAACAATACTAATTGAAGTGAACATTTAAGTAAATTGATATTTTCTTTTGACAAGGTAAGAAATAAGAGTTTTGCCCATCACCACCACTTATAAAGGGACACAAGACAATACCGGACACAGCTAGCATGCTCCCGCCACCACAATCTCATCCCATCCCAAGTAATAGAGACGAACATGCTCTTGGGAGAATATGGCTCATATGGCTTGCCAATGAAAATACTGCAAGAACGACTGATTTGCATTTTATCTCTTCACATGCACAATAAAATGCAGAGGGATGCTGAGAAGATTCGGTCAAACATTTTGGCTTCAACTTCTAGCTAGGACTATCCGGTGCCACCGTTGCGATGCCCAGAGAGGTCTGAAACAGTTAACGATTCTGCAGGATTTCTAAGTGCTAGTTTGGCTTGTAAGCCCATGGATGCAGAGCAAATGAAGAGTGAGGAGGAGGAGAAGGAGAGCTGACATGAAAAGAACCATGCCAGGAACTGGGTAGAGGAAAACAAGCAGACCCAAGGAAGAGGGAGCAATGAGGCTTAGAGACGACCCTTTCAAGGAGGGCTATGAGAGGACTGCAGGTTTATTTACCTCTTCTGGTGGTAATAACTGAACCTGGTGCTTTGGGGTCAGATGCAGGAGAAAGGAGAGATGGCTCAGTCAGTTGTTTACATAGAGAGTGTTAACTGGTTACTCATGTAGATATGAACACATGGGAGATCTCTCCAGTTAGTGTTAATCCAGTTAATGTTAATGTTCTGTTAATGGTTACTGACCAATGCCAGCTTCACAAAAATGCATACATTGTCTTGAACACATTTGTTGCAAAGGCAGAATTAGTCAATTGTTTGTTGTTTGAAAATCTTGAAAATGTTTGAGGGCTAGAATATATTTTTCAATGACACTGTTTAGATAGAAAAAGTGAAAGTATGTGTGCTTTGGGTGCAAAAAAATACTGTTAATGAATCCATGCATCGATATGTGTGTGTACAGTACACATGTATGTTTGTGTGTGTGCATCCATGCAGAGGTAGGTGTTGTATAACATCATAAAGTTTATGATTACTAGTCTACTACACTGATGGAATTAAGGCCCTGTTTACACATATCTACATATTTTTATAAGCAGATATTTTTAGTAGTTAAATGCAATTATATGCAGCAAGAGATTGCATAAGAAAAGCCTGGCTTAGCTGAACTCTGACCTGAATTCAGTGCAGTTAAGATGGAAAGTTCTGGTTGCTGCCAGACCAGAGCTTAGGGTTTTAATATCTCACCTGCTGTAGTCCTATCTGTGGATGCCCTACACTACCTACTACTGGATTGGAGACAGATTGCAACCAAGCTTGACGTGTGTGTGTGTGTGTGTATGTGTGTGTGTGTTTATGCATACAGAGGTAGATGTGTGACTCACTCCATTTTTAACAATGTTAGGATTTCCTCTCTGAGAGGGTGGGACGCGGTTGATGTCTTGAGGCACTGGTTCAGCCCTGTGCAATACAGATAGACAAAAGACAAAAAAATATCAACAGAAATATCAACAGCTTTTTTGAACATCAACATAACATCATGCTAACTAAAGGTACACTGATCTGAAGACCTAAAAAAGATGACCCATATGCTGTCAAAGTTCTGTGTGTAATTACTGTTATTGGGTGTGTCATCAAACTTCTATCCTCTATTCGTTTATATCTTTGCTTGCACCTGATGTATTTTTGTGAATATCTTGAAGATTCACATGACCTCTGTGTCACCTCGGACCCTCAGTGACATCACTTCCTGTACTCACTCGTAACCGCGCGAACGATTCCTCCTGAAGAAGCGTCGTCGCAGCTCGTTCCGTCTGAAGAACACATACAGCCCCAGAAGCAGCAGAGGCAGAACCAGGAAGAAGAACACCAGAAGACCGTCCCTGGTGGAGGTGTCCTTATCTAAATACAAAAAAAGACAGGGAGAGAGGGAGAGATAGAGAGAGAAAGAGAGAGAGAGAAAGAAAACTGAGAGGAGCGCAGGAGTGGTATATTTGTCTCCCACGTCTACTAGGATTAGAGACCATCCTCACCATTCTTATCATATGCTTGTCATTTTTTAGATGTTTTTTATGTAGAATACAAGAGCCTTGATGTCTCGTGTAAAATGGACTGAAACTACATGACATAAACGTTCTATCATACCATTCCAGGTGGGGCCGCTGTCAACACTGCCTCCATAGCCTGCTTCCTTGCAGAACGGAGGAGCCCAGCCATATTCACAGTGGCAGTTCTTATTGTTGTTACAGACCTGTGAGGCGATCACACCGACACAGACACACACGCACACAAAAAATGCTTGAAAATTTTATCCTACTAGATGGCCATTTCTGTCATAGTAAAGAAGTAGTAAAGAACTGGAGTCTTACCCCATGGCCGTTACATTTGTTGTTGATGTCACAGTCATAATTGAGCTGCGACGAGTCCTTGCATTCAAAATTCAAACACACCTGAGGATAAAAACACAATGTCAAATGATCACCTCACACCACTGGAGACACTCAATCTGTGGAAAAGATGAAGTGTATAGTCCATAGACTAGATTACTAGAGGTAGATCTGGCCAATCTACTAAAGGTAGATTTGGCTTTCTTAAATGACACAAACTACAAACTGCTCCAACCTTGTTTGATATCTGGATTAAGGCAGCAAAGATACATCCCATGTCAAAATTTATTTAAGTGGAATCCAGTGGAACATTCCAAGACACAATAAACTCAAACAACAACAACTCAAACAACTTTATACTAGGCAAATCAAATCTAACAAATTACTAGAACATGGGATACACTGAAAATTACATATGTAGATAGACAAAAAACAAAATGTGCAGGTTTTGTATTAACGGTACTGTGTGAATCTGATGCCCTTCACGTCCACATGGTGATGCCACCTCACCTTGTTTTCTCCACACTTGGTGCCCTCGCTCACCATGCCCGGATCGGGCACGTCTGGCCCCAGCATAAAGTCAACCCCCCAGCAAATGGCACTGCCAATGGGGGTCTTAATAAGGGAGGGGTTGATGCCAAACACAGTGCCCGAGTTCACATTCTCACACTGCAGCTTTCCACACTTGGCATTCCTGTAGGGGAACATCCACAAATGTAATGCACTGAGACCTATATGTAGTGTATAAACACATGGTGACAAACAGAGGTGTACCCACATAGATATACGTATGGACAGAAAAACATAGATGCACATATGAAAAGAATATATAGTATGTGCATGATTTATACACACTGAGGTACACATTATATCCAAATGATTGAGATTTTTCAAAACCACACACATACAAGCAATTATATGCCAAACCTGTTGATAATTGTACTGAGATGTATCCACATGACACAAAAAGACACACAGGCCAATAGCCAAAGCTGTGCCAGATGGGAGCTTGAGCTAGAATAGTAGAGCTTCTATATTCAGACCTTGTTTCACATCTCCTGTAACCCCTGTCATGGTAGCCACAGTTTCCGAAGCGATCGCCGTTGGAGTTAACAAACTCAAAGCAAGGATCGGGAGCTGACTTTGCCTCTGTGAAAATATACAAAAAGTACAGGAATATATGAACAAAAAATGTTGAACAAAACATGATGCAAATGATTCACACTGAACAGGAATGCACTCCTGCACTTTTCTGTTCTGTTCTTTCCACTGCTGCTATATCCTATATATTTTTATCTCCACCCCAGTGTGAACTTAACTTATTACAATCAATGCTCTGTTTACTTATGTCCTGTCTTTTGTTGCCTGTTGTTTGTCCTGTCCTTTGTCTGTCTTAAATGCTCTACTTTAAGTAGAAAATAGTAACAGCACCTTGTAGATATATCTATACTGTATGTGCATTACATGTAGTCTAAGTGTGCACTAAATGTAGCATATAGCCTGTCCTAAATGTCTTTTGTATATACCTTAAATGTAACACCACTTGATCCATGGTGAAACATTGTTTTGTCAGGTATACAGATATACAGACACTATATACAGTGTATATGGTTGACATGACAAAGAAACCCACTTGTCTTAAAAACATAAGCCCAATGAGGTCAAAGCATGTTAGGGTGATGGACGAGAAGATGGCCAGGAGTGGGCGCCAAAGTACAATTATGGCACAAAAACATAAGCATAGACAGATCCATATGTATGACAAAAGCATACACTACATATGATACACATTCACATCAAATGAGGATGCCAGTACATTTCAACCTAGAGTTCTTTTAGAGTCTTTATGTCCTTTTAATTACATACAAAAACAACAAATAATCCTATAAAACATAGCTATAGTAGAGATTATAGGGGCAGGTCAGCTATGTTTTGTAAGTGGCAGTGTTTCTAGACACTACCAGTACAGGTATTAGCTGGCTAGCTCTCTCATTTCCGAACCAGGGCAGCACAGCATGTATTGAACCACAGCATGTACTGAAATTGTACTGCCTGGAATACAGAGTTTCAGAGTTGTTTTCCATCCTATAGATGAAGGAACAATATAAAAGAATGACAGAACAAGACTCACTAGAGCCAAACAAGGCTTGGCACTGGCCATCGTAGTGCTGGCATTTGCCATTATAGCAATATGACTGATTGTTCCTGCACAGGTGTCCATTTTGCACATAGACATCAGTCTGGCAGACAGGAGACGAGCCACTGCAGTACTCTGGTAGGTCACACTCGTCCATCTTGCTGCGGCACTCAAACCCTCCTGGCAGAAACTGGGAGACAGAGAAGGAGGAAGAAGACAGAGAGAGACAGAGATGAACTAACAGAGATTTACAAGACATCATGACACAGAGGCGTATCAAGTCTGTGATTTTTTTAACTACAGAGCTCCCCCTACAGTCGCTGATTTTTTTTTTGTAACTTAGACCAACATATTAAAAATTCTCAAAAATACAAGTGGTTTTGTTGACAAACCAAAGAATATGAACCAGCGATGATAATTTATGAAAAGTTATTCTGAATGACAAGGTAATAAAAACAATTTCATAAGGCTCATATGTGAGTTATTTTCATTTTCGCTCTGCAGGGGTCGACACTGGGCATCTTGCAAGTGCGGTCAATTCGCCACGAGTTGCTGAGAGTCTTCATTCACCCCATAATGAGGCATTTAGCCATATGAAGGACTACAAAGCTGGTCAATAAACCCAAAAAGTAGTTGAAACAAAAACCCCATGGAAGAGACACCGCTGGATACAGAGAGGATAGAGTGAGAAGAAAGGAGAAAAGAAGGGAAGAGAGAAGGGAAAAGGGGTTGCTTGAGGTTACTGACCTTGCAGTTCCTGCAGCATTCCCCATAGGCACACTGAGCCCAGGACTTCAGCTTACAGGTCTTTGGTTCACAGCATGGGTCCTTCTTGCACTCCTGAGTGGAGAGATGGGGAAAGCAAATGAGAGAGTGAATGTGTATGTACAGTATCTGTGTGTGTGTGTTCATGTGTGTGTGTATGTGGGTACGAGCGTGTGTGTCTGTATGTGGGTGTGAGGGTTTGAGATATTAAACTATCCTCAGGTTTCAAGACATGTAAACAGAAAATGCATCAATGTAGAAGTGCATTAACAGACCAAAACAAGCAAACACACACACATCCACCTACCTCCTCAGAGCCACAGTCGCACTCCTCACCCAGGTCCACGAGTCTGTTCCCACAGTAAGGTGTGCTGTAGGCCTCGTCTGGCCGGGGCACGTTGAGTAGGCAGCTGCGGCCCATCCTCAGGACCATCTTCTCGAAGTCATCAGCACTGCAGCTGCTGAAGTTAGTGGCCCCACTGCAGAGAGGAGTGGATGATCCTTGTTGTTCTCAGGAAATTAAAAAAATGCCTCTTACCTGTCCCTGAGCTACACACACACACACACACACGCACACACACATCTCAATTTTCTACCTACATGCACACTCAAAAACACAAAGAGACTCACCTGGCGCCCGAACCCATGATGCAGTTCTTTGCTGGACAGATACAGTTACGGTTATCGTCATGGTTCATACCCAGGTTGTGACCCAACTCATGAGCAACAATAGAGGCGAAGGTGGCCACCTTATGGTTGGAAAACTGCAGGGAGTAGAGGGTAGAGAGTGTATAATTTCACCAGTGAAATGCAATTAGTAATTGCATTACACTATTATATTACGCAGACATCAAATGACAAAAACACATCAAAATTATTTGTACATTTAGTTCTGATATTTTAATATAAGCAATAATGTGGACGTCAGTCTACCAAGATTTACTAAAGCTGTAAAATCACTTTTGACGCTCATAGAAATCACTGCTAAAATTTCTGTGTTTGCTCACGTATCTTAGCTAATTTGCATAAAGCTGAGCAGTCTTTAACTTCCTTTAGTCGCTGCAGTCCTCCCAGTTTTGGTGTTTGTTGCTCTTGTCACTCTTGTCCAGTGAATTACTTTTTATGGCAATTTTATGGCTTACGGCTCTTTGTGTGAACGCACAGTGGATATCTGGATTACACTTTGAAAGAGAAAGTATGCAAAAAGAGCCGTTTATCAGGAACACATAATGTTTTCCCCCTTCTGGATGATGTGCCAAGGCAGTGATGCACAAATCCTCTGGTATGCAAATTCACTATCTGCTTTTTACCATATAACCAACAGCAGACTTGTCAGATAAGCAACCTGCTGGGATGTGGTGCAGACCTGATGCTATTAGAGCAACTAGAAAGCAGCATGACCATAAGCACATGCAACATTGTGTGGCCTTAGACAAACTTCACCATAAATTCTTGCAAAAACATTCTTCACCTTCTCTGCCAGCATCTAATGCCTACTGTTTTGGCTTTGGGACTCATCCCACATGGGTCTTCCAGGCTGGTTACAAATTGAATCTAACTCTTGCAGTCCAATCTCACTTTCAGCTCTTTTGTGATCACAGATGATCAATGGTCTAACACATGAGTTCTCAAACGTTATTGGACCGGTGACCCCTCACGGAGCATAAAAACTTCCAAGGAGCCCTCATAATCGCAACATAAGTTTGACCATACAGGCTTATATCCATTAGTTCAGTAAAATGTGCTACTTTGTAGAAAACTTTTTCACGGACCCCCTGGACTATATTCAGTAGTCTCGGGTCTAAATATTGATCCCTGTCCTGTTACTGGTCATCAGAAGATTTTCCCCCTATTGTCTACTCCTCACTTTAAGCACGGTGACTCATTCTTTTAAATTGGAAACATGACAAACCTCCTTCCTTGGAGGTTTGGCAGATGGATATGTGATGTCATGTTTATCCTTAAGGTTAAAAAGATTAGATTCACATTGAATGGATCAATGGACTACTTTGATGTAGTTTGGCATCCCTTTATTTCTTATGTGGAACAGCTGACAATGCACCTTAACTCTATGTATGTACCCTATATTGAAGATAAGTAAGTAACTACTCTGTGGCCTTTTCTTGTGTGTTTTTTTTGCGTTGGTTTGTCGTCCTTTTTGCAAAATGTCTTTTTTTTATTCTGTGCTTAATGTTTTCTTTCTTTGTATTCTTAATAAATACATCAATCAAAAAAAAAAAAACTTCACCATAAATAACAAAATACCAACCAATTAAGCACACAGAATGATGTTTGTTTGTGTTATGAATGTACTAGAGCATTTGTAAAGCTGTGGGTCAGAGGTTGTTCATTACCGAATTGATGCCGCCTCCATGGTTGCTGGAGCACACTGCACTGATGAAGGCCATACCTACTGTACTCCCAAAGCCTTTCTTCCTACAGGAGAGGAGAGGAGATGAGGGGAGAGGGAGATAAGGAAAATGACAGGCATCATCCCCGCACCACACTGACAGGCAAGATGCAAGGACAAATAGTCATAGACTCACACAGAGTCATGACTCAACAGAGACAGACAAACACACACACACACACACACACACACACACACACACACACACACACACACACACACACACACACAGACACTCACACCCTCCCTGCAAATACAGAAACACACGTACAAGATGAGCTGGGCACTGTCATGGCGTCGGCGTGGCAACAGTTTCTGCTTCCTCCAGTCAACAAAGCGGCCAAGGACATCCCCAGCACTGCCATCCAGGCTGATGGGGTTCCCCGCTGTCCAGATCTCCAGCCCTACCAACACTACTCGGATGTTCAGCTGCTCATACATCTATAGAGATGTAAAGGGAGAGGGGAGAGAGAGAGAGAGAGAGAGAGAGAGAGAGAGAGAGAGAGAGAGAGAGAGAGAGAGAGAGAGAGAGAGATGATGACGATGAGGTGATGAGGAGAGAAAAAAAGGTGTATTAAGATGTATTGCTGGTTCTCAGAAATCTGTGATCCTACATCAAGAGCACAGTTCATATTTCCAGTGAGAGAAGGACCTCACTTACAAGGCCTACAAGCATACAAGCATACAAAGGCCTCCTCCGCACACACCTACACAACTTCCCATAACTTACACTGTCAAGGTGGTTGGCTAGCTGGACCATCTCCTCTCGAACATAGGTGTCGTTCTTGTTATTGTAGTTGAACTGTGGGGTAGCAGAACAAAAGAGAAAAAGGAGTTTATGAGACAAATAAGAAAACAGAAAAAGGAGCAAAGAAAAGACTAAGAAGTCCTGCGAGAACATCTTCTCTTTGCAGGTGGTTGGGTTGGAAACATTTTCTCACCCAAAACCCAAATCCTGAATGCATTCCTACCCATAAGCCCGTCATCTGTGCTGTAGAATCTATCCAAATTATCAGTCCAACTCCTGGGCCCCACTATCTGCGCTAATTCCTGTGCCAACTGAAACAATCTGCTGCGCCTCTGTTAACAAGCCTCTAAAGAGCCTGTCATTTACTCATAACAGAAGCCCTCTAACAAGAAAATGAAGAGAGAAACACTCATGAGCAGACACTCTGCTGGTTGTCTTTGAATAGTTATGATATACAGCAGTCGTACTAAAATAATGTGTGACAAATAATACTATTAATAGTCCCGGCAGAGAGTGGGGGCGCAAAATGTTTACTTTTTCTTGGAGGGGGGTGTAACAGAAAATAATTGAGAAGCACTGATATACAGTCTATGTTCTAAATGTGCTAATTGTGGTGCAGAGGCTAATAGACTTAGCCTGATCCATCAGCCACTTTCTAATAGCCTGATCCATCAGCCACTTTCACATCGTTGCAGGTTGCATGGTGCAGGTACTGAGTGGTGTTGGTGATGGGAGGTGCTGGTTGTGAGTGGTGCTGGTGATGTGGGGAGTTGATGCAGGGGTGTAGGTGGTGATGGGAGAGTTGAGGTTTGTGGGTTTGTAGGTAGTGAGTGGAGTTGGTGGTGATAACTCACTCTTTCCACGTCCACCACCAGCATCAGCTCCACATAGTGCGTCTGGTGCATTATAGCCCGCTTGCTCTAGGAGAAAACATACAAACACACACACATCCAAATCTGTGGATTAAAAACACTCACTGTGATATTGCAACTCATTCTCTATCTCTCTCTTACCCTCTTTCTTTCACACACACAAACACACATAAACACACACATGTGTGCGCGTAAAAACAAGTATATAAAGACTGACATACCGTTACACATTGAAACATGCTCACACTTACTCTAATTAAATGACTGACTGTCTCCCCAAACAAGTCACTGTTAGAGTGGCCAATGGGTTGGCCAGTAGAAGAGGTATCGTTGTCATCACGGCGATGGGCGTGAGTGGTTCCACAACTGAGAGGTTCTGTCTCCTCATCCTCCAAGCGGTACACCACATGCTCAAAATCAGAGGAGCCCTCTAGGGGCTCAATCCCAAATGTAGAACTTCCAACAACCAATCGCCCACTGAATACAAGAGTACACAAACAGACACACATAAATACAAATAGATTAGCAGAGATCAAATACTTATATAACATCAGGTGATTTTAGTAGACGTTGCCCTCAATAAAACTCTCTGAATGTTCTCTGTGGCAGTGTGCTGTTTTGTGGTGGTGTGTGGTGATGTTTGGAAAACAGCTACCAGGTCTTGAGCTGTGGAAAATTAGGTTACTGTGGTTTTGTGTGTATGTACCACTATTTGTCTTAATTCAGGTGCATGGAACTTGGTAGCTTGGCATGAAAATGAATTGGGTACTCCCCTTGCATTGAATGGACACCTAGCATGTTAAAAGATTAACATTCAGCATGTTGAAAAAGGGGAATACCTACATCCTGATACTTTAAAGTATTAGTTGTACTGAAAGAAAATGTATGAGATACAAATTATGTACTGCGCTTACTGGACGTACTGGACTTAGCCCTTTCAGAGGGATTCGTACACATACCTATATGTTTCTACCTTTTATAAGCAATCTTTGCATATTGAGCTGTTTAAATACACACAATCACTTTTTGTCAGAGTTGTATAAATCCCTAGAACTCATTAACCCACAGGTGGCAATCATTTCCTTCTACTGTAGCATGAATCTGTCACAAAGGGAACAGCCTGGGAACATCAGCTTTTTGAGAAGAAGGCTAAAGAGATGAATACATCAACATTGCATTGACCAACTACTTTAGTCTTACTGATGCAAAAGTCTCAGCTCGTGACTGAAGACTTTAAACTCACTTCCTGTTTCACTCACTGGATCCAGACAAAAGGGAGCAGCAAGGGGTATAAATAGAAAAGCCTAATTGCTCTGCTAGAAAATAGATGACAGCTCGTCACTCTAAGAACGAAGTTACACAAGACTCAATTTCCTCTGATTATCTTCATCAGGGGGTTGGAACAACATGCTCACACACACACACACACACACACACACACACACACACACACACACATACACACACACACGCACTGCAAGCTCCAGGAAAACATCAGTCACGTCTTTGATAATCAACTTAAACAACCATGACAAAAGGACTGGTGACCAAATGATAAACATCAGTGAATCAGCACTAAATAGGTTAGGATTTCTTCCTGTCTTTGATATATAATGTTACACACAATAGAACCTAGACACCGGGCCAACTCATTTCCTTTATGGCAGAAAACACTCTTCTTATTTCCTCTCGCTTAGTGGACTTCAGTGACGAGCAACACAATTCAACTGAGAAAGTACCGCCCTCTGATCGGCTACTTTCTCTTAAAAGAGGGCTAAAGCTACTGGCAACGAGTCTGGAGCTTCCCAAAAATGACTGCCCAACTGACCCTCTGATGTTTGTTACTGCAAAAGTGAACTGCCATGGGAGCAAAAATACTAACACAGTACAGCACAGCATTACCGTTTTTTTAAAACAAATCCAGCTTTTGCCATCTCTGCCAGCAACTAACACTAAGGTAATGGGGTACTGTAAGTTACTTTCAGTTTCATTTCACTATGCTCCATTCAATTACCATTAGTTATTAGTTCATTATTCGGTCTATGTTGCATCAAATGTTCTTTTTCCTACAGACAGCATTCAGTGATCTTGAACAACAGGGCTATTGACTGATTAACACTGAATTTCTCCTTTAAGCCCAGACAGATCATTCCTCTGAGCACTTCCTGTCTGTTCAACTCATTGCACACTAGAGCCATTAGTTTGCTGCTCACTGTTCCTCTTTCATTCTCACACCTTTCCTCTATGTCCATCCTTCCGTCCTCTTCTCTCTGTCGGTAGTATAGAATAATTCACCTGCTTTGACCATAGTGATAATCTTGGTGTATTCCACAATTAGTGTGTGTGTGTCAGTTTTACATTGTATTGCAGTGTGCACTGCAGTTCTAAATCCGTCAAAGGAGTGCAAATGTAAAGCTAGTTGGAGGCTAAATCTGCTTCAATGCATCTTGTGAAAGTTTATATACAGTCAACAAAAACGAAACTACAGCAGGCTTCAACCCAGAAGAGAAATTCTAAGTTGGACTCAAAACTCACACACCATAAGCTCACTTTCACTGTCCGTTCAGTCTCACACTAACTGTACCGTTCAGTTAGTGTCGGCTGTCGCTTTACTATTTGGTTTTCCTAACAGCACTCGGCAAGCTCACACGATTGGAATTACTCTGAACTATCACTTTAAATCAGCCACCTAGTTTTTACCAACATTCTAGTTTCATATCATCCATTTTGTCCTCAGTGTTCATGCTTGGTTGCAGTTTGCCAAACAAAGACCTCAGTGTCTGGAGATAAAAGGTGCTTTCCAAGCCAGACCAAAGACTGTAAGATGAAAGGCACCCAAAGTCATCAAACACAATAACAGAAGGCAGGGTAAGGCAGAGACACTTACTTGAGGCCGGAGCAGAGGCTGAGAGAAGCGGATGACCCCTCTACATTTTCCACGTACCCTTTGTAGTGGCAATGGTTCTGGAAGAGAAGAGATTAAATAAAAAAAGATTAATTCAAAAATAAAACCATAATAAAGAGCTTTCATTTTACAATCAGGATACAGGTACAGGTACAGTAACCATCAGAATCAGCACAGATTCCAGAAAATATATTTAATTAAAGCATCTGTTCACAACTGCTATCTGCTGCTTATTACCATATTATTTTGGTACAACATAAACCGAATAGCAAAAACGCAGCTAACTGTTAATTGGCAAGGAAATTCCGTTTACATATCATTTTCCTTTGCCCCATTCAGTTCGCATTATATGCCGGTTCGCGAACACAATCTACGTTGTACTAAATTGTCTTGTTCTTGCTACTGACAGCACTTGTGACCTTGATCAACAGGGCTATGGGTTGATTTACTTCAGACTTCTCCTTTAAATGTTTTAGTTCATGCAATATTGCATTATTATAGCCTCTCTCTGTGATTTCAGCAATTTCAGTAATGTTTCATGCTTCCACCTGCATTTCATTTTTATGCAGTCAATTTGTCTGTAACACTGGGGAAACAGAAAAATGAAAACAGACCTCTCCATCATTCAGATGGCTGTGTATTCCTGTAGTCAATTATAACTAAATGTCATGTCAATGTAAGAGCTTTGATTCTTGCTAATGGACTCTAAATTGTCTCTCTCTCCCTCCTCCTCCTCCTCTCTTTTTATGGCTGGAGCTCAATCTTTCATACACTGTGTCTCAAAATTAAGGGTAGAGACCTTGAGAGAACTAGTCCTACCAAGGCCCTTCAGAGACAAGACACGACTCCTTCTAGCATTCGATAAGAAGCTGGAACGGACTAGTGACTGTGAAGGTATGCATCATGCCTCTGACCCCGCAACTTCTTTAGAAACGATTATTCTTCCATGTCGATTAATTAAATTATGCATTCTTGACACATTTGTTAGAATCAGCCACACCATAAAAAACAATGAGTGAAAACTGTCAGAGAAACATTTTATTTTTTATAATCATTTTTATTATATTGTCTATACTGGTTTTTATTTTGTATAAAATCTCCTGCTAAATGCCACTGTCACATTATTATTGTGCAAGAGATCATTTGTCAAAATAGTTTACTTCACTCATTTCACACAGAGACAATGAAATGAAACAGACAATATTTATATTTGAATACATCATGGGTTACTTTGTTTAATCACTGTAATTGTGCTCAGAGGATTGTGGATGCTGAGGACCACCACACAGGCATCATTTAAATATCTGTGAAATGAAGGATGACGCTTTGGTTGAGTTTATGGGATTCTTGAAGGATGCTGTCTTTGGTTTTGTGAACTTATGGGATTCTTACTTTTGAGATTCAATGACACACAGTCCTTGATATGACGCTGACAAAGATAAATCCCTGACGCTGACAGACTGTGCCCTTCTCAGTCCATCAGCAGCATGTGTGAGTGAAGCCTCACAGCTAAAGGCTTGCTCCATCCGGCCAGCCGAACTGACACAAAGCCTGAGACTCCATCTGACCTCTCTGAGGTGATTACAGACACATGCTGTTCTAGTCCCTGCATCACCTGCCAGCAGGCTGATTACATAACGGCATCAACCTGGCCTAAGAGATGAACGGTGGTGGGGTGGTGGTGGTGTTGGTTGAGTGGTGTGGTGTGCAGGGCGTGGAAAAGTGGTCCTATAAATACAGTACAATGTCTGTGTGAGTGAGGTGGATATGGTCCAGCACACTGCAGCCTGAGCTTCAGCAGAGAGGTTCAAAACCCTTTGGATTGCTGATCTGTGGTCAGAGGATGTGAGAGCTGTTTCCATATGTGGGTTGAAACATATCCTTTCACACTCACACAGATAACATGGGCTCATCCACTGGTGGAACTTACATGTAAGCCATACCATAAACTACATAAGAATATATTACATGGATATGTTCCTTCTCTGTTTATCACATTCAAATTCACCTCCATTTCCCAACGTCAAAGTTGCTGTCCAGTTAGCTGTCCAAGTTGTCAACTTAGCTAGCAACTATTTCTATGTAAGCACTTTACAGTGGAATGGGATCTCACTAACCACCACTACTGCACGGGAGCCATTATGTGCCAGAACATTCACCACACACCACCTTGAAGAGGAGAGTGAGGCAATGGACAAATGAGCCTATTACAGTGGGGGATGTCTGGGGGGGTAGACAGGAGCCAGGTCGGGACTATAGCCAGGAACTATGGTTTCGCGAAACGGATCAATGGTCTTCTGCTCTCCTGCTGTTTAGTGCAAGGTCACCCTAACTGTGCCTCTTGCAAGCCATGCATGATGTCATAGCATGATGTCATGGCATGATGTCATGTTTTGTTTAGGAGGCCCTTCTTGATTCCTCAGTCATGTTCAACTTCACTTCACTGTGGGATTTGGTTTGTTTGTCTAATCAAATTCTGTGAACCTCTCTCCCATCTCTTGGGAGGGTCACATAATTATCCACACTCTTATGTATAATACAGAGCATATGCGTATGCTCAGTGACAGAAATCCTGGACATTTTCATAAGCAGTACACACACACACACACACACACACAAGAGAAAGAGAGAGGAACTAAATGAGACTGTTCTTCCTAGAGGTCCAAAATGCCAAAGTGCACACACAGACAACCCCTGGTGCATATACCGATGGCCAGAAGCCATTCAAGAGCTATTCAAGTAGCCCTCTTGCTAATCAGCTCAACTTTGCATTTTAGAATGACTTCCTTGATCAGTTTTCCACAGAGACCTGGGGGAAACCAGGACTCTGGACTCCTGCTGCCTCGCCCTGCACATCAAATACGCACACACTCTTTGAGGAAGCTATATTGGTTTCTGGGGAGATGGCAATCAGGAGCCCCAATGAGTGTCAGAGACACTCAGACAAACACACACACTTCCTGTCCAGTCCCCTGGAGCAAACAGAACAGTTCCTGAGCAGCTTTCTAAAGCTCTTCCACAAACGCTCCTGCTACATACAGTCTTTCTTCCAGCACTTTCTCTCCTTGATCGTTCCCCATCTGTCTCATTGCTGTGTTCCAATTGCACACTATCAATGGCTCGGTTCCTTAGACTATTCTCTGTCTCCATACACACTCCTTTCCCTTACATTATCCACGCACTGAATAAACCCACACAATCAAACACACAAGTGCGTTTATATGCACTGATACGCCATATGCACAAAGAGTCCAATTTAGACGCCTAGATAATGTCTATATACGATAACGTTTTCTCACTTCATCAGTATTCTTACAGTATATTCCCTCTTCAGTGTACGGCAGATAATCATGGAGACTTCATTGCATTGCTAATGCCATGTTTCATGTTATTTTCTTAGCTATCCTTGCTATTAGATGTAATCACTTGTATGTTTTCTTGCCTGTACGGCATGGATGTCTTTGTGCTAACTGTGGACTTCACTCTTACTCTGCCTCAGGACTCACACCGCAGCAGAGCATGTAGACTAAGTGCCAGATACAAATGCCAAGTCATTCCATCACTTGGCCTGAGTGTAACTTTGTTGATAAACAGTCTGTCAGGATGTGAATTCTGTTCCAAATTCACGAGAACACTTCCCAAGTTATGGGATTTATTAAGACCAGTGCTGCAAAAGCACCGGAAGATCTGCATGTATTTGTGCCTATTTGTGTGTGTGTACAGAATACATATTTTCTTCATCAACTCTTAATGATGTGTTTCCACCATCTACTTCTGAGAGCAGACATCTGTTCATGACTGTTACATGCCAGGCAGAGTTGTGCAGTTGCCCTTTACCTCCTATTTTTACTAAAGTTCCAAGCTTATCTTCTCATATAGACTATTTCAAGAGAGTTTGATTATTAGCGTCATAGATGTTCCCACAGGGTTTTCATTTTAACATTCAAAATGGATCCTTCTCGTTATTTCATATGGCTGTCTGAGGTCATAGTAACATGGAGTGCCCACTTCTTGGAGAGCTTCTAGATACGGAAAGCTTCTAGATTTTTCCTGCACAATTACGTCATGTTTTCCTAAGTAGATGATGATGAGTGGTGCTGATTTGTTGCCAGATGTGTTTAATCATGATGAGTAATGGTGGGCTCTCAAGTCTGGCATGAGAAGAATGTTGAGATTTCAACAGGAGTGAACGAGGAATACTCCTTCATTGCCTACGTAGACACACACTATACACTACAGCACACACTAACACACATACACACACACACTCAAGACACTGATACGCATACTGTACACATACTGTACTTACTATACACAGTTTGTACACAGTGCGCGCACACACACACACACACACTCACACACATACACACACACACACACAGACCTGACCCTCTGCCGGCCTTTGCTTAGCCCTGGAGACCCTCTCTGGCCTCTGGGATGTGCTGACACTGTGTTTACAGCTGACAAAAGCAATTAGGCTACAGCACACATCATCCACATTACCTCAGTGAGAAGGGAGAGATGGAGAGAGAGAGAGGGAGAGAAAGATAGAGCAGAGAAAAAGTGTGCGAGAGCAAAGAGACAGAGAGAAGGAGAACAGATGAGGATGAAGGACATGATCTATCTTAGTGACCATTTTTATTAACTGTCCTTCCAGTACACAGATGGTAAATGACATATGGACAATGTAGTGAAAAGCCTAATTAATTTCAATGTTAGAACTCTTGATTGTGAGGTTTTTGGTGAAAAAAACACCCAACATGAAGCTAATTGACCTTTAAAGTGAAAGGGGAGGTCATTCACAACCACTGTGTATGGGTGAATTAGTTGAGAGCTAGCCATACCTTAGTCAACTAAACACTCTCATGGACAGTGGCAAGAAAAGCCAAAGAACAGCATCAAGATCAGCAAACAAAAATCCCACCTTTTTTCATTCTTGTGACGGCCACCACGTGTATCCATACATTAGCTGGAACCCTTGTAAGTTTACTTGATTCACCTTTTTGAAATGAGAGTCGCTGCTTCTTGAAATATACACACACATGGAGATGCGAGGAAACGAGGTTCATGGTGTTCACACTGCCATCTTGTTTTTGACAGCCTTGTGCACCATGGTTGTTCTCCATGTCCTCCATTTTGAGTGACTGGAATGTGTAATTCCTGTCATATTTATAGACTAGAGCAGCACTGTGAGCCGACAACTGGCAAGTAATTCACTCTTTCTCCTCCGGCAGCGGCATTCAGCCTGAGTGATGGAGCCCAGTGACATTTGTGTGCAGGGGCATTCGAGCTGGCTGTCCATCCTGATGATGCATCTCTGACATAAAACCAAACTGACTGATATGCCAGCGTGCCACTGACAATGCCATGGCATGCCCATCACATCCAATAACGCAATAGAGAAGGCTCTGCTTTACTGAGCTAGTGAGAGTTTAATGAAGAGAGCAGTAAATCAGTCCTCAGATAGAGCAACACAACGGAGATGTAAGAAAGAACAACTGAATCCACTACTACTTCAGAGCAAACATAATTTGATGTAATGGTTTTTATCAAATTCAAAAAGGTCAGTCTTTCATTTGGAGCTTCTGAGTTGCTGAACTCACTTTGGGGAATAGAAGGCATCATTGTGATATGTGAGACTGAGTAAACTGTTTGTTTTCCTGCAATATTTCCCAACAAGACCAACCCTTTCTGCCTCTTTCCGGCTCTTTCAGTGAGAACACTGACTGACTAGTGAGCTTTGGGTGACCCCAGTTCAGAGTGTGAAGCCTGGGGCTTTCACAGGCTATGGATTTATAGGGATCCCATCTGAAACCCATTAAAAATGACCTGGATATTAAGCTACTGTAATATGGTCTAAAAGATACAACAATACCAAATACAATCTGGGCTGAGGCAAAGAAAAGACCCCTTGCAATGTGAAATACGTGCATTTATTTCTTTAGAAAAAAGTCATCAAGCAAGCTTTTTTCTGTTATAGTGTTGACAGAGTGCAGGAGGTACATGCCACTCTGACACTATTAATTTCATACAAGCATTGATTATGTAGTACACCTGAGTTTTTTTTACACAGGAAGTTAACTCTAGACATGAGATTTACTGAGTTTAGACTGCTGCTGCCCTGAGGGCTCATTTCCTCTAACTGGTCTACACACTGTGGCCTGGACTGCTGCCAAGACAAAAACAAAATAAATAAAATGAAGTTTCAAATGAAATGTCTGGCCAAGGAGTCACAGCTATGAGTTCATGGAACACACAAACAACAAACACACAAACACACACACACACACGCACGTACACACACACACACCGATGTAAACACACAACTCTGTCACAGCAAGAGCTCAATCCACACCCATCTTAAAAGTTAAAAACAGCAGTCATTAAGCAAAGCAGCAAGGTTGATTTATTAGAAAGTCACATATATTAGTTCATGTCTATATTATGACAGCAAGATTTCTCTGCCATTTTTGGCTTTCTCTTGCCTTAAATCACACATTAATCCTTGACTGTTTATTCACCTAGCTGTGGAAATGTCATTAATATTGCTGTCATTTAGATGACTTTATACTACAGATCTCATAGGGGAGTGGTGCGCTGCAAAACAGTTACTGATTAATAATATCTGGTTTGCACAATTTCTCATTGCACTGGAATTTGAAATTTCTAATGTAAGCTGGTCCACTTACAATATCATAGTATTACTCTTTTTCTTTATCTGACATGCTTGCACTTGCCCCCTCTCTCTCTATATATCAATATGCCACAAATATGCAACTACAACTAAACAAGAGTTCCAAAAAATTATGAATACCCAGAAAATGAATGGGTCACATTTCAAGTTCAATGCAATTTCAATGGAATGTAATTTTAATCTGTTCCAATCATTTTTCCACAGTAACCTATGTCAGCTGACATAGTCAAGAATTTCCAGTAAAAAAAGAAAGAATCTTAGCAGTAGAAATGACCTCACAGCATGCCTTATCATATGCACCATTCTGACATTTCCTTCCTTTCAGACAAAACCCACCACCACCATCAGCTCAGGAGAAAGGCCTCTCCTGCATCTGGATCTCATTTTCTGTAAGAGTTACAACAGGGTCAGTTGTGGCCTGGTTATACTGCACCCTGCTCAATCTAGAAAGATACATTCAGGGACTAGGTTTTCAGGGCAATAAGTGATATAAGACCATGGGCTATTTACTTAGTACAACATAAATCTGAATTGAAAGCTGAGCAAGAGATTCCAGTGTGTGTGTAGCGTATGTAGCGTGCAATATGGACTGGACAGCGGAGGAGGTCCCGGGGCAGTCTGACGCTTGTATAGCTGTCTCTGTGCCAGATATTAGCTTCGAGCCGCAGGTAAGCTGGTTCGGTGGTCATGGATGATGGACAGGGTAAAAGAAAAAAGTATATTTTGTGGTCGAGGCCAAACTTGACTCTGATGTAGTACTCGGGGTTGGGGGCTGTTTCACTGGACATAAAAGACCCTTTTAAGTTTTATAGAGACCAGCTGTTTTAGTGGATGAGTTCATATAACTGGCAATACCAGCTGACAGAAAGAGAATGAGAGAGAGAGAAAGAGAGAGAGAGAGAGAGCACATACACACACACACACACACACAACTGCACAGATACACACACAGAATTCTAATGAGCATGGCTCACACAGTCAGTAATGACTATCACATTAGCAGACAGACTTAAAATAATGACATGATGGAGAAAGCGGAGAAATAACACAGCAGTGTGCAAGTACCATTGGCACAACTACAACATGAGTGTGTGGATGTGTGTGTATATGTGTGCATTTGTGTGTGTGTGTGTGTGTTTTTGTCTGTATGTTTATGAGTGTGAATTCAAATTAGTTTAAGCCGAAGACAAGCTTTATTAGCAAATCTGGTGTAGGACAGTCAACTGGGTCTCAGGAGGCCATACACTTTCACCTGTGTGTGTGTGTGTGGTGTGTGTGTGTGTGTGTGTGTGTGTGTGTGTGTGTGTGTCTTACCTGCATATTAGGTCTCCGTGTGATAAGAGAGCCATCGGTGTCGTATGTGAACACTGTAAAATCTGCAGGAAGCAGCTGCCTGTAAACAGAACACATCCAGATAACGTCACACACACACACACACACACACACACACACACACACACACACACACACACACACACGTACAGACGCACGGACACATGCGCATGCACATGTGTACACACACGTACACACACACACACACACACACAGATATTTCCACATCCAAACAAGACAGAAACAGATACACACCCTCTTGCAGAGATCAGAATGTTTCATCATCCCCTGATGTCACATGGGACATACTTTTCAGTGTCCTCGTATGGTGCTACGGCATGTTATAAAACTAAAAATATATCTTGTCACACTTCCTCACACACAGAGCTTACTTCAGGCCAGAGTCCACACTCCGGTAAAGAGGTTGTGTCTACATCTGTATATCAATCATCTGTTGCCAGCATGTGTGTGTGTACTGGTGAGGTAGCATGTGTGTGCTAGGAGGGAGTGTTCAGAATGTTCTCTCCCTTGACCAGCATTTACCCACCCACCCACCCACATCTTTTGACTGTATCATTTCAGGCCATTTCCTGAACTTTCACAGGGACAGGTAATAGTATTTTCTATGGATGCTAGCTCAGGAAATGAAATCTGATAGATGTGTTGATAGATGTGTTGATGAATTTAAACAAATTAGCTTATTAGCTTATGTGAAGGACATATGCACACCGCAGTACAATCTTGTGTCATTCTCTCTCACTACATATATGTGTGTGTGTGTATTTACTGGTAACAAATTTTGCTCAAAAATCCACAGAAATTAGTCACAGGGTCTTTTAAATGCTTAGTGTCAACACACACTCACCTGTAATTCACACCGTGTGCTGAACTGTTAAAAAAACTAGTCCCTTCTGTAAAACCTTGCGCATGTGGATCATTTTTTTAATTCTGTGTCGTAAAAGTTAGGGTGCTGGGCAATGGTTCAACGTGACAAAGTTTTTGTAATCAAATCCTGTTTTGCAAAAGGGCCAGAGCATGACTTGGGAAGGGAGTGGTTCAGTTGGATCCTGGAAATCCCACAATTTCTTTGGCCCAGGTCAGCTAATCAGCAAATAACTTATTTTTATGTCTTATTTTCTCTTTTCTCAGATGTCCAGAGCAAGTGCTTGCAAGTGGGTGAGACTCTAAAAATTAGATCCATAGAAGTATAGTCAAGTGTGAATTAAGGCTCCATGCTAATTTTTTTTATTAGTTTGACGTATCACTCCAAAAGGAGCCACGGTATTTGAATTACCAGGAAATCATTTTTCCAGTCCTATCTCAATCCTATCTTATCTTATTCTGATGTAACAAAATAGTTTCTATCTTCACCATTTTAAAATGTTATTTAAATTCAACATCTCCTCTCAAATGTTGCATCTCTGAATCTGACCAATAGTATCTCCTGTTTGCACTCTGTGATCGGCCCTTTGGCTGGAGCCCGGCAGCCATAAGCGGGCCAGGCTGATGACACCAGAGCCGCCTTGAAACACCTCCCAGCGGGTCGGAGAGCAGGGAACGCAGCTGGAGAAAATCAACCCTGCCCCCCCAAACCATTCTCAGAGAGAGGCCCAAATCACCAACAATATGACTCTGATACTCTGGCACATAAGAGTGAGGAGCTGCTTCACGTATTCAGTGCTAGTGATGTTAGAGCTGTCTGCTATATATTACTATCAACATTCTTTTGTAAAGGACAAGTCTCTGGTCTGCAATGTATGTGATTGCCAACATTCTCTCCCTTGTTAATCAATCAATCTGTCAATTAATCAATAAATTAATCAGTCTATATTTGTATAGTGCCTTTTGTGCTGAATAGCACAGCAAGGTCCTAAAAAATGGCACGCCAAAACGGCATAGTGAGATCACAATATTTCTGATAAAAGCCCATTAGTCAAATGCACCTGACCAGCACCAGAACAGCACGGGCTAAGTCCCTCGAACATCAGTGCAATCCTAATGAGGCTGTGAGACACACAGGCCACTCAGCAGCGGAGCTGAGAGAGGAGCGGATAAGGGCCCTGTCTGGCAACCCTCGGCCTGGATGTTGTCCTCTGCCAAGTCTCATCTTAAGGAGATGAGGACAACGTGCAGATGCCGTTCCAAGGGCCTTGTCTCTCCAGCGAAAAACAAATAGCCAAGAAGACAAGCCAACAATATGAGACACTGGGAGGAGGCCCAGAGCAAGGGGGTGGAGGGGTGTCCATTGGGGCTGGATATCAACACTCACAGTCCAGACAGATAGCACGACGGTGAAATTCCTTAATTTCTTATGGGACAAAAAAAATATCTATTATTCTATCTATCTTGAGGGAAATAGCCTGACTTAAAGTAAAGACCCAGGTTGAGGGAAAGTGGCGTTGGTCATCCCAATTGACTTGGCCCGCACTGAATCGGACCATGATTAGTGTCAGCGTGGTACACTAGAGCAGATAGCCACTGACACAGGGCAAGCATCAAAACAACCCAACAACATAATATTCCACCTTATCTCTAATGACTGGAACAGCAGGAACAGAATGAAATAACAGACAACAGTGATGTCATATGTCGATAGACACTTGAGTGAGGCCTTGCTCAAACATAATGACATAAACTGACTGAAGACATACACTCTGATTCCAATATTCTCACTAACTATCTATCTATCAGCAGGATGTCAATCACCACAATTGAACTTGACACTTGAAATTACGCTGCTAGTTTGAAGTGAATACATATACCATACACAAAGGCATGCACAGGCTATGCATTAATTTATCAGTCCTGCACATACAGTAAATCTGTATGCGTGGAGATTAGCCCTACTTGCATGAGTGGACCATCTTGAGGACTGTAGCTTGTGGGCTTGTGGGCTTGTGTACTGCATCTGTGCCCATGTCTGCGTATCCATATGTTTGTGTACATTTGTGAACTAGTGCATAAGTTGACTGTGTTTACAGCACCTAAAGCTGAACGGCCTCCAACGCACGGCTTATAGCGTGGCTGCAGACAGGATTTGAACGGGCTGAGGCCCAGGTTGGAGGAGCTAATTCAGCCACAGATATTTAAAGTCTGCCCATTTCTTTCTCTCTCTCTCTCTCTCTGCTTTTCAGGATCAAAGAGCTATCTTTGGGGGAGGGAAACTTGGACAACAAGAAAGTACTGTTCATCAAAGAGAGAGAGGATGAAGAATATACACACGCTGTGGGTCAGGTTTAGGATGCCTGCCTGAAATCAAAACAAATCTATTGTTCCCGAGGCGTCTCCTGTGCCTTACAATCAAATCTCAATTTCCACAGAGGTGATACAACCGCAGATAATACATGGAGATCCCTCAAGGTGGTATGAGTGGTATGAGTGCTTCGGCTCTTGACCACGACCCACATACACGCACAAACCACAAATGAAATAGCACTGATGTATTGCAACACTATGCACAAAGAAGCATTTCAAGTCATGTTTGAATTTGTCATGTTTTAAACAATGTGTAACATTCATCTAGAAGCACTTACTGTGCAAGGATTATGCTTGTAAACACCCAATGAATAACAAGCTATGTGAGGATAGAGAATGAGAGATAGTGTGGGACAGAGACTTACTCGTTTTTCTCTAGAACCAAGACGTGCTCCTCTCCCTGGGCTTGGATGACATAAGACACCTTTAAATATAAAAAAAAAAACAAACAAAAAAAGTGCTTAGAGAGAACAGCATAAAATTGAAGATTTTGTTCCGCAAATGTGGCGGAAGAAAGCAACTATGTGTTTATTTAAAAGAGGCTTTTAAGGTGCATTCAGAGAGCACAGGCACTGGGCTTTCTTCAGATAAGCAAGTTTTGACAAGCAGGGAGCCTGACAAGAGCAAGATGGGCCTTTTACAGTAATCGCTGTTGCTCTGTGCAAATGGTATGGCAGACACACACAAATATACATGGACACACACACACACACAGACCAATATGGTGTTGTACACACACACACACAGACCAATATGGTAATAACGATTCCATTGTGGCCACTCGCTACATTAAAGCTGTAACCTAGCGACCCAGCTGGGATGGAGTGTTTAACAATCATGATGGCTCTAGACAGCTTCCATACGTTTCTATGGATACAAGAACGTCTTTTCATTTCTTGAGTGGTTCATGGACACAGATTTTCCTCTGAGCCGTTTCACCCACAGGAGTAGATGACTAATATAGGCTAGCCATGTTACATTTTGGTTTTAGTTTTCCTTCAGTGTAGGGGGTGAGGGGGGCGGGCTTGGAGGTTACCTAGCATGGCTGACAAGGTTGTGACCTCGGTTGTGAAAGACACTATGAGTCAATGTGACAGAAGCAAAAGCAGAATTCGCCCTAACCACAATAAACAAGTACATGGGGGGGTGCACAATAATCACCAGTGGTAGAATAGCATTTTTATAGATGTTAACTGTAACTGGCTACACACACAGAGGTGCTCATACACACAAACACACACACACACACACACATACACTCTCACAAAGGCACACAAAATCAGTTGTGCAGACAGAAAAACAAACAGGCTTAATTGACCTTCATCATGATAGAGAGAAGAGACTGTGACGGCCTCAGGCAGCCTGAGCAATTAGTTTCAGACTCAGTTTGCAGACAGGACACGTGAGACTGGCCCAGACTACTGAAGATACAGTGCATCACCTTTAACCCTCCACAGTGTGCCTGTCAATCAGTGGAACAGTCAACAGGGGCCAAACTAATGGGAAAACAAGGCTGTAAACATGCCTCATTTGCCTTTGCTAATACTGGTTCAAAACAATAAAATGCTAAGTATTTGTATGATGTGAATGATTAGATAATTCTAGCTAGCTGTAGAGGTTGTAGAAAATATTTTAAATAATACTGTCCTTCAGGCTGTCACATCCATAATGTGGAATTGCCCTATATCAAAATTGTACGCAGTACTCCACAAATAATTAATGGTTTTGTTTTGTTTTCCACTGGACTGCACCGTTGGCAAAACAGACATTGACAAAAAGCTTGATTTTGCCTTTTTCTCTGAACGCATCCAAGAAAGGCAAGAACACAGTGTTCTATTGCTGACAGGCTAACAGAACAAAATCAGAGCTCTTTGGTGCGTGGACTGTTCTTCACATTCTTGGATACGACATGCCTTAGATCCTGCACCCATCCAAAACTGACCACGGGATGTGTGTGGGATGCACATGGCCTTGCATTGCTCGTTCTTTGAATGTGAACAGCAAAATTTGGCACATCAAAAAGTTCAATAGGTTATAAAAAAAAATAACGTCCTTCATCCAAGCACAAGTGTGTGTTTTTTGAGTCATGCATATGTCTGTGTATTCTTCACAGCTTGACTGAGAAGTTAGCTCAAGGACATCAGAAGGGGTCCGGAGCTACCTCAGGCTTGGCAGCCTAGCTCATCATGTGACACCTGTTCTCCCTCACTCACACTGTCTGTCTTTTGGTTGTTCACGACCTACCTATCACACACACATTCACACGCACGCACGCACACACATAGGCAGTCTACCCTACAAACATACAACCATGTACTGGCACAGTTCCATGGCCTTCACTTGCAACATTACTGGCACGACCACATCCCCATCCCTACTGTAGTAACTGTGCTGTAGGAGTAAAAAACTCACAGGCTGTCACATACACACACACACACACACACACACTCACACATATTTCCCACCACCTTCAAACAAGCCCAGGTAACACCACTGCTCAAAAAACCATCCCTTGCTCCCACTCAAGTGGAGAACTACCGGCCTGTCTCTCTTCTTCCCTTCCTTTCCAAAACCATTGAACAAGCTGTCTTTAAACAGGTCACAGGATTTCTCACTCAGAACAACCTCCTCGACTCCACTAAAAACGGCGCTTCTGTCTGTGACGGAAGCATTAAAAGAGGCCAGAGCGGCAGGTCAATCCTCAGTACTCATCCTGCTGGACCTATCAGCAGCATTTGACACAGTCAACCACCGTATCCTACTGGACAAGCTGACCAACATGGGTATTGATGCCACAGTGCACTCCTGGTTCAAATCCTATCTTACTGGATGGTCGTTCAACGTATCATGGCTAGGACATCGGCACTTCACCAACTCACCATAGCAGTACCCCAAGGAACTATGCTGGGCCCCTTCTCTTCACCTTTGTGCATCGCCTCACTGGGCTCGATCATACACTCCCATGGCTTCTCTTATCACTGCTATGCTGATGACACCCAGCTCTATCTGTCCTTTCCGCCTGACGACTCCACAGTGTCCAACACGGATCTCGGACTGTCTTTCTGATATATCTGCATGGATGAAAGGACATCACCTCCAACTAAATCTCTCCAAAACTGAACTGCTGGTCCTCGCAGGCAAACAAGCCATACATCACAACATCAGCATCAAGATCAACTCCCTGTCTGTTTCTCCCACCAAAGTGGCAAGAAACCTAGGTGTCATGATTGATGACCAGCTGACCTTTGCAGATCACGTTGCCTCTGTGGCTCGGTCTTTCCATTTTTCCCTATTCAACATAAGGAAGATTAGGCCGTACCTAACCCAACATGCAACCCAGCTCCTGGTACAGACCCTGGTTCACTGAACTCCACTGGCTACCCTTGGCTGCTCGCATCAAATTCAAGGCACTAATGTGGCCTACAGGGTGATTGATGGCTCTGCTCCCATCTACCTGAATACACCCCTAAAGCCCTATGTCCCCTGCCGACCACTTCGCTCCTCGAAGGAACGTTATCTAGCGTGGCCAACACCTTGCTCAGGTCAACCCAGTGTCTTCTCACGTTTGGTTCCACGCTGGTGGAATGACCTTCCAAGTGCTACCAGATCAACTGATACCCTCTCCACCTTCAAGAAACTCTTGAAGACCCAAGAATTCCAAGAATATCTCCTGGCTTAAATTCTGAGAATGCACTTAACATCTAACACTAATACTTAATTTCTCCTTTATACTACACTTTTTATTACACTATTGCACTTTCAACTTATTGCACAACAACTATTGTGTTGTAGTTTGAATGTTATCCTCTTTTGTAAGTCGCTTTAGATAAAAGCGTCTGCTAAATGCATAAATGTAATGTAAATGTAACTCACTCACACACACACACACACACACACACACACACACACACACACACTCATATACACACACACACACACACAGTCTACCCCACAGACACAGATACATTCAAATACCGTTCCCTGGCCATAACATAGCAACACTACTTGCAGGGCAATATCAGGACTGTAGTAATGGTGTTGTATGAGTGAAAACCTAATGGGGCTGTCCCCACATCAAAGTAACAGCACATATGGCTTACATCACTACCCAGCTGCCCTCTGCGACCCTACCCAGACCAATGACACCGAGGTGAGAGTCAGCTTGTTTATTTGTGCCATGCCACTGGCATGCAGCCAGGGTGCCCGACCCCTCCCCGGCACAGGGCTGCGCTCACTCACTGGCTGGGCATCCGCTCCCCACCAGATGGTTCTGGAGGCTTTATTTTCAGATCACCGCTGGAAAGAGCACAGCCGAGACAAAGATGAAGCATGAGAGAGAGAGAGCGTGTGTGTGTATGTGTGTGTGTGTGTGTGTGTGTGTGAGAGAGAGAGTGAGTGAGACTGAGGGAGAGAAGAGTGTTAAAAGAAAAAGAGAGAAAGAGACAGAAAAAAGTCATTGTGTGTCTGAGGGAGAGCAGCATGAATTATGGAGAACACACTTCTAAGACACATAGAGCAATACTGTCAAAATAAAAGTGCTGAAAGAGCGTAAGATGATAAATATGGAAGCAAATCACTCAAAATCACTCCCACTAAGTCACAAGTCTTGATGTGTGCCACAGTTAGCTCTCTATAGTGCAAGTGAGACTAGGGCTTGTCTTAATGGCAGGGGAACAGGGGAGGAACAGTGATTCAAATTCTATGGAATCCCTCTGGAAAGGCATATCGATCCGTTCTGTAAACAGCCAAGCTACTACTCAGAGCACTCCAGTGCGTGGGAGCCTCTTGGATCACGCAAACGCCCGTCAACAGATCTCTGACTCACCCATGGTGAAACATTAAGTGTGAGGAGATCAAGCACTTGGGGTGCTGCATGGCTGAGAAAGCCTCTTGAAAGAGAGAGAGATAAAGAAAGAGAGGAAAAGGGAAAGGCTCATCCTTTTTTCTCGCCTCTGAAGTGTGTATTCTCTCATTCCGCCCACTGTCTTCGTGTTTGCATTTGTTCGCTGGCTGAGCGGCCCACCGTCTGCGCAGCCCATGCAACCACAACCTCTGCTGAGCAAGTCCACACTCGCATGGCGCTCCAACAGGAAGGAAGGGAAAAGGAGGAGGTGGGGGGAGGACAAGGAGGAGGACGAGGAGTAGGAGGAGGAAGGGGGAATGCATTCCAGAGATCAGGACGTAAGGAACAATCCCTGGCTTGCGGCATTGAGTCACAGCGCAACGGAGCGCAAACAAAACAATGGCAAACTGTTGTGGTATGAGAGGATTAGGTGTTTCTGAATGAAAAGGCGGTCAGGTTGCGAAAGTGAAAGTTTGCAAGGTGTTTCTCAACATCCGTGTACCAAACAGGTCATTTAACTCATAAATCCCATTGCTTGTGCTTGTTTAAATAGTTTAAATCAAGCTGGATATCAGGCCTAATGGAAGAACTTTTATTTCTTTGACCTGGAAAGTTCCAATTTTTCCAATACACACACACACACACACACACACACACACACACACCACTGTCCCTTTTCAGTTGTGATGAGGTCAACACCAGTGTTTCATGAATGCTGACTCTCCGTTGGCCTTTTGGCCTGCTTGGACATACTGTATCCAGGGTTGGGGGGCAGCGGGCGGGGGGGCCGCTCATCATGTGAGAGGATGCTGCTGCTGCCACTACAGCAGCCACCAGTGGGGCTTAGATAACAGAACTTAGTGCCCTTTTCCTGGCAGTGCCCTGCCATCTGGGGCCTCGGGGGGGCCAGAGAATCCAGCAGCGCCCAGCAACGGGAAGGGCAGAGGAGGACAGCGGCGGAAAATACTTCAGCAGTTTTCTTTCTGACTTTATGTGTGTGATTTTTTGCCTTTTTTGACCATTTCTGAAGTTTGTTCTGAAGCTACATGTTTTAAACATAAATTTTTTTGCCTACTTTCACTTCTTAGGTTTTAAGATTATTTCCTAAGTATTACTTCTCATAAATATGAGATACTTTTAGACCTTTACTTGAGTAACATGCTAGTGGGTGACTTGAACTTCTACCAGAATAATATTTTGGTATGCTATCTGTACTTACTCAAGTGGGACTTTCGGGTAGAGGGGAGTGATAAGAGATCATGAGAAAAAGACGTGGCTCAAATGACAGAGAATGTGTAAACTGGCTACTGAGAAAGCTGCTGAGATCAGCGTTACTTAGAAATTGGCTTGTGGTTGACCTGCTGCAATTTGTCTAACTTCCTCAATCTGATCATGTCAATTCACTACCAAAAAAAACTAGATACCTAGATCTGCCAAACTTAACATGTGTATGAGAAGCAAAAGTGGCCACTGATGGAACATGGATCCCATTCCTTCTTCACACACTTCAAATAGGAATGGATTATTCAACTCACAATTGTTCTCACCCTCATCTGTGTCCTGGGAAACAACATGGAAATCAAATGTCTGAGCTAGGGTAAGTCAGTCAACCAGTGGGGGTGGCCGATGGCACAACCCTGTTAGACTGGGAGTGGATGGAAACTGTGGCGGCTACAGCAGTTGAGGTGCACGGAAGACAGAAGCAGTTTTCCATCGACCTCCAAAAAAGCAGCTCTCTGTCTCCGTGAGCTCATGGCTTGGCGCTTTACCTTGTCTTTAGCTTGGCCGTCCATATCTCTCCTCTGTCTTGTGATGCGCTTGGGTATGGTGACTTCATAGGCAGAGAAGCGGGAGGTTTGCTGGGATGCTGAGCCTGCAGAGGAAAAACACAAGGGCAGATCATCAAACACTGCAGCCACACACATTATACCGTCTCTGCCCCACGAGGCTGCAAGGATACAGTGTCAATGACATGTGTTATGTGTGAGGAATCTTCTTACAGGCAGCAGTCAGAATTTCCATAGGATTCACCATCTTGTCGCCATATAAGGTAATAATGGGTGCAGGGCAACAAAATATCATATTTAGTATTAATGGAGGATACACAGTCAAGTTTTTGAGCTTAGCAAGAATTTGTGTCTGCAGTGAAGATTTGCCCGTCTCTCAGAATCTCTCCCTGGTTCAACTCAACTCAACCCTGACTCAAATCACAGTTTCATTCACAGTGTGCAAACACACTAATGAAAATGTAGCCTAGATCTGTAGTATAAGTTACTTTGGATAAAAGCGGTCTGCTAATTGAACAAATGGATGAAAAGATTTTGTTTTCTATTGACCCTAAACTAATGCAAAAGTTAGCAATCTGGCACGCACACAGACAAGCAGCAAAGGCCCGAAAGAGATAGAATGGTGCTACACAGGGAACACACAACGATCAGGAGGATGTTATCTCCATCGTATGGATTGTGTATGGACCTGAATACAGCCCAGCATGCAGAAATATGTTAAAGACTAACAAGCGATGTTATTACACAAGTTCCACACATTGCTACAAAATGTACGTATTATAATCGCTGTGCATACCTCAAACCTCAAAACTAAGGAACATACATACACAGGATAGTAAAACTTTGTGAAGAGTGAGAAGAAAGTGCACGTGGTTCAGGTTTAATGTGTATTTTGTGTGTGTGCACGTGTCTGTGTGTGTGTGTGTGTGTGCGTATACATGCATGTGTGTGTGTGTGTGTGTTTGTGTGTGTGTGTAGCCACCGCAACTCCTCAACCATGAGTGCAGTTCCTCACCCCCACACATTTATCAAAAGTAGGCAAAGTCTTTCCACCCATTCCTTTTTTATTCCCCCTTTCTAATTTATCAACTTGCACTACCCACATATTTATCAGCACAAGATCAGCTCCTCACATACAAGAACTCATTCATCAAGTATCAGTATTTCCATCAATCTCTTTTTTTATCTTCCCACTCCAATTCATCAGCTTGTACATGTCCCTTATTCTTGTGCCCGTAATCAATCTTAGAAAGTGCTATCGACTGTCTAGGCCTCTACTAGGCTGACTGTGCCATACTGTGCCCGAACTACAGGCAGTGGGCAGAATGCCATGCTTGAGAGTGGGCAGGATGCCGTGCTTGGCATATCACTGGACTCATGGAGGAGGCCCTTCCCCTCACTTCCTCCCCATGCCTGTCTGATCCATCCCTCTCGTCCTCAAGTCATCAGACAATCGGGCAATGCTGGGATGCTTTCCTGTAGAGAGCAAAGCATAGAGAGAAGAGCGCAGACAGTGGTAGCCAGGCAATTACTCAAATAAGGCTCTCAGCCCTCTCAACGACAGATGCGAGGGCACAAAGTAGACACACACTCACAAATGGACATGTATATATTACACAAGTGTGTGCATGCATGCATGCAGACATACACACACACACACACAAGGCACTCACTGAATCAACTGTGCATACAAGCCAGCTTTCCAGCCAGATATCATCCCTTCCTGTTGGCCATACCCCCCACACCCCACCCCCACACCTCTCACACACTCAAACACACTGACTCTCACACACACACACACACACACTTTCTCTCCACTTCCCCTCACAGCTGATTGCTAAGACCACTCCCAGCTTGTGCCCTTCAAACATCCTAAGCAGTTAAAATCTAGTCACATTCAACCTAATGCTTAAGGATACAGCATACAGGTTTTGAGACTAATATCTAAATATCTGTAATACTATTTTAGATCTCAGTCTCTATCTCTATGCTGTGAATTTACCTGTCATTTTCATTCACTCAAATATTTCCATATCATCCAAATCACTGTTAAAACAATGTCAGTGAATGAGAATATTTCTAAAAAAAAAAGGCTAGGAGGCCTGAGATCATTAATGGTTTCGTTCTACACATTATCCATACAATTGTAGGCATGTGAAATATGTCAAACTTGCAAATATGCTCTGACCTACTATTTAAATACCCAATCATACCACATATGACAGCCCTGTCTTTTTAATACGCAATCTCATTCTCTTGTCATCAACCTTTTATGAGCAAGCTGCGAATTGTGTTTAATGACATTGCAGACTCATACTGCTGGGTCTGTTCTGCCTCAGAGTGCCGTTCTGACTGCTTCCTGTGCTTTACCCGTGAAAGGACAAGGACTTTCCCAAAAGACTGTACTCCTCTGGGATTATTAAGATATTATCTGCAAGTCTGTGGTCCAAACTAAAAAGAAATTTTTCCACTTAAGACCCTTCATCAGTTGAATGATGCATGATTACATGATAAAGCCCCCACAAGCTATGACGTACAGGACAGCTTTATGACACACTCTTCAGAGTACATGAGCTTTTCTCTGGTGCGCTCGTTGAGGACAAAGCAAACAGACATGGTGGTGTTGGGTTTCACAGCATCATTCCATGCTGAGGTCAAGCCAAGCAACAAGAGGAAATCTCAGCTGTTCCACGGTACTGACCCACATGCTGAAATCCTCCAGGCTTATCTTTAAAAGTGTGAGTAAGAGCTTTCTGTTAGCAGTTTAAGGTGGTAAAAGTAACAAAAAGTAACGCAAAAAGATTAATTGGTGTTGCAGGAAAACTGTTACAATAACAAGATAACTGAGAAAAAAATATAATTCTGCGAAATTAGGGCCTCTGATTTTTTCAGTGAATGTGTGTGGCTTACTTAACATAATGCCTTGATCTATGTTACAATAACAATTGTTAAGTAAGCCACACACATTCACTGAAAAAATCAGAGGCCCTAATTTCGCAGAATTATATTTTTTTCTCAGTTTCACTTTATGACAACTTAGTTTGGTTTTAAACCCTGAAATACCTCCTCAACTACATCGAGGGACAAAATTTAGACTCAATAACAAAATCAACTGGGAATTACGCCTTCAGTGCTTTTAGATAAGAGGCTTGATTTTGTGCCACAGCGACAGTGCTCCTCAGGTGTGCATAAAATAGCTTGAAGTATTGAACAATAGTTATGACCATGGACAGAGATGGGTAGCCTAATCCAGTTCAAAAATACAACTGATTCATTTGTTTATTTCCATACAAAATGTATTGTAGTGTATTGTAGTAGAAAGTACTAGCCTTTAACTTTAAAGGCATACCAGGCAAGCCTACAGTTTTTAACTTTAGGAGCTCCCCCAACAGTCGCCAATTTTTAAAATAAAAATAACAACATTGCGTTGTATGTCCATCGTTGTACGTTCTCACCAATCCATGTGGATTTGTTTGGAAACCAAAGAACTGGAACAGGAACCAGTGGTGATCATTTTTGTTGTGTTATGTTGGCAGCCACCATAGTCTAAATTGGATCTCCATAGATACCTCTATATATGGACTATAAATATTTCAGCTATATCTGACACATGCATACTGATGTTTCAGTCTCTTATGTTTGCATTATTTTCAATTGTTTCATCAGTGCCAATTCATGTCTACAGGTTGCAATCAAACCAGTAAGAGAGTACCACGTGTATTGGAATTTTCCATTCCTCCCCCATTGTCTTATAAAATCACTTGGAAACACTGTTGTAGGCACATAATCACCAGCTCTATCTCCTTCACTTTACTTTATGTAGTATTTGGGAAATAAAGGAAGGGCATAGGTCACCTAAAGGATACAGAGTACAGTACACAAAGTGTATTGTATTGTCCTATATACTGTGCTAGCATATTTTATCTGTTATGAGGTCTTCTGCACTGAACATGTCATTCACGATCAGCCTGCCTGATAATCTGGCAGAATAAAGCTGGACAAGATGCTTCATTGAGGTTTGTGGTAGTGATGACATGCTTACACAGAAGGCGACAATGTCATCTGGAGTCAAACCACAGCTTCAGTGTGTGGAGAATGTCAAACTAACCATCTCCTCCATAAATTCTGTTCTTACAAACACAATGCCCAAAATTACAAGGCAGAGCTGTGTGAATGCTGTAATGGCTGTAGAACAAAGCCTTTCACAGCACAAAGCACAATACCAGATATTTGACTTTGAGGTATGTTGGTTGTGTTTTATATGACTGGGCAAACAGAGGAATACATTTTAGATTATATTGTGTCTGTGCCAGTTTTATCTCTCTTTTATTATCTTCCACAGACTAAGAACACCAAAACGATTTACAGCATGTGACTGCTTCCAGGACAACAAGAAAAGAATGACACGTGCAAAGTAGATTCACAATTTAAAGGCAGGATTTTAAGCCTCTGAGTCCATATATGTATGTGTAGATGTCTTATTTATTTACCGTATTAGCCCGAAGTGAAGACAATTTTTCCCCCCCTGACAATACCGGGGGGCATCTTACATTCATGGACGACAAAAATTGGGGCGGGGGGGTGGGGGTTTGGGATATAGAGGGTAGCAAAAACTTTGCCTTAAACAAATTGGCAGCGTCTCTTAGGCCTATACCTGCCACACACAATTGAGAGAGAAGAGATTGTCTTGAACAAAATTCTGAATTAGCCTTGAGTGAAAGAAAGACAGGCACGTCTGTGTCCCAATATGGTAACATCTATGCGTACTAACAAAGAAACTTCATCTATATTCATGTCTCCGTTTCTCTTCCTTTACGTCTCACTGCTGAGTTGTTTGAGGTGCTGAGATGTTTGTAGTTCTTTGCTCTTAAACAGCATAGTTTCCCCTTTCGACTCAGCGTGCCTGGCAGAGTGACTGCTTACTCATCACCAACAAGACCTTAGCCAAATTCTCCATCTGCTTGCGCCTTCGGGAGGAGATGTGTCCAAGTCACTGTAGGCACTTGGTGTGTGAGTTTAGATTGAACAGGCTGAGGTTGGTGGTGAGAATCAAGATTAAGAAGACTTGATTGTGCCAAACTGTCACACCACATTAATGGCTATGTTTTGTTGTTTCTGTAAAAGACAATACTGTTCTCATACAAGACATTACCTAGACAAAAGTTTTGGGCTAAAAGTTTGGTGAAGGGACAGAGTACAAAATGTAGTCTATAACTATAATCTATTAATGCACAGTATTTTTTTTTATTATGTTCTAGGTCTACTTACAAGATCACACCATTAGGAGGTCCTATACCAAATGACTAAAGTGCATTCACTATCTAACATCTTGGGCCTTTATGATGGCATATGTAAAACTGAAACCAACCTTTCATATACCTTTCATACCTTAGGACAGGCTACCTTTTATCTCTAATCAAAATGCAAAGATAGGCTATGCAATAAAATCTGAAAAAGTGGATCTGAAATACTGAGTAGAAACTGATAGACTAAATTGTAATGAAAGCAAAATTAGGATTAGGTTACATTTGAGCCTCGGAGGTCGAGCCTACATCAGGACTATGACTAACCTGTCTCATTCGTCAAGGTTCAACAGAGCTCTAACGGAATTATAAAGCTGCTTAATGCTTTATCCAAACAGGCTGTGCGGCATCAAACAGCCCCATAACATTCAGAAATGGCAGTCCACAACACAACTACAGCATAGTATGTTGTATACCAAGAGCATATGCAAACTAAAACTATGTAAATTATTAAGCTTGATGAAACAGATGAAACACACCTGAACAGTGTCAAACACCTTTATGCTAATAAAAGGACATTGTAGGCACTTCCAGTGAAGTGTGTCACAAACTGGACCACAAAATGCAGAATGCAACATGAGAAATAGAGATCGATTTCAATCTTTTGTTCTAAAATCATGAGTTTTCATTCTGCTATGTTAACAGATTAGAAGCCCAGCCCACGATGTTTATTGTAGCCTGCTGGCAAATGTCACATTAAAATATTCACTTACTTTTGCTGCAGTCAGTGAGCCCGAACAGTAACACCAAGAGACAGGTGATCTGGAGGAAACGTTGAGACGATGTTCTGTACATATTTGCAAAGTTAGTAGAAAAGCGAAAAGCTATGCAATTGTTAACCGCTCTTTACTGTTATCCTTAGCCAGGCGTTCCCTTCCAAGAAATGACGAAGTGCCTATTCCACATACTGTTAATATCATGTAGGCTTCGTTACCTCGTCATATCTAACATATTTTCACAAGTTCGGAAGTTAAGCAACGATAACTAAATCAGCAGTTCCGACGTTTCTAAATATGCTAGTTATCAACAAAAAAGGTGGTTGTCCGATGTTTCGGCAGCCGCGCCGTCGGTCGACTCAGAGTAACATAACCATTGAACCCGACAGGAGAACAGAGCATGCGTAGTAGAAAACCGTGTGTGTGTGTGTGTGCGGGGGGGGGTCTAGGCTTAACCCTTTGTAGATCTCCGATGGTGATAGAGGCCTTGCAAGAATACGAAATAAAAGAAGGATGTTCTTTAGTTTATTGATTGGTAAACAACAGCGTAATTTCCGTCCTTAGCACTAAAACGGTGGTTGTCAAACTGAGTGGATCAGTTCTAGGGGGTACACAAAATAAATTTGTAAATGGGCTTTCAGCTCTTACCAGCATAAATATTACAAGGAAAAATATTTTAGACTATTCCCAATACAACCCAATTGTTTCAACATTGTTGTGCAACATGTATTCACATTTACAAACATGTGTAGCATTGTGTATTAATGCAAAAATACTAACTGTTATAGCAGTTTTAAAGCTGTTGATGCAGACATAGACAGTAAAAGAAGGATGCATGTGATACTCAGTAGGACTCGAAGTGTCTGTTAAAAGTCTGGAAACCACTATACTAGAATATAGGCTGTAAAATTGTTGTTTTAGTGGCAAGATAAAAGGGCCAAACAATATGACTTTTGCAACATAAATAACATCAAACTTCACGGAACTTGCTTATTACAGTTTAATAACTCAACTGCTTACAATCTAATGGCATTGAAAACGTTAGGGCAGCCTACAAAAACGCAAAACACCCATTTCGTTTTCGTTCTATGGAGTAACTTTTTACATGGTGCCTTGTTGAAATCAACCAATGAACGAGACGATTACTGTCAATCCACGCCATAATGTTGTCAAACTGGATAACGCCATATATAACGCTGTCTGTTGCGGCTGCCAACAAGAGAGCAAGCATACTCCAATCCTCCTAGAAAAGGTAATTAGCAAACCTTGGTTGCTTTTCCTTTTAATAACCAAATAGTCATTGTTAATGTCAAAGCACTATCGACAGTGCAGTCGATGTGGTTTCTAGTTCATTGAACTGATCAGCTACGTTAGCTCTCCAACTTGAACAGTTAACGTTTGACGTTTGGTATTACAAGAGCCCGCATATGGATTCTCCGTTATTACCAACCTAGCTATGGCTAACGTTAACAGTAAAGTAGAATTAGTTTTGCAAGGCAGTACGGGTCAGTCGATTGAGCACTCTTCCAACAATGTTTAATGTTTTTTTTTAAATTAGCACCTTTGTTCCTCGCATTGGCGACAGTTTATAACATTTGAAAGTATTTGAACGGATTGAGAATTCAAAGTTACACTGAATTTGCTGTACTGTTTGGCGTAAGGAGCGTCGCCCCCTCCATCAAACTGTACCCTCTGCATTGCAGCAAAGAGGCAGTGAGTGGCAACTCTTGTTATGGTCAATATGGGCTCCGTCGATTTCAACCTGGAACAGAATGTGGAGAAGATACTGAACGGTGAGGGGATGGAGGTCACGGGGATCGATTCGGCTCCCGAACATATTAAACCTGTTTCTTTGAGGAAGACTGTTTGCTATATTGTCAGTGCGGTGATCTTTAATTCCAAGGTAAGTTCCACGTGGGTGCTTTTACATACGCTGTGATGGCCTTAAAAGACGTGATCTATATTTCTTTCAGTTAAGTAATGTTGTCCAAGTCAGTAATGTCATTAACTCTGGTTGGATAACTTCACACTGCCACGCTGGTGCTACTTTAAGAACATTATGTAGAACGAGGTGACGGGGCTAAGACTGGATAGTATCCACTGGCCCAGAGTAGACTTAGACAAGGTAGGCTATTCAGTCAATACTTGGGAAAGTAAAAATTAAGTGGCAACTGACTTTAATTGTAGTGCCTTATTTAAATGCTTTTATATGAGTTTGAGCGTGTTTGTCATACAGCCTGTTTAGTCTTGTGACGTAACTGTTTTTGGTGACCCTGTGTGTGTGTGTGTTGCAGAAAGAGATACTGATGGTCCAGGAAGCCAAGCCAGAGTGTTATGGCCGCTGGTATCTGCCAGCTGGGCGTATGGAGGAGTGTGAGAGCATCGAGGAGGCAATGAAGCGTGAGGTGCGGGAGGAAGCAGGCCTAGAGTGCCAGCCCATCTCACTTATCCAGGTGCAGGAGCAGGGTCCCCAGTGGGTCCGCTTTGCCTTCCTCGCAGAGATCACAGGTCTGTGGCAACAGTTTTAAAACAAAGTCTACACCCGTTAAAATACTAGGTTTGGAAACATGTCCAAGTAGAGTATTCAATCTCAAACCCAGACGATGGGACATCTCCTCTGCCTCTATCATCATTTTTGCCCATCTTTATCCTCTGACTGTTCTTTGTTTTTTTTAAGCTCTCATCTTTCTCCTATCCATCAATTTACTTAGCCAGGATGGCACCACTGTAATACCTCTGCTCAATATTGTGTGTTCACTACAGTACTACGTCAAGGAGCTGTAGGAAGGTTTCCAATCAGCGCAACTAATCAGCAAACAGAAATCAATAGGTTTTAAGTTTAAACAAAGCACCCACTTAGCGTAAACTAGATGCTTCTAGAGAGTGTCCATACTCAGAGTCTGGTCCACCAGGCTAGCATTCGGTATGCATCGCTTAATTTTCCTCTCCTCTCCTAATGGGCAACTCTTGTCTCCCTGCAGGAGGTGTTCTGAAGACCGAAGCCCAGGCTGACGCAGAGTCCCTTCAGGCATGCTGGTGGGATAGGGAGTCCCCCCTCCCCCTGCGTGGCCGAGACATCCTGTCACTGATCGAGACGGGGTTGCGTTACCTGGAGAAGCCCTGGTTCACGCCTGTGCTGCCCCTTGACCTGCCTTGCCCCGTAGTGTGCCAGCGCTTGGTGCTGACCTTTGCTGCAGGCATCTACGTGTGGCTCCTGGTAGGCAAAGGTCCCCAGGGCCGGATCTCAGTGAGCGGCCAGAGTGGCATCGGCGAGAACAAGGACAGGGCGCGGAGAAGGAGGAGTAGCGAGCTGGACATAACTGACGCCCACCTACCGGTGGCACTGTCCACCAAGACGCACACGGTGACGTGGGCAGCCCACCGGCTGGTACAGGAGTGCATGCCATCGTGCTACTACAACCTGGACGTCAACACGCACGGCCTGCTGGGCGTGCAGCACAACGGAAACTTACCAGGCAAGATGGACGGCCTCTGCTTCAACACGCTGGTGTCGCTGACAATGGAACGACGCGGTGGTGGCGGAGGCAGCAGCAGCAGCAACAGTGGGGTCCACCCCGTGGAGGTGGGTGGCGAGCCAGCCGACCCGCCACCAGTGGAGACAGACCAGTACCACTGGCACAAAATAGACAACCCTGTCCTGAGAGATGCCATCCTGCGCCGGATCAGGCAGGGCTCCACTTTGCCAGTGCTGAGCTTGTACTGAGGGGGAAATATAGGAATCAGACTTTTGCCCCTGGAAAAAATACCTCCCGATTCTCTGCTATTTGGAATGCTGGTGTTTTTCAGGGCACTGGTTGCATGGGAGTTTGTGGAAGAAATGAATACAGAGAAAGCTATGCAAAATATATGCCTGGTTACTTGACGTATGAGCTGACAGGAAAGCCATAACAGAAGTCTTCCCTTTTGCTCTGTGATATAATGATGCTGCAGGACAGAACAAAGGGCGTGATGTACAGGGTTGTTCTTCTTGCTGAGCAGGGACAGACATTGTGTGCTTTTCAGTCTGTGGATCAAGGTTGTGTTTGGAAGGACTGTGAGCGCAGTGGATTTAAAGATGCAAAAACCATCAACTACTTTTCAACATTGTAAATGTTGAAATTGTTGTTAAGGGCATTACAACCTAACATGCAAATGTTAACACTGATGCACACCCCAGACAAAAGGGTTATATTTGAAAATACTTGAAACATCTGACTTGTAAATTGAATTTTAAGGATGTGTATCTGTAACAAGTATATTGGAAAAGCAATACTGACATACCATGCAAGATGCAAGTTAATGCATGGCTATTACCATTTAACACACGCTAGAAGAGTCCATCCTGAACACTGTATTCACTCCTAACCAAATATATAATGATATATGAGGAATAATGTTTTGTTTTACTGTGGAATGTCAGGACATGATGGCTGCAGTTATATCAGATCTCAAGACTCATATGTAATAGTAGTTTATTACAAGTGCTACCAGAGCAAAAGATACCTTTCCACCTTCAAGTAGTTCTTGAAGACCCAGCTTCCAGTATCAGGCTTCAAACCTCTGACTACCTGGAATGCACTTACAATGCACCTCCCACTCTCTCTCTACTGCACTGTTATCTCACTCCTGCACTTTCATCTTCTGCCAACTTCATGTTAGGACGTTGCTCTCTTAGTTTTTAATTGTGATGTAGCTTTAATGTTTTAAAGTCACTTTGGATAGAAGCGTCTGCTAAATGCATAAATCTAAATGTAAAATGTCTTTTAAAGTGTACTACGATGAGTACTGCAATTTCCTGATTAACTGAGTTCTATACATTGGTTTTGGTCTATACACTGGCTTCCTCATCTAGGTTTTTCTTCTGAGGCTCTTAAATTTTGGGAACTTTTGTTTATGGATGTTTTTAATTTTTTTCCCTGACCTTAGTGTGACAAAAAATTAACTGAATTAAGTAGAGTGACATAGACTTTAGCATTCTTATAGGGGTTTCCTGTTGGCGTGCTGCTGTTGTTTGTGAGAAAGAAGCTTGGGAGGAAGGCACAGATTTCCTTAATGCACAGGAGAGGGACATACATGCATATATGTAAATAAGTGTCGTCAATACACAGGTGTGGTCCCCACACTACCCTGCTGTTTAAACACGATGGCACTCATTCGGGAAATTACTGTACTTTGAAAGTTACTTTTCTTCTGATGGAAGAGAAAAGTGAGAACGTACAGTGTTTTTGCAGAAAATTAATCATTTCTGAGTAAACACAATTGCAGCTAACTGTATGGTGCTAGACTGATTTATAATAAATCTCTACTTGGTGGAAATTATTAGATGTTGAAATGACTTGAACTTGTTTTCTTTGCATCAGCAGAAAGAATCAAAGTCTGTCTATGAGAGATGAATTTGTAATTGGATATAACTAAGGTGTTTCAAATGGTGGTGATTTTGCTTGTCAGTGACAAGGACAAGATAGTCCTGTTTTACATAATCTCAGGCTTAATACAAGCAGGCATTATGCTATTGTTTGCACTGGGTGCAGTGATAATTTTTGCAAAGGACAGATAAGTAAAGTGATGTTATCTGGTGCCCTCTGTTGGTCAAAATAGTTCACAACCACAACATGACCAGTCATCAAGGCCCACAAATTACTCAATGAACTACAGTAAAACCTAAAAAATAATTCAAGAAAGAACATCAATAACATCAATTAATTACAGAAGAGACAAAAGTGAAATGCTGACGCAAACAAAGTTTAGTGTATTTTGCTGCCCCACCTCTGAGAATAGGTCAGCTATAGTTCTTCTCTTCTCTGCAGCCTGCTCACTGCTTGATTTGTGACTCACCATTAGCTCATGTAGCTGGATGACTACCAAGACATCTTAACTCCAAGCTGCACTGACAGAAACTCTAAACTCTTGTGTCAATCAGAACTAAAACTGCCAGTACCACAAATCAGTGCAGGCTTAAGTGTTCTCTCAAGCTTGGAAACCAGAACTGGGTCAAGAACACCAATTTCTGCTGGAGCACACAGATTTTACTCATGTTTGGGATTTTCTTTCACCAGACAGAGGAAGTATTATAGGAAATATTTTTCTTTGTCCTGTAAACCTACAGAAGTGGATCAGAGGCGCATTTTCCAAAATCTTACTTGCTAACAGAGTTCACAACTTTATTGGTTGCAATACAATTGCCCATTGTCAACCATCTAAGTTGTTAACAGGTTGGCAACTACGTTTTTGGGAAACACACCCTTGGAATGGTATGTATTTTAACTTCAAGATTAACAAATTATCCTTAAACATCATGATAGTGTAATTCCATTATGTAGTTAATGTATCACAGAGGGGACTTAATTATCACATCAGCTCTCCTTCAGGAGTTTAATGTCTGAAAACAGTAGAAAGCACAGAGGATGAAGAGGAAGACACCAACCACAGAGTGGCAGGTCTATAGAAGAATGAAGACACAATTTCCTCACCTTACATTAGACAATCAGCTTGTCGTGTGTGCAGCTGACGACTGCAATTTTTAACGCATAGGTGCAAGACATGCAGTTGATTCGAGAACCTAAAGGTATAAATTATTAAAACAAAATATTTGATAGTTTAAGATAAATAAGCATTTGCACAGATACTTACACACAGTGAAATAAAATGTATGTACATAACTGACAAGGGAGTGATGAGTCTGATGGCTTAAAGTCACTGTCAGTCACCCTGGAGGATGTCTGTGTAGGTTAAGGTTAAGTTGTAACAGAAGCAAAGCACTAGGGATAAGACTCTCCTGTTGCTTCAAATTCTGGGCAGGATGTGTTCAGTGACCTGTAACCATAACGTTATGGAAGGTAAGATAAACGGTTCCTTGTGGAAGGTGAAAGTGACACTATTGTTCTGTCCATCTCAAAAGCGGTGCAATGTGCAGTGAAAGGTCAGGATACCCCAAAACCTTGTATGTTTTTGTTTCTGTAAGTTACCGTACCGAGGTCTTGAAAAGTCAATTCTTTGACTTATATGTCATCAAAGTACCAAAAAAGCCATCCAGTCTTCAAGGCACGGTAATCTCCATTTTTTTCTGGAACCAGTGCAATCCTGTGGGTTTGCTCGATCCCTGTATGTGGCATCCATCTAGCTAGTACATTGCACTGTAGCGTAGTCTAGCCTAGTGTCACTGCTCTTCCATGGGAAGTTTGACGAAGGCGATGGCTGCCAGCTCCTTGCAGAACTCCTCCAGGACGATTACACCCCTCAGCAGCACCACGTGCTCCACCCTACACAGGGGCAAATCCAATTAGATCACGCCCGTGAGAGGAAAATGGGACAGCTAACAGTGGCCTGAGCAGTGAACTGATTATCTCTGATTAACTCAGGGCACTGTCTGTGTGTGTGTGTGTGTGTGTGTGTGTGTGTGTGTGTGTGTGTGTGTGTGTGTGTGTGTGTGTGTGTATGTGTGTGTATGAGCATGTGTGTGGAAATGGATCTGTCTGATCTGGGTGTGAGAGGTTTCTTACATGGTCTCATCCTCTAGGCCCATCAGCTGTTCCCTGACTTGGACCAGTTTGTCTGTGAAGTTGGGGATGTGCTGGATCCTCTGCATCAATTCCCCAATCACCTACACAAATGGAAGAAGGACATTCATATAAAAAAATAAATAATTTGTGAAATTTTTATACAAAAGCTGGAGAGAAAATGGTAGCTAAAACAAAATGCCACAACAAGAAGAGGACCAAATAATTAGCCTGACTAATGAAATTGCAAAACCGGCACACCACCATAATAACCATCCAAAACAACAGTCCTTCATGATCAATGACAATCCAGGACAGGACACCATAGCAACTGTGGCCTATGCACTGGTGTTCATACGCACCCTGACCAGCGTGGAGAAGAGTGAGCGTGCTCCAGGGCTCAGGCAGATGTAGGGGTCAAGCAGATACTCGTGAAGGTGAGGATGGGGAAACACAGCTAACCTGGACAATACAGAGGTCACCTGGAGATTCAGCTCATAGGGCTGAGAGCGGGAGACCCAGAGAGGAAGAAAAGCAGAAAGACAGGAAAGAAAAAATGAGAAAACATGAAAATTCCTGTGAGAGCTAAAATAGCATCACCATAAAGGCCCTGTCAAAAAGGCATAGATGCCAAGTTATTTTCACAAGTAAATGTGCACAACAACACACGTATAACAACATAGATCACTAGATTACAACCAGTCACGAGGTCAAGACACTTTTAAACACTTTTTTCAACATAATGCAGACTAGAGCAGTAGCACCATGTACCTGTTCAAGTATTCTGGCGATTCTATCAAACAGCACTTGGAGGAAGTGTCCTTCGTAGAACTCTGAGCTGGGGGATGGATTGTCTAATACAGTGTCAGGCCAGCCCCAATCCAGAGACAATGCTGTGCAGTCTTTAAACTGGGCATGGGGAAAGGTGAACCAAGGTCAGATCTTCATACTTTCATTTAAAAACTTTAAAATAATTTAAAATTATCCATGTAAGTACATGTCATATAGGCAGTTTCCTTCAAACAGTTTCCTTCAACTCCACAATTGACTGGAGTTAGTTATTTGGATGAGTAAGATTCTAGCAATGCATCCATGCCTTGGGTGATTCAGAAGTGGTAGTAATGACCACATAACACAGGCCTATTACAGCAAGGAAAAAAAACAAACATTTAAATCCTTTTTCCCCCGTTTAAATGACTCAGACTCACCATCTTGTGTGCATCGTGGACGTATGTGTCATATCCTGCTCCCTGGACATGCTGAGAGGATTTAGCTTCTTGGGGAACTAAACACAGGAAACTAACAGCACAAATGTGTCTTGATTAAACCTGACGCCAGAGGCAGCAGCAGATGCAGTTTGTTTACACACCAGACATATTAGGATTTCATGTATAGTTATCCTAAAGGGTTACTCATACAGTACATTGATGTGTCACTAGTTCCCCATTGCTCATAGTGAAAATGACTCCAGTTTTGGGAAACACTACCAGCAGACTAAGCTACAATCACATCATATTTTTACTTTCAGATAAACATTATTTTTAGGAGCCATGCATCAGAACTGAATGATACTTAATAACCAACTATATCATATAACTGTATCATGACACTTACTTTGTTACACTGTTATACTCTGTTATCATGACACTACAATGTTATGCGTCTTAAGGCAATTACACACATCAAAATCATGTGATTCACTAATGCTTTGCAAGTACATGCATGAGTGTTAGTATAGTGTTAGTTTAGTTGCCCTACCTGTTGACCGTCTCGGCCACTTGTGTGCGTGTGGAGGGAGGGGCCATCTCCTGACGACTGGGCAGAGTTAGCAGAGGCTCATTGCTTCCAAACTCACTGTCTGCATACATGTCTGAGAAGAAGGGATCCTCCTCAAGCTCCCTGAAGGAAGGAGAGAGAGAGAGAGTGAGGCAAGATGGACATGGCATACAAAAAAGGGAAAAGTAGAATTATTAAACTGGCAAGAATACTAGTGTACTGTAAAACTGTAAAAAAAACTGTAAAAAGATCTCACAAAATGAAAAAATATACATATCTGACGGAAAAACACACACACACACACACACACACACAGAAAGACAATCGGACAAAAACAATCAGGGGTAACTCCCCCATCCCTTACTCCGACTCATCCAGTGTGTCTATGTCAGCCACATGCCTCTCCTCTCCAGTGTGGCCGGCTCCAGTGGGGGTAGCATAACCACGCTGGATGAGGTTCCGCAGCACCAGATTGGCCACAATGCTCTGGTCAGCCTTCTGCAGGAGCTCCTCAAACAGACGCAGGGTTGCTATACTGATCTGGAGGAATGAGAGGAGCAAAAGCAGGCAAGAATGACGAAGGGATGAAGAGTGGAGGAAGAGTACAAAAGGTGAAAAAAAGTGACAAAGGGAAAGAACAGAGGTATTTAGAGGTCAAAGGTTGGCACAAAGAAGGGGAATGATGAAGATGATGGGAACCGGCGGCTAACGCTAACTGAATGGGGTAATTTAAGGAAATAAAAGTTAATTAATTAAAAGTTAATAAAGAAAATTAACCTGAAACTAAGTTTCTGTGCCCCATTCAGTTAGCGTTAGCTGTCAGGTTTGCTTTTCGGCCTATGGTGTGCCAAATTCTCTCACTCATTCATAATGTTTTAATTGGGCTTGTAAAATATCACTTGAGCTTATTTTTGATAGATCAAAATGTAATATATTCAGTGAACAAGGTACAATACTCCATTCATCCGTTCTATGTCCCCTTGGAGATGGTCACAGATGGTCAAAAAGCAAACACATGGTTCAGCTTTCATGTTTACTTACCTCATCTGATAAGTGGTCGCAGTGCTGGATGAGCTTGAATCGCAGGGTGTGTGTGACACGTGTGTCTGTGTGGGTGTCCGCATGCTGCTCTGGTTGTGTGCCAGTGCCCAGCAGGAACGGCACCAGCTCAGCCAGCAGTGCAGGGGAGTCTATGTGACGGACAGCACAGGAGAGCAGAGCAGTGTGCAGCAGGATCCCTGCCTCAGACCTGCAAAGACAGACAGACAGACATGAACAAACACACAAAATACACACACACACCAATTATAGATTTATGACCTGACTGGCAACGTCAATACAGGTCATCTGTATGAACCTCAGTAGTATCCTATTTTAACTTAATTATGCGTACAATTATTCTGAAGCAATTAACTGTTATGTTAGAAACAGGATAATTATCTTGTCATAGTCTCACAGATAACCATCTCATCTGATAGTATAAACGAGCATATTATATATATATATATATATATATATATATATATATATATATATATATATATATATATATATATATATTGTCCACATAGGGCAAATCTCTGTCTCTCTCTGTCTCCTTGAGAGACATCATGGGGACATATTAGCCCAGAGTGACTCACATCTGCAGTAGCTGAGGCTTCAGGACTCCTGTAAGCCACTGGTGGTTAATCTCTTTGGCCAACTTCACAAATAAGGTCTGCAGAAAAGAATCAATAACAGTCAAAACGCATACTTATAACCATAACAACAACAACAAATCTATTACCAACCAATTACCGTGACCACCTGTGTTTTTTCCTACAACAGAACAAAGTGTGGCCTTTGTATTCTCAACATTTTCTGAAGGCATACTAACCATTAGAATGCTATACTCAGAGATTTAACAACATTCATCTGTCTTTAAACTGAGTGGTCAGTTTTTGTCCTTATGGACTAGAAACCCTGAGAGCTCCTACCTTTGGTGCATGATTAAGAAGCTGCTGGCAATAATCCAACCAGCAGAGGAAGCTTGTCAGATGCTCATTTCCAGGAAAAGAGGGTCTCTCCTCCTCGTTGGTCTGGGCAAACTGATCCCTGAATTAGGAGAACAAAAAAAGTACATATGGATGTGCAACACATGTGTGCTGTTGACTGTACCTACTAGCGCTTTACAGCACAAATATCTGTGTAAATCACATTACAAAACCACTAAAGCCTCCAAAAATATATGAGAAAAGTGATACAATCATTCTCTGTACTGAATTCTACATGACAGGAATCACATTACACCGCATTTGCGCGCACACACACACACACCTCCAATGTGTGAGAGGAACGGTCTGTATGTCTGCGGGGTCCAGAGTCAGGGGGATGAGGGTGTAGAGCTCTGAGAGTCTCTGGGCCAGCAGCTCACACAGAGGGGAGTGTGTAACCAGCAGAGCCCCACTGTCCTCCCCCGGCAGGGACGCCAGCAGCAGCATACTGTCCAGAGCCCTCAGCCTGGCTTGGCTCTTCTGCAGAGGGACAGAGTGGGCTGGAGTGAGTTTAAGAGTAGGGCTGTGCAATTGATCGAATATTAATCATGACAATTATGGCTCTCAACATTACAAAAATAATACAATCAGGAATAAACATTTAGTTTGTCATATTCCATTTTGCAAGTGGGCCACACTGCTTTTTATTCAGGGTTGTTTATTGAATGACACATACACACACAATATTGATCAAAATAATCATTTTTCCTATAATCGAGCAGCCATAATTAAGTGCATATAAAATTACTCATGCAGAGTTTACAAAGAGAAGTGGAGAAGACAGGAAGTGTGTCAAACAGAGAGAGAGAGAGAGAGAGAGAGAACCTATTTACAATCTACATTTTAAATGAGCCTACGGAAATCAGATCACAAGAAAACAGTGCAAAGTGAATGTGAATGACTAAACAGATATACTGGTGTGGGTCCTGTGAAAAAAAAAACGTAATTATTCACTCTCCTCCTCAAACATACACTAGCTTACCTGGCTCTTACTAAGGTGCATGAGGACATGAACTAGCCCACAGGCTTGGGGATCTGGAGCAGCTGAAGCAGAAGTTGAAGGAGTTCCTGTCTGGCCGGAGAGTGCAGGGGTGATGGGGGATGAGGCACTGACAGGGGAGGCTGCCCTTTCTGGGCCAGTGGCTCCAGTGCAGCCCTCAGTAGCTCCAACCCCTATAGTAGTAGTAGTAGCAGCAGCAGCAGCAGCAACAGCAGTAGAAGCAGGCTTATCAGAAGTAGAGCTGTTCCTGAACCTGGATGTGGAGGCCTCTATATTTACCTATGGCAAGAAGATAGTCAACATGATACATACACAGAGATATAAGATAAACTCAGTTTACATGCATTCAAACCATGCAGCACGCCCCGTATGCTTATATAATCTCAACATTCAGTCATTGTTCATGTGTTGTCAGTATAAAACATTCTGCAAGTACATCCAGACATGAGTCAAGGTAGGTTTTAAAAACACATCAAAAAACAACAAAGAAACAATGACAAAAAAACTGTTTCAGTTGTACTTTGCATTGCAGTTGACTTCCATGTTTGCTAATTGTTTATAATGTCATTCCTGTTGAATGCTATGGAGTAAGCATGGTTTCTCACCTCTAAGATATAATTGAGCACATAAGGGTCCTTCTTTAGTCTGCTGCAAACAGAGAACAGGAAAAGGGCCTCTTCTCTGTCTGTCTGTGCATTTGGCTGCCCACACAGTCGAATCAACTTCTGCATCACGAGAGAGGAACAAACAGCAGGAATAAAATGTTAGGAGTAAAACAAGAGACACAGAGACACACACACATTCAGTAACAGAAACTTCAGCAAAAAATGTAAATCTGTTGCTTTCTCCCAAGCTCCGTTGACACAAACAGTAGCAGCACGCCAACAGAAAACCCCTTTAAGGCTGCTAAGCCTGTGTCACTCTACTTAATTCAGTTTCTTTTTTTTATGTCACACCAACACCAAGGTCAGCAAAAAAAAAAACAGAAAAAAACATCCATAAACAATCTGAAACAGTTTCCAAATTATTGTTTATTTTATTGCCATTTTAGCACCTATGGGTATTTTATGGCAAAAGCAGGTATGAGAAAATAAAGATATGATAATAAAATAGATTAATTTAATTTTTTTCTTTAAATCTTACTTGAACTGGCCGGTAGACATTGATGATATGGAGTAGGGGCTTCTGGACCTTGGAGAGGACGTTGGAGAAGAAAAGCAACACCTGCTGACTCATGCCTGGAGGATACTGAGCAGCAGGACAGAGAGACACACACAGTCTGAGGTCAATGTCAGGATCTCAGCCAGATAACAAGAGAGAGCCGGGCAAAGCCAGGGGTGAGGACCACCTCACCTCAGTTTGCCTCGCAAATCAATTCAATCATGTTGCACAGGATTAAGCAAAGTCACCCAGCCAGGGTGTTTCTGGTTATTTGGGTACATTTAGCAAATTAAACTCCACAGGAATTATGAAGAGAAGAGCTCTCTTGGCCTGACACATGTTGAGATGCACATTGGGGTGAATCTGTCACAACCGATGTTCACATGTTAGAAATTAGCAGGCTCTGTACAAGGGTTAATGTAAAAATGTTATGGTATTAATCATGAAGTAATGAGTTTTATGGATAACTACACTTGAATCTTATCTGATAAAAACAAATGAAAATTCATGTTTAGCACCTGGTCTAATATGTTTGTGTTCTGCATAAAACACATTTAAAACGTAATGACGTTCCATTGTTTGTGATGACATTTAAGAGGTCACATTTTTGGGAGCCACATGAAAAATATAAGAGGACTTGTGGACCAAGGCTATTGTTTCCAGTACCTAGGTCTTACAATGTTAGTAAACAACATCTAATTTTTTAATTGTATCATTTCTTTGTTTAATCCATTTTGTACAATTGCTTTTACAGAGCAGTGATTTAACAGAGCTGATCATGTCAGACATCTTCCATTGTATACAGCATGTACATCGGCGGTCTCACCTGTGCCTTGCCCAAGGTACATAGAGTCTCCAGTATCTTGTGCTGCAGCAGATACTCCAGGCATGGACCAGTCTCCTCAACCTGTTGCTGCTGCTCCTCATACACCAAGATGTCCAGCATCTGCTTGAGCCTCCATGGGATGTCTGTCTGCTTGACTGGACAAGACTCATCTGGAAAACACAAGAATAGTGACATACACAGCACATGGAAAAACAAATCAGGAGGGCATGTATAATGTGTGTGCGTGTGTGTGTATTTGTGTGACTGTATTCATAAACGAATAGTTCAATAGTTCAGAGTAGTACAATGCCAATCAGTTAGGAGATCAAAGTTTTGGGGACATGACTGGGCAGGTGATCGGCCTACCTGTAGTTTCAATGTAGTAATTTGTTATTCCCTTCCAGTGGTCAACAAAGGAGTCCAGTAAATTCACTGTTGGCTCCCTCTGCAAGAAACCAATGATCAGTGTAATGTTTTGCATTGTGTTTCAAAATTCACACTACACAAGCAATGGAGAATTATAGTCATAAAAAGAATTTTAGATAGTTGGTGAGTTAACGTTCTAACTAGAAACTATCTGATTGAGTGTCTAGGTCTAGAATGTTCCCCAGACTTGCAGGAATGTCGCTCCTTGCCCGAGGCACAATCCACGTGAGCCCAGCAAGCCTCAAAAAATGTTTTTGAAGTATTTCAAAACGCACTGGACGTTTTAAATAGTGACGAACTACACTATTTAAAATAGATATCTGTTTCAATACATTATCCTGCAGGTAAATGTTTCGTATCATATCATGTTATAGGACACTCGTTAAACACCATGAAGTTAGAGAAATCAAACAAGTTTGGAAAGCTAGTCAGCCGAAATGGGGACGACGACACGTCACAGGGCACACTGTTTTTATTTTCACTCGGCAGGGAATGACACTGACAGCATTATGTGTGAATTGAAAGAACTGGTCATACTGCAACGTTACCAATAGATCTGGGTACTAGGCTTTGAAAAGTTTCGTCAACTCTAAAAAAGCCGTCATCGATAGTTAGCAACTCGCATACAGCTAACGTTAGCATAAAGGACAACTCCTGAAATTCGCCGTAACTTACTGTTTCCAACGCCTGTTGAAACAAGGTCGTCAATTTACTAAGCATGTCCATGACAACTGCGCTATTACGTTCCTATAGTTTGAACGGATGGAGGCATTTGTCCAGCCTGGGACTTGCTTCGTGGTCTGTAAACATTATATACTTCCTAGCTTACTGGTAAGCTAGCGAGCTATACTCTTCCACACTGCCAACTGTCCACTGTTTTTCTTCGACGTCCTCTCTGAAACCGATAAGTAGCCGCAGCTGGCGAAACCTGTAGGGGGAGTACCTCACCAAGATTTCAAATCTGCCAACGAGGCAGATGTAATTACAGGCGCTTTTCGGACTGAATACTGAAGATTTCCACCAGGTTTTATTTAGGTGATGTTAAGCCTGATAATGTATTAACACACCGAAATCACACCACGGCTTCCAAAACCCCTAGTGCATCGTCATCGTAACCAAACAACAAGTTTCAGGTATGGGGACATCACCTGGCCGGTGAACACAGAGCCTAAAGGCAGCGTGCGTGAACATAAAATAAATAAGTATAATTTACTATGACCAGGATATAAAATCATCAACCTATTAAAATATTACCAGGAAACTGTTAGTTAGATAGTTAAGAACACGTTCCATGACTTGATAGGCAGAGATGCTTAATAAACAGACTTAAAATTTTGTATTATTATGCAATTATTCTTGTATTATTCTCATTTTATGAAAGTTATGAAAGGTATGAGATAGTGGGGCTATGGCAGTGATTGTCAAACTGGGGTACGAATACCCCTCAGGGTGCTTGGATGAATTCTAGGGGGTACACAAAATAGGTTGTCAATAGGTTGTCCACTCTCACCACCATAAGTTCAGGTAGGCTACAGCATTGGTTCTCAAACTGGGGTCCGGGGATATATGCCTGTATGGTCAAACTTGTGTTGTAAGAGAGGTCCTTGGAAATTTTTCTGCTCTATGAGGGGCCCCCGGTCTAAAAATGTTTGAGAACCCCTGGTCTATAGACTATCCATGAACACTCTAACTATACCTAATTCAACCCACTACATGGTTTTGTTGCACTATACGTTTAGATTTTGTTTCTGCAGTATTAACTATGCAGAAATATTAATTAGCAAGCTGTCCGTCGTGCAGGGGGTATGCGGTAGGACATGTCTCCTGGGTTACACCACCGTTAAAAGTTTGGGAACCACTGGTCTATGGGATAGGCCCCCTCAGTGTGCATTTTTAAAATGGCTCTTTTTTAGGCTTAGACTAGATGAAAACAGGACCATTTAAAACAGCTCTCTTTTAAGGCTTACATAGACTACAATCAATGGGCCTACTAAAGAATAATAAATAGGAAAAGCAAAAGCAAAAGACAGATCTGCTTCATCCAGCATTGGTTTATTTACTGAACAATACATATTTGCCAAGTTAGTGTATGAACCTTTGAAAAAAAAACAACAAAAACAAAGTCATCAGTTTATACAGCACATAATATTACAGATTAGCCCAACCAAAACATTACATACTATACACACATCATGTTGTGTGGCAGCTAATATTACCATGGTAGAAACACTCGAGCAGTTGAGAGTTGTTTTCAGTGGTGATCATTTCAGTGAAGTAATAATAATATAGTTAATTAAAAAAGACATTTCAATAGAAAGGTCATCATATAAAAAAATATGTGCACTGTGCTATCTGTTAAAATGCAGAAATCTGATAAATTACACCACAGAGTTGAGATCAAAATTGAAATAAAGAGGTAACTGCTCCACAATCAGTCCGCTTTATTTTCACACTCATATTCTACTTCCTGATTTCTCATGCTTTTGCATACCATAAATAGCCTATGTATTTCCACTCTAGGTCATAGCAGTGCAAAGTCAAAATGCATTGATTTATTTACTGTACTTAACAAAATTAAGACATGTAACACCAGTGAGAGATACCTGATAAACACCAACCTGAATTACAAAGTTGTTTACCAAACTGACATCATACCAAAATCATGCATCAACATCCTAAACTTAAAACAAAATGAATCAATGGTACATTACTCTAACAAAACTGGCTATGATTTCACAGCAAAAACTGCTTTGACAAAAAAATCAGACATTTAATGTAAGATGTACAGAAGAATTTGTGTGGGCACTGCAGAGGAACCGAGAGGGAACAGAGACAGGGATAGAAATAGTGTCTGCAATACAGTATATAATCAAAAGTACCAACTGAATCATAACATGACAAAAATTATTCAACCAAAACCAAATCAGACCAAACCCAAACACAAATCCTAAACTGCATGATCCACATGCATGGCAATAATATGTTCAGTGCAATATATACTGCTTTAAATGGGGAATGTGTACAAAGTGAGTGTCAGATAGGGTGAGAGGAGGTCATACAGAGGCCTTTGTTTCCCACTCCTGAAAGAAACAGCACAAAAAACATGTTAGATAAGACAGAAAAGACAACTTAATCAGTGAGTGATGTGATCAGTTTTGAAAGTGTCAAAACAAACAGGTGTGTCAACATCAAAATATCATTCACAAGATTGCGAAACAATATTTTCATTTAAATTTTATTTTATTTCAATTGGTCTTGCAAAGAGTTATAAACTAGTTCGGAAGGAATGTGAGTGTGTGCATTTACCTTTCTCCTCTGGAAGACTTTGCCATGTTCTATGAAGATAGAAGAGGGTGCATGTTTCAGGGAGTGTTTTGCCGAGGCAGTCCTCCTCAGCAGTGGACTAAACAAACCTCCCTGCACAAGATCAAAACAAAAATACATATAATTAATAAGGTAAGCAAGTATGTGTGACTGTGTGTGTGTGTTTGTATGTGGGGCTTCAGGTAGTCAAAATGTATTCACTAATTTAACCACACATTTAGACCCTGTTTACAGGTATTTTGATATTTTTATAAAGATTTTTTTAACAATTTATTTTTCTAAATTCCGTTTACACATGGAAAACCAGTCAATACAGTGGAAACCAGTCAATACAGTGTTTTGAAAAATATCCACTTTGGAGACCGGCTTCTGTTCTCTAAACTCTGTTTACATAAAACGAGAAACTCCAATGGATAAAAAAATGTCGTTTATTTTTAAAATATTTAGATACGTGTAAACAGGGCCTTAAGGAAGCAAAATCAAAACATGAAGAATTTTTATGAATTTAATATATCCAATTCATAAAAATAATAAGGTGTGCTTATTTTCCAAATTTTCTGTCAGGAAACCTCGACTACACATTTTCTCTCTGGGAAATGAAATTATGGGTAAAACAAGCAACTATTTTTTTTATCTTGGAAACCCTTTTCCCTCTGCTCCCTCTGGAGGAAATGTCCTCCATTCCAGTCCTGTGTAATTCCGAGTGATTAAATTTCAACTGACAAAGGCCACTGATCCCCCTCTAGGTGAACAGTGCTCCTGTGTCTACGGGTAGTCATGGGTTTGTTTTTGAATGAGACATAAGATGAGCTACTGCTGACAGCAGGAAGGCCACAGTCAGTTATATCTGATGGATATTTTCCAAAACATGCTATTCCCTTCCCTCCTCCAGCTATGTAGGACGAAATGTACATAATGACAGGGTTGGGGTGGTTCTGACAGTAACAGTGCCCAAAGTGGAGAGAGGCTTCAATGAGATGACATATTTAAATAGCAGCTTTCAGTATTTCATTCCAGACAAAGGGTGGCACTGCATCCTAACAAAACTGGCCCAAGACCGATGAAAGGGCAAACTAAAAGGCCAAACCATTCCATTGTTAGCTGTGGGCACAGAATCCCAGATGTGTTCCCTTAGTGAAAGGGCATGGATGACTGGCTTCGATCGAGCTGTCAGTTAAGGCAGTACTGTATATGACTTCATGTGGCACAGATTAAATAATAAGTGTGAGAGGAGTAGAGAGAACATGCTCATAATTTATCAGCTTCAGGTGCACATTATTGACAATCTGATGTCTAGTGGTACAAAGCGTATCCATTTTGGGAAAAATTCTCCCAGGTGCTTAAATCTAAGAACCTGGAATAATTTTGCCCGTTGTGACTAAACTGCTTTTCAGCTTGATGTGCTGAAAATACATGAATTAATGGTTAATGTATTCCTTATGTTGCATCTGTGGTAATCTTTGTATGTGTGCATTGTTGACATGTCTGATTCATCTTTATGTGGATGAGTGTTCTTCCAATATACTATGGGTATGTGTGTGCCTGTGTTTCTGCATGTGGCTTTGTCTTTCTGTATGTATATCTGTAAGTATGTGATGTGTGTATTTGTATGTATGCGTGTGTGTGTGTGTGTGTGTGTGTGTGTGTGTGTGTGTGTGTGTACAAACATACCTGCACTCTCTCTGTGCAGAAGGCCAGGGACTGTCTGAAGGACGTGCGCTTGGCTGGCTTGCCTGCAGTGATGAGGTTGACCTCTGACCCTGCTCGGAGCTGAACACGTCTCTTCCCTGTAAGGTCCAGCTTCTGAACACCTCGCTCCACCTCAAACGCTCCCTGACCTACAAGCATACATAGACCAACACACTACCTCATATGGTTTCCATCAAAAAAGCAGAATCTACAAAGGGTTAAGCCTAGACCTCCATGAACACACACATACACACACACACAAAACTCTTAGAAGCCCACAATTCATCCTGTGAGCAAGGGCGGGCCTAAATGACATATAGCACTATTCCCAATATGGAAGATAGTAGTTTCCTTGCCACTAAGTAGGACACCGCTATCTCTGGCACAGGAAATGGTGAACATGTGAGTCATGTGAAGCGCCACCTAGACTTCTGCATGGTTTAGACCACACGCTAGGCCTGCTCAGCACAAAAGTCTACACCAGTCATATTAGGCGGGCACTGCTATAAAAGATCTAAAGTGCTCTAAACTTCTGTTCATGTTTTGTTCTAAGCATAATAAGAGCATCCTCATTTCAGAGTAACAAGATATTTGGGAGAGAAAAGTAAGGACCAAGCCAAATAATGTTTGCTGTGAGAAAAAGACACTGTGCTTTCACAGATCATTAAAATCGTCATCGTCATAAAATAGGGCTAAATTATGAGTGGTGCTTATGGTTACAGATGGTCCTTAATTCACTTCTGTCTCGCTCTTGCTCTCACTGACATTCTCTCTCTTTCTCTCTCTCTCTCTTTTTTTCTTTCCCTCTTTCTCATTTCAAAGACAAAATGGGGGAGGGAGTTATTTTTCCCTTTTCCACTTCCCCGTTCTGAGCCGGAGTTGAGAGGGAAAAATATGATAGTTTCGATGTTTTTGTGCCGTGCCCATGAAAGGCCTCACCGCCACGCGGCCGCATCCCACAGCCACAAGCAAAACCACTGGAGAAATGGCAGCCGACCGCCGTGGCTTCTTTTCCCAAAACTGGGAGCAGATGAGAGCTGCGCTCCTGCTCCCTGACACATGAAGCAAGCCAGACGCTCCACTCCGGGAGGTGGCCAGGGAGAGTTACCTCACATGCCCCTCCCCATGGACTATGCGTCCCTGCCAGAGACCACCTAAAATTCACGGAAAAGGTGCAATGTAGGCTCATTAGGTCTGCTCTGGTTGGTACATAGATTTGATGTGTGTGTCTCTGTGTGTGTGTGTTTGTGTATGGATGTAGCACTGTGGGTCACTATGCGCATCTCAACTTTCTTAATAATTTACAACCGAGTATAATAATTTTGAGAAGAGAAAGAGTTTGCTTTTCTTGAGTCAGGCTATTTGCTTTTTTGCATAATCGCAAAATAATTACCCAGGAATGTGTTGTATATTATGTTCTCTTATGCCTCATTAAATTCTACGTAAGACCACATACATCTTGAGGAAGGTATTATCATGCACTGTAATCTGTTCACTGTCCTTTTTATGCCGCATGTGACTGTACACCATAGAGAGGCCAAAGAAAGGACAGTGCCTCTGTAGTATGCATAATCTGTGTCACACTTCTAAAGGCTGTTTGCATCTTGCTTGGGGCATGAGTCCATCTAAGCAAACATCTTCTCAACATCATTCGATAATCAAATGGATATTTTGTTTAAACTTTTTTACACTTTTAATTTCCTTTAATTTTATGACTCGGCAAAGGAAATGTAGAGGTTTCCTACAGGCATATTAAAGGCCATGATATGGTCTGTAAAAGACCACAGACTGACCATATCAATATGTTAAATGTTTTCCGAGCAGTATAAAACTCTTTTTATTAAGTTTATGAACACTGTCGTGTTGGAGGATGTAAGTGTTCAGAAAGACTGTGAGTAGATGAATCTGACAAACAGCGGAACAAAACTGCCACTTGTCATGCTGTGATGAGTGATCTAAAAACACTTGATCCAAGCCATATCACATCTTCTAATTTTTGCATATTTTTTTAAATGCCATTTTGAAAACGATTTTGAAAATTGTTTTGGTTGAAAAAAACTGTTTGCCTCAGCATCTTACTGCAGGATCACATATGATTACCCTGTCACTGCTCTGCTTCCATGGATAACTAAGCCACATGTCCCTCCTCCACTACTCCTGACTGATGTCCCAGTACCTCTGGCACACAGACACATACACATCTGTGCCATTGTGAGGACAGTTGGAAATATGAGGACTCTCCTTCCAGTGACTGCAGTAACCACCCGGTAATGAATTGGGTCGCGTTCCCAATGAGAAGCAGATGGCATAGGCAGCACAACTGTCAAGCCTCTGCAGGCTTCTGTGCGTAAGAGCGCGAGAGCAAATATCCATGTCAGAGCCGCACATTTTTTTATAATAGCATGCTTGACGCCGAGCAGGGAAAAAGTGGCGTGTTCTTACACAGACATACACATACACACATGGCTGCGCACACACACACACACACACAGACACTAATGCACTCATTTTGTCTGTGATCAAATTTTGATTACATCTGATTTATTTTGCAGTCAGATTCTGATGTCTTCCTCTTTCTCTATCCTCCCACATACAACACGCATGCACACACACACACACCACTCATATCCACACACACATATACAAATACTGAAATGATATCACTTAATGCTCTCTCCAGACCTCTCTGCGTGCATTCACACCCACAAGCTATGCATAAATGAATAAGGCAAACCCAGCGAGAGGCCAGAGCAAAGAAGATGGAGACAGATAGAGGGGCAGACAGAGCGCCACAGAGGACCTGATATCTGGGCATGATGAGGTGACCTGGGTCGGTCGGGGTCTGAGGATCAGACTTACTGTGGTTGTTGAAGACCTCATTGTTGCCGTAGTTCAACGAGTTCCTAGATGACACACTGTCTCCTTTTCCCACACCATGGGAGTTCTGAAACTGAACACATTGCATTTCAGAGAGACTTGGCTCAGGTTTGTTATTAGGTTAGATTATTAGTTATTTTGTTTTCTTACTTTACATTTACCATTTATGTACATATAATACTGCAATAGTGGAATATATGTTACAGCAGTATTCAAGTATATAAACATAATGCAAGTTCCTCATCTCTGTTGGGCCATACCATGTGCTCTAGAATACAGGTGTTAGAGTAGATTGGTTGAGAGTGGACTGAGCCAAGTTGCTGGAAAGGGTCATCCATATACATGTTAGAGGTGGGGAACCTTCGTGTCTTCAGCCCACTAGAACAAAAAAATAGCAGCAATGTTTGTCAAGTTTAAGTAATAGTTTGCATGGCTGGGACTCTGCTGTGTGACTCTGCTGTGTGTGTGTGCACGAGTGTGTGTGTGTGTGTGTGCATGTGTGTATGTAGTATCTGTGTGTGTGTGTATATACATGTGTGTCTACCTCAGTGGTAGAGACTCATGACTGGTACAATGATGGTAGGGGTCGGATGTGCTCTGACCCTGTGGAACACTCCCATCCTGCAGGAGTTGAACCCACTGCTCTTTCTCATCAGAGCAACTAGCCTGCATGCACACACACACACACACACACATACAGAGAGAGAGAGAAAGAAAATAAACATATCATCAGAGTTCTCATACAGTCAAGCCTGCGACTTAATTTCACACACACATGTACAAACATTCCCAACTAAGACCACTGTATCATAACACATAGTGTACAGAATTCCTTACAGGGACCCTCAGTTAAACAGACAGATTAGACAGATTTCTAGATAGTAGTCTGATATGGCCCTCAAGCTTAAAATACTCTGGCACATGACATGGACAGCTATCAACAAATACACTATTGCTCTGTATGGTATTGCACTTGGAGAAGATTGAAAAGATTCACCTCCAAGTAACTCTTAGCAAAGATTCATCATGACAGATTTTATGTCATATTCTTACTTTTAGTTTTTAAGTCATGGTCTTTGTTCTCTTGGCTTTAGGTAACTGTCTAAAATTGCTTTTCAGACAATTTCTCAGAAGCTTCATACACAATTGAGATACTAATTAAGACATGTCCCTGGAAGTAACTCAAACTATTTGCAATGATTGACCATGAGAAATTCTATGTCGCATTCTTTCTCCTTCTCAGCTTTTTAGCCATTCCCTTTCTTGTTTTTAAGTAGATGTCTGAGGCCACTTTTGAGCCTATTCTCAGAAGCTTTTTTACATTCTGGCACCGCATCTCTGATTATCAGGCTTCTCGGAGTAGGAAATTTCTCCTTTCCACTCCACTGAAGCAAAACAAACTCAGAGTTCCTGGAGAGCCTATAAACTTCACAGCACTGAAGTCCACTGGTATTCCAAGTAGTCTCATTATTCCACTGGTTAGCTATGGATTCTGAAAAGAAACAGGTGACTTACACATGTTGATGAGGTGCCATTGCTTTTAAGATATAAAAACTTTTTTTTTTTTAAGAATCAATTCCTAACACAATTAAAGTGAAATACATAATATCCTTTTGAAGATTTTGGCACACATGGTCACAAATTCTGTCCATGTGGACTGGCTGATCCTCCGAGCTTGGAAACTGTCAGCTAATGAGAACATAGACCAGGCTACATAGATCTTATGCTTTTGTTGTGTTGACTAATAATGAGTTACCTAACTGGCTTGTTAATTAACATGTGGCTGAAAAAGAGCAGCTGCAGGATGACATTTTTAAAGATGATGGTGGCAAACTTGGATGCTAACTGACGGACACTAATTCCCCTCATGGGAATGGTCCCCTGATTTGATTTGAAATGATCTCTCTGTGATGCTCCAGAGGCTTAAACACACAACAGTCCACTTTAACATACACATACACACACACTCACACACTCTCTATCACACACACACACAAATACACACACCAGCCAACTTTCACCAGCCCCAAATACCCTGTTCTCAGATAGACCTACCCATATCTACTCGAATCTTTTTTCCGGGTGAATTTCTTCACCTTTAATCAACAGGATAAGTGGGAGAAAGAGATGGATAAGGATTGGTAAATGACCTTGGGTTGCTGGGTTTGTGGTATGGACAGTCAACTGCACCACCCATATAATTTACACCCATAAGACATATTACATCCACCCACATATCCACCCATACACAGTGGTTCCCATTATTATTTATTATATTTTTTGTAATCCCAGCAAACATTATGATGTGGGTGATCATGCAGGCCCCACACTCAGTCCGCTCACCTCTAACACAGCCACCTGGTCGCCATGTTGCAGCAGACTGATGCGGTAGCTGGAGGCGGTGTCCGGGCCCGGCTGCACCTGGGCACCCCGCAGCTGCACGCTATACTGTGGGCTGCCATCACTGTCACCACTGCCGCCGCCACCGGTGTTACTGCCGCCACAGGCCTCCTCCTCGCGGAACATCTTCAGCACGCCATCCTCCACCCGGCACCATAGGCTCTGCCACTGACAGTTCATCAGCACGTTCAGGAATCCGGCTGAGGAGCATGCATACACACACACATGCAAACACACACACACACACACACACAAACAAACACAAGCAAATAGACAGTCTATTTAGCACAAAATTGTGAAGGATTTGTTTCTTGGTCAGTGTTCTGGCATGGAAAATCTCACAAATGCACAAAACAACTTGGAAAAATGTATGTGAGATCAGCTAAATAACAAATAACCTGACCACAACAAGTGAACACAATGGTAACTATGGACACAAAGACCCATAATGCTCTTTGAGACCAAAATGGTGTGTATGATTCATACAACCACACAACCATTATGTAATTCAAAACACACAACCACAACCACATACAAACACTGGGACTATAAGAATGTGGCAATAGACAAAGCTAATAAATGATTACTAACAGTGCTCATTCCATGAAAAAAGCTAGAAACCATGTATTGGTTTTAATGTTTATGGGAAGTGTTTTAAGTATTTTAAGTTGATATTTGGTGTATTTCACAAACACATACACACACAAGACCTTTATCCAACCACCCGCACATTTCTACCAAGTACCTCATGAGTTTGCTGTATGACACCCACTCCCCCACATACAAACCACCACACAGACACACACACACACACTATCTAATTACTGAATGAAGGCACAAGTCCTGAGACATTCAAAACAAGGCGACACAGCAGTAGAGCTCCCTTTTATATAAATCACCTGACTCACCTTTTCCTATTTATCTGCCCTTTCATGACATTCCAGAACCTTCCACACCTTGTGACACACACAAACTCTAATTCATGCTTTTACACCAGTGACCACCAAGCATATTAATTATCTGCCAAATACACCTATTCTGGTCTCAACCAGTGAACAACACTACAGTTAGTTAGAACTAGAGTTCCGATGACTGATCCTCTGTCCTTTAGCTCTGACATGCTTCAAAGAATCTTTCCTTCTCACAGAGTAGATTTTCTCCGAAGGAGGTCATGTTAATCCCATTAAAATAATACAGCAACAACATTGATCACATGATCACATGGTTCCCTTTAAGGTAGTGAGGAGGGTCCCAAAGGCCTCTCACATATTCAATTCAATTCAATTTTATTTATACAGTGTCTTTTACAATAGTTTTGCCTCATGGTACTTTACAGAAGGAGCACCCAAGAGTAACCGGGGCAAGGAAAAACTCCTTATGTTTGGTTAGTCTAGGAAGAAACATATCACTGACATGACACTTTTATCTGCTATGGATTATAAGATTATGAACGTTTCATGGATTTCTCCAGCCCACAGGCTATTCTTCCCATCCCTGTCATCATCTCTGTATGACTTTCCTAAGAATGTTGCCCTGTTGCCCTTTTTAATGTCTATTGTCAGCTCCAGTGACCCAAATTGGCTCGATTTACTTATATTTATAAGCACTCACTCACAGGTGGTATCCCAATGTCACCGACATACACACAACGGTGCTGCCCTGACAGCCCACGCCATACCGTTGGGTCCTCCCTGGACAGCTACGCCAGAGGCGACAATTGAATTGAGCAGGAATTCGAGAGCAGGACAATGCCCCAGTGTGGCATCCACAATGCTCACATCCTGTCTGGTATGTCCCACACCCGGCGCCCAGTCCCTGATGCCATGCTAGAAGACAATGCCACACTTGTACTTCTCACTCAGTACCCAAACATGTCTATGCTTTGCTATTGATAGCACCCCTCTCAGCTGATGATGTACCAGTACAAGGTACCATACTAGTACAATGGACTTCCCTCAAGCTGCCAAGGCAGTGATAGTTTTGAGGGTGTTTAGACTGGTTAAAGGCTGGCGATTTTAAGGAGAATGGTAATCGAGTTTGATATAATGGCCTGAGAAAAGGAAGTTTGTTCGCATGAAATGGCGAAGTAATTTTGTTGTGTTCCAGGTGAGGGGAACTTGCGTCACTACTGCATAACACAAGACTATCATTTGGATGTGTGTCAATACTTCTCAATTTCATCTACAGTACATTTCAAATCATTTCCATTATGCCTCTATTATGATGCTAGCATGTGTTTGTGTGAATGTGTTTGTGTGTGTGTGTGTGTGTTTGTGCGCACCTACACACTCACCTCTGTCCTTGCTATCCTCCAGGCTGGGTGCTGAAGGCAGAGCTGACAGCCTCTCTTCATCCGAGTCTGTGTGCAGCATGGTGCTTGACTGCAGGCGAGAGACACAGAGACATCAGTGTGAGGGAGCAGAGAAGAGGGCAGCAGAGTAGAGCAGAGCATGGATCAAAACAACAAAGGATGTGGGAAACAAAACTGGGGGAGAGAGGGAACGTAAGAGGGATGGAGAGCTGGAAAGGACATTAGGAAGAAGAAGATGATGGGGAGAAGATAAGAGACTGTTGGAGAAGACTGGTGGAGAAGAGGTATGGCAGTACAAGAGGGAAGTACATCAAGAAAAGTACATCATCTGAATTCCCACACAATGACTCACCTCCTCATCTACAGCTCAGCTCTCAACTCTAATTTTCGCACTTACATATTCCTGCACATAAACTAGACACCTGGAATTCCTTCAGGCTTTCACAGTGGTTTTGTTTGTCCTAAACTGATTGCCATATGAGCACCGTCATTGACCATGACATTTGACAGCATGAATGGGCTCCATCGTCTCACAGTTGTCTACAAACAGATGTCCCGCAGGCAGTACAGTGATGACTGTTGAAAAGGACCAGTGAGTTATCCACCCCCTTAAGCAGTCCCAGGCTGGGCTGCAGTCATGCTTGGTCATAACACAGAGAGGCCCGCTCATTACCCTTATAGCTTACCGAGCCGAGAAATGAAAGGGAGACTTTGAGCAAGGCGCAATTAGATGAGAGGCACTTAAAACATGCATGAGCATGGCCAATGTACTGCAGCTCAGCCCACACTCAGAGAGTTCTCTTTCTGATTCCCTCTCTCTCTCTCTTTCTCTCTCTCTCTTGTTTTTTTTCCCGCTCTTTTGCTAATGTTGTTATGTGAGGACGTAGGGGTAGTGGGGGTAGGTAATTGAGGACACTGCCAGTCGACAGAGTTGCTTTACCCTGCAGGAGTCCAGCCTGTCAGACTTCAGCATGGACGAAGAGCCATGGGACTCAGGCTCACAGTAGCTGGAGCCGCTCACCTCCTCAATGATCTGCAGAGAGAGAGACAAAGAGGGAGGAAGGGACGGAGGGAGAGAGCATCTCATCTCATCAGTTCATTTCAATTCAATTCAATTCAATATTGCTTTGTGAGCATGATTGTCAGTGTTACCAAAGCCTAACAATAAAACATAATAGCTTATGATTAAAATGTAATAACAAATTAATGTGTAAAATATTCTCTAGTAAACGTTGCAAACAAATTTGGTTAAGGAAAATGGGCAATATTGGATGAACAAAACAGAATGTTTTGCTACACTCTTTCTCTCCTGTTTCAGTCCTCAGGCTTCTTCCACCTTTCCACAATTTCTCTTTAACTTCGCTTCTCTCTTGCCAAGTCTTAACAAGACTTGCTTGTCCTGTTATGCAGTGTTGAACTGAACACCTCCAGATTTTCCACCACTGATCTGTTTCACCCATCTTCCTAATCTGGGAAAACCCATGCTGACTTACAAGCAATTTGAATTAATTCTGCAGCTAAGTATGGCCGCCAGGTCTTTTTTGCACATTGTTTTGTTTCCATGAGTTAGGGCACCAATCAAAAATGGGCTTTTACCTCTGACGTGATGGAGGCAGGCTTAAAAGTAAATGTAAGTCAGCATCTGCTAAATGCGTAAATATTAAACCCAACTTCTCTGTCTGAGCCCTGCCAAGTAATGGTAGCAACTGAACACCTCCTGACCTTCCTCCACTCTTCAGCTTGCTGGCAGCTCTGGAAGCCCATGATGACCATGTCGGAGCCTGCCACCACCTTCAGCTCATGCTGCATCTTCTTGCTGTGTCTGGACTTGTAGACTACCTGGCAACCCAGCAGGTTCAGCTCCAGCAGAGGGTGAAGGTCTTTAGCACACTTATAGCACTGTCAGCCACAAACAGTCAGACAGACAGGCAATCAGATAGACAGATAGAGAACATGGAGACAAAAGGTAATACATCACTGCAACTTTCAAGGCTAGCTAGTTAAGTGAAACTTCTGATGGAACTTAAATTGGACAAACATTGTGTGGTTCAAGAGTTGCAAGCTGTTGTTCCCTGACTGCTTTGAGGCTTTATTTGGCACACAATCACACACGCACATGCACAAGCACATGCACATGCATATGCACATGCATTTTGCACACACACACCCTAACACTCTCACACCAGCAACTTTTTTTGTTTTGATGTTGCCTGACTTCTTTGAGGCTTTATTTGGTATAAGGCACACCCCTAAACACACATAAACATACACACAGACATTACACACACACACACACTCTCTCTCTCTCTCATTTTCTCTCACTTCTCTCCAGCTGTCTCACCAGTAATAGGTTGTGTTTGATAATAAAGAGCTGGCGTGTCCACTGGCCCAGCCACTTCTTCCTTCTCCACAGGTATCCGCAGATGCGCGACTCAGGCAAGGGCCGCAGACAGGGCTGTGAGGCACTCCACTGGATGTAGTGGGCTCTGTCCTTCACCAGGTCCCCGTCATCCTCCTCCCCATATGACTCATAGTGGCTACTGTCTGAGTCCACTTTATCTGGGCGAGTGAATGCAATGCAATGAAATTTAATTCAATTATAATTTCACACATTTTCACAACAGAGTCTATAAGGTCCATAGCAAATATAACATCATCTAATAATGATATTAATACTGAGAATATCATAAAAAGAATCATGAATATATATGAAGTGTGGTATTACAGCAAGACCAGCACTATGTTAATCAGGCAGAAAACAAACATAACAGCTTCTCAACTATTCATGGTTAATCGACCGTGTGGGCAAACCTAAATGAGAAACACTGTGGTGGGTAATGGATGAAAATGGGATAACTGCCCAACATGAAAGAGGGCAATTTGAACCAAAGTGGGGCACATGAGGGGTAAAAAAAACTATAATACAGTGTAATGAACACTGTTGGGTGTTTTTAATGCATAGCTGCTGTAATGCACTGCTTGATTGTGTTTTGTGTGAGGCCGATTGAGCAAATGTAACAGAAGAGAGAAGATCAGTCCGATGTGATTGGTTGTAGTGGTTGTACCTGTGATGTGATTGGCTGGGACGAATGGTTCAGCTTCTTCATAGCAGTCCTCCTCAGGACCTTCAGGAGGGAGAGCAGGAACGGGTGGACCCACAGACTGGTGAGGGGGAACAGGAAGCGATAAGATATAACACACCTATGGTCATATGTTTAATCATCCAGTCAATCCACCCAGTCTTTTCTCCTAGTCTTACTGTATGTCTTTTAGAACATTAGCTAAAAACAACACTTCTCTGTGATCCATCACCTGCTTCTAATATCACTGTTACACAGATGATCTTTAGCTCTATTTGTCATTTCCCCACAGTGTTTACAAGATTTCAGATTATGTCCCAGACATCCCAAAGAGAATCAGAATCAGTCTTATTGGTCAAGTGTATTTACACACTGAAGGAATTTGGTCTCTACATTTGTCCCAATTGTGAATTAGTGAAAAACACAGCACACAGTGAATACACACAGTGAGGTGAAGCACACACTAAGCCAGGGCAGTGGGCTGCCTGCTATAGCGGTGCCCGGGGAGCAGTGAGGGGGTGAGGTGCTGAAGAGCACTTTAGCCATGGTCCACTGGTCGGGGATCGAACCGGCAACCCTTCAGTTCCATGCCCAGAGCCCTAACAAGTAGGTCTTGAGTAAGCAATACCACCTTCAACTGATCCTCTCAATGACTTACATTAACAGCAGGTCTTTCGAGCCAAACAAACTACCAGTATTCATCGCAATCCATATGTGTGACTTGGAGGTTGTTTTAAGTGCATCAAGTCATTCAAGTCATTAGAATTTGCTTGCAAAGTGATCTCTAGGGTCTGTACTCACTTATGCTATCCCCTAAGTTATTGTGTCCCCACAAATCATTTCCACCAGTGGACACACAGCAACCCAAACTATTCTCATTGGTGGTTCCCTGATGGTAGAACAAGTGAGCTACTGATACCAGAGCATGGGTCATTCTCTGTCTACAAGTATCTCTTGAAGATCGAACTCTCAAGAGTTCCTCCTCTCTATTTCTCTATTAACTAGCCTGGTAATAAAACCAGACCCTGGTTCTACACTTTAGTTTCATACAGAGGGTCTGGATATTCAGTAGTGAGATTTGCTTGCTTGAGGTGTTTAAGTTTAAAAAGACTGGATTGGCTCCTGACTGATACCTTGCCTTGACTGATAGCATTTTAGCTCTGCATTCACGCCTCCCTCTGTTCGCTGATTGGACAGGTGGGATCAAATCCAGACTAGCACTGTAGGGAGATGATAATCAAGCGGGAGTGCTAGGAAGGCAAGGCCAGGCTATCTATTAACTAACCTTATGTTGTCTAACACTACCACATACTGTCCACCAGAGCGTGTCTTGATAACTTCTTCTGGATGGTACTTGATTACTTCCCTGATTGCCTACATTATCATTCTCTGGATATCTTGTATTGCATTTAAATGTAGCACTTAAATGTCTATTTTTTACTGTAGCACTGTGTTAACATTCACGTCAGTTAACATTTGTATGTCAGTTGGGATTAGACCATGAACAAAGGTTAAATGGAAATGTACAATCAAAAATATGTCCTAAAATGTCATACCAGAACATCAGCATCAACATTAAAAATAATCTAAACCTCATCTTTCTTTCTTTCTTACTACACTACCAGACCTCTGCTCTGTTTCCCAACAGCTTCAGAGAGGAACAGAAACAGTGGGGTGCTAAGGATAAGCACTGTTCAGCTCTCAGCAAAGACATCTTCACTACAGTCATTTGGTCGAGAGAAGACCACAAGGCTATTTCAAGGAGCCTGTGAATACACACAACATCTGTCCTGCTTTTAGAGCAAAATAAAAAATCAAGTTCTCACAAGGTCAGCACTGACACACACACACACACACACACACACACACACACACATACAGACACACACACACAATCAAAGGGAGAACAGTGCAGAGTGAACTGCAATCCTAGGGTCAAGAAAATGTCTTTCTTTCTTTCTTTCTTTCTTTCTCTCTCTCTCTCTCTCTCACACACACACACATGCACACTTTCTCTCTCCCTTTCACATACACACACACATACTCACATTCAAATTGCAAGACACACCATTTCAAAGTACTAAGAAAAACTCCTCAATGAAGTGTTATTCCAGGGGGCTGAGAAGGCTTGCACACATAAACACACAAACACTGACACACACCCTGCGAGTGCCCTGTGTTTACGGTAAGGTGGTTGAGTTGACCCCAGTGGTTGGCTAGCTGGGATGCAGTGACCAGCAGTAGCCAGAGCTTAGACAAAGCCACTGAGGTCAGTTTTGTGTTGACCTAGCCAGGGCACAACACCAAACCACCAGTAATAACACACACACACACACACACACACACACACACACAAAACACACACATACTGTATGTCCAGAACCTTTTGTCTTTCTTACATCCATACTCTGGTCTCTCTCTCTCTCCCTCTTTCTCTCTCTCTCTCCCTCTTGTACTGTCCCTCAGACAGACTCTGTCAGACATAAAAAGTGCTGTGCATAAGTGTATTTTATTTCCCTTGCTCTGAACAAGTGTACATCCATTCTTTTAAAAGTTGTCTATTGCAAATTGACTTCTCTAACGTTCTCACACTGAACTGGCTAACACCTCACTTTTCATGTCTAATGCCTCACTTTGTCCAAGTTACAAAATATGGTATCCCTAAAACTATATTTTACCTGTGCTGTTTGTATGTGTGTCATCGTGGACAGTGTGTGTGTGTGTGTGTGGTGACAAAGTAAAGGGCAATCACGTTGTTTAGCACACACATGAATGAGGGACATACAGCAACTGTCCAGTGGTAAGCAGTGATAAGCAATAATGCATGCTGTGCATTAAAAACATATTTCATTGGTCAGTGGCCAAAATTGCACTTTGCATGCAGCTTAAAATGTTATCTCAGAGTATGAGTCATGTATCTTATGATAATTTGTCAGAGGCCAACATATTGATGCTTCTCTGTGAGAGGGAGTTAAACAGAAATGGGTAAATAGGGTGGTGTGGAGTTAAGAGAGGCTGCTAATGCAAAGAAAGAGAGAGAGACAGAGTGTGTGTGTGTGGGAGAGAGAGAGAGATAGAAAAAAAGACAGAAAGAGACGGAGTGTGTGTATGTGTGTGTTAGCTAGGGAGAGAGAAGAGACTTGCATTCTGGCCTTGTAAAACCCTCACTGCACATTCCAGCAGAGTTTATGGGAGAAGGAAAGAAGAGAGAGAGAGAGAAGAGAGAGAGAAAAGAAAATATACAGCGATATAGATGTTATAAAGCTGTTGAGGAAGGCCAAGAGTGGACACAGCTAGTGACACCAGCAGTGTCTTACACACATACACACACGCACACACACACACATTCATGTCCTCATCCAAACCTCACCGACTCAAACACACTTCAGGATGGCACTGTTGACTGTGTGCTCAGGCCCTACTCTAACCACAGAGAACATGTGCACTCATCTGACCTGCGTTTAGCATTTTCCACTGTCCTGCTCTTTCTCTGTCTCTCTCTCTCTCTCTCTCCCTTCATCTCTCTTTTGCTCTCTCTATTCCTCCCTCCCTTTCACTTTCCTTCTCCTCTGCTATCTCCTCTTCCCTCATTCTTATTCCTTCTATCTCTCTCTACCTTAATTTTTTTGTCAGTGTGCCTCTTCTCTTCTCTCTTTTCCTTAATTCTCTTTCTCTTCTCTCTTTATTATCTTTTTCTCTCCTTTCGTTTTTGTCCAGACTTCTGCTCTCGTCTGTCTCCCTTACATTCCTCTAGCCCATGTACAGCAGTGTCCCATCCCATCCCGTCCCGTCCCGTCCTGTCCTGTGCAGTGTTGTTGCTGTGTGGCCCTGAATGGGGGATCTCAAGAGAATTAGGAGGCCGTCTGATCTGGCACCGAGACACAGAGCCTGGATCCAGTCTCCCGTTTCCTCTAGAGTCAATGCCTGTGTGTGTGTGTGTGTGTGTGTGTGTGTGTGTGTGTGAGAGAGAGAGAGAGAGAGAGAGAGAGTACAGGAGAGACAATGCAGATCCTGTTAAATGTAGCTACTGTGCATGTACTATTTCAACACAGCAATGACGTAGTTGTGTGTGTGTGTTGAAGAAGTGCAAGCAGTGCAATTCAAAATTGTGAATGAACAGAGCATGTTTTTGTATTTCTGCATGTTTGTGTGTGTGTGTGTGCATGCTTGTGTGTGTGATGAATCAAATGCCAACTGCAATTTTAGTACTTTGAGGTTCACATCTACAAAACACATGTGCCCATCTGTGCTCTACGTGAAGCAAATCTGTGTTTGTCACGATAATAATTCTCCCTCTCTTTCTTTCTCGGACTCTCTATCTCTTTCTCTCTGTAACTCTCTATCTCATTCTGTCCGTTGCATGGCGGAAAGTCTTGCCACTGACCTCATCCTCCCAGGAGGCCTTAGCTCTCACCATCCCACTTCCTTCCTGCCTTGTGGGTGTTCTATCGTTCCATCTCTCTATCACTGCCATCGTTCCTCGATCCTTCCCTCACGTAGACAGGGGCAATTATGGCACCGACATCCACTTCCTCCCCCTTAACCCCCCCACCTCTCCAACCCCCAACCCCCAACCCCTGGAGCTGCTGTCCCCACCAATAAGATCCTTCTGTCTGGTGATGCCATGATGGGGCCCCTCAAATAAACACTACATTTCCCTTTCATTGATAGACAGCCCAACTACCCCCCTTACCCCAAACCCAAAATAACATGTAGCACCCCTGGTCAAAGCTTTCTAGTTTTCAACCGAACGCTCAGGCTGTTCTGTCTTCCCATGATGCTTTGTGATCCTGCTCCATACCTGGTGCTGTTTGAAAGCACAAATGATTTATAGTTCCTCCCTCTGCTGCCACACAACAGAGGCTTTGAACTGAGCTGAAATGCTGTGAGACTGAATTCATTAAGACAGAACAGGACAGAATCTAGTTACGTTGAACACTGGGTTGATAAGTTCAATTCAGATAAGTTTAATTCGGTGAGGCAGAATAGGGATGAGATGCAGCAAACATAATCACAACTTAATAAGGTATTCATTAAAGTCAAGAGGCAGAGAATCAGACAGGACTCCTTATTACACAGCCTAGATGTTCTGCTGTTGAATTGCATGCATGTGTAACCTTGGTCATCCCATGCAATCCAGCCCCGGGCTCAAACCTACGATGTCAGAGCAACAATAGATTGGGAATCAAGCATGCTAGAAGGCCAACTGAAAAGCCCAGGCTGTCAGTCGCCTGACTAGGATGTCTCTAAGGGGTCGAGAGGGAGGTTTAAGCACAGCTAGGCTAGCTGGCATGTGTTACACATGTACACAATACAGCCATTACTCAGCTTTATTTATAAATTAAGTTCAGTTGAACTATCTCTCAATTTCAGCATGGACAAGATCTTTAGTAATCGCTCCACATTGTCTGACAATTGTCCAGAGTCATCTCTGTTCTATTCTAGTCTATTCCATTCAGTTCTATCCTGTTTGCAGTGGCCTTAGAGCAGGCTGCTGGCAGTGGTTGTGAGCGGTTTTCCGAGGTTTCTTTAGTTCACGCTGGAGGTTTATTTTGGCTGTAGCCTCTGGGCCACTTGAAAGCGTTTGTTAAAGGGCAGCGGCATAACCTTTGACCCTCTGAGACGCTCAGCCAAGGGGTGAGAGCGGAGACCAGGACCTCCCCAAAAAACCTCAGGGCTGCACACACCCTCTCATCAGCATCCCCACACATGCAGGCACACACACATGTGCACACAAAGTGTTCGCGCACACACACAAACACAAATACACAGACACACACACACAAAGACAGGACAAACAAAAGGACACATTAAACAGAAGGACACACAAAAGGACACACGTGCACGCACATGCATACACACACACACACATAGAAAGGCACACACTTGTACATACATACTCCCTCACACACAAAGGAGCACAAGCATGCACATGCAAACACACACACACACATATGAACACATACATACACACAAACAGCTGGGAACTGAGAATACGCACATACACACAGAGTCGGTACTGGGCACAGATGAGGTCTTACTGTAAGGCCTAGTGCACTGTGCCCTGTCATTATGCACAGCAACTCAGCACAAGTCGACCTCAAAATACACACTAACACTGGTGAGCTGCACTGCCCAATACTACAGCATGCCACATTCACGTCACAACAACACACACAGCCCTGAAGAACACACACACACACAAAAAAATAAACACACACACACACACACACACACACACACAAAAATAAAAACACACACACAAATAAAAACACTTACAAAACGATGCCATACAGTACTACACAACATTACAAAGGTTCAACACAACACTGCGTAGCACTATAACATGCTAAATGGGCTGCATTTATATAGCGCTTTTCTACTACTGCAAGCATTCAAAGCACTTTACAATGTATGCCTCACATTTACACAGCAGTGGCAGAGGCTGCCATGCAAACTGCCAACCTGCTCACCGGGAGAAATTTGGGGTTCAGTATCTTGCTCAAGGACACTTTCGATGGGGTCAGGCAGAGCGGGGCTCAAACCTGCAACCCTCCAGTTGCCGTACAGCACTTCTACCATCTGCACAGCATCGCCTACCCAGTATTATGGTTGTGCTATTCACATTGCTCCATAATATAATGGGTTGTTGTGTGTTAAGATGCTGTCAGGCTCTGAGGACAAAAGGCTGGAGTCGCACACAACTGCAAACTACCACACAAGCCAGGGCTGGATCCACACTAACAACAAGCCTATGGGGACTCACAACACACCACAAAGCCAGCTACTAAATCAACCCAGTCAAGAGCTCCCCAAACAACATCCAGAACCTCTGTTCAGCCAACACAAAACATAGGAAGATAACTACATCAAGTGACAATTCATCTCTAAATTAGCAGTAAGGTCCTATTTTTACCAACGACATTTGCCTCTGAACTGTCATCATGTCACAAAAAGTTATGATTCAGCATGATGCATCCAAATCCTTCAACGAATTAAAGACACGGGTCAAAATGGTGAGCTAATTTTGAAATCCTAAGCAGAGGCTCCGGCCTTTCTGTTTGCACTTCAAGTTTAAAATAAAAATAACTTGTTGAACCCTTGGGTGTTTGCAGCCTTTGTGTGTGTGGGTCTGTGTTTTTGTGTGTGTGTCTGTGTGTGTCTACATGTGTGGTGCACGTGAGTCAATGTTAGAGAGAGAGAACCTTACCCCTGACCGAAGCCACTCTGTAGAGGAGGAGGACGGGAGTTCTTCTGAGGAATCCACTTCAGCACCAGCTGATAAACACACACACACAAACACACACAAACATACAGAGACACACACACACATTTAAACCAATGTATCCTGTAGGTACATATCCAGATTTTATCTTTTAGGTGTATATCTTAGGTTGGGGTTAGGGTTAACCTTTTTTGACACCTCCTCTGTCAAATGTCTAGATGTACAATTTTATGGCTGGGTCTGTCTGTAAGCCAGTGGTCCTGAGGCTTACCTGAGCACTGGTTTTCCCTGAGATCACTGTTTGGAGCACCTGATTGGCAGTTCATGATCATGTATTCAGCATCTTCAACTACAGGGATGGAGAAAACCAGAGAGTGGAAGAGAAAGAGAAAACAAGTGGAAAATCAACCAAAGGGAAAATAACTTAAATAAACTTAAACTTAATACTTGGTTCAAGGTTATGTAACATAAGGGTTGGGAATTCAGAACTGGGTATCAAGAAAAACCAAGAATCTAATACTATAATATATACTCTAATAGGCTTTCTGAAAGTAGAATTGAAATAGACAGCACAGTTCTACAAGGTTTACCCCATATATATATCTGTTTTACATGTAAAAGACTGTCCATCAAGCTTTCAAGTACAGTGCATGCAGCAGACCTTGACAGGCGCTTGGGACTGTGAGCAGGATCGCTTCTTCTGTTTTATGATGTTGCCTCAGACACAAATAAATGGAAATGGGATAGATTTTAGTGTAATGCCTTCGGACAGCAGCCATAAAACATCCCAGCGGAGAGAGAGCCACTACGTCAGGACACCCTGCCTTACTGTTTATAAATGTCCACTACACACGTCGCCTTCACCTCAGCAGACCTCAGCCTGCCCTGCTTGTCTGCATTTGGTAGGACAGAGCCCTTGGAGCTGGAGACGGTGTCTGACAAAGAAGTAGATTAGTGTCGGGGGCTAGTGTCAGGGAGTGTAAACATGAATACCCTCAGCATTCCTCCTGGCTCATCCTGGTTTAGCCTGTAGTGTGTGTGTGTTTGTGTGTGTGTGTGTGTGTGCGTTTGCGTGTGTGTGTGTGTGTGTGTGTTTGCGTGTGTGTGTACTTTTTGTGTCACTTCATCTCACCTGTCACTCTGACCTCATCCTTTGCACAAATGATGCCTCGCTTCACAAGACCTCACAGGTCAGAAATTCCATCAGACTTACAGAGGAAATGGTGGCAATGCTTCAACAACTCAACAAACTCGTCTTCGTCTTAATGTTAATCTTAATGTTACAGGTTGGACACTCGCCATTTTGGATTTCTAGACAGCTACAGCGAGCTCCCCTAGACACTGTTGTCAAGCAAACATGTTTCTGAGAGGAGATTTTAGAAGGATTATGGGCAAGAGATAATAAAAGAAAAGGCTTTTAGATGTGTCATACCACGGTGATGTCACACCTGGTAAATGCATATTTTGGAACCAAATTTCACTGTAAATGCATTTCAAAGTGTTGAGAGTGTGGAATAGATACTTTCATACATAGAAAACAGTTTTACACATACTCCGTCTCTCAGACACACACACACATACACACACAGATACAGTGACACAGTGTACAGAGCTACACTGACATCACTATTGGGTCATGGCAAACGGAAAACCGTTTTTCATGGTGACACAGGAATTTATGATCCAAAGTGGTAAGAGAATAGTGGACAGCTGGCCTTTGGAGTCTGAAAAAAGTCTGTCTGCAGCTCAGCAGGTCGCTGCTATTGTTTATGGCGGATCTGATATTCAGCTAGAGAGCAGCCTGTCAGTGATTGCAGCCATAAATGACTGTAGACAGCTGAAATAATCTGATACAGGCCAACACAAGGGCCGGTGTGATTCAGGTGGAAATGTTCCTTTTTATCTGTTACACATCCCACCTCTGTCCTTGGACACTCTGCCATCTGTATGCTCTACCTAGGATAGTTAATTAATTACCACTACCAAACAGGATTACATAGATTAGCCTGGAATGGACAACTGTCCTTGTGAAGTGGCACTGCATCTCCTGAATAACAGGACTCAGGACAACTCTATGATCTATACACCAAAAAGGACAGACTTCCTCTTTCCCTGCCCAGAACTAAACTGAGGAGGTGACTGAACAGAACTATAACCACAACACAAGGTTGTATTATTATTCTCTACATTATTGGAGGCTATTGGATCTTCTTTTTCACTGAGAATGTGACAGTTACAGAGAGCTGATGATACAGTGGTACAACCTATCCAAAACCAGAACACTGAGGAGTAAGAGGAGCCTGGTCTGTAGGCTAGATCATTGTAAAAGAGAACTTGCCAGAACCACAGCTAAAACGCTATGCAAGAGGTATACTTAACACAAGTAATGTCAGTCTGACATGTATAATGCTACAGTCTCTTCTTCTCTCCAGTAATCTCTCCTGGTGTACCACTACCACAGCTATGGCTATGCTATCATCAGTGCCAGCATGGCAAATTGGTTCTGGTGAGCGGGTAGCATGTTTTACCAGCTGGCTCCTTGTCCTGCAGTCTGGCCAGCAACTCAGAGATGGATTTCTTCTGGGCCTGGGCAATGTAGCTGAGGTTCTCGCTGTCCAGAACCGACAGGAACGTTTGCAGGTCTGACAGGAGCCGGGCAAGCACTGCAGAGAGTAGGAAAAAGACATAGAGAGTATGTTATAGTTTTCTCACTCTAAGCAAGAAACACAGAAACATGCAGTAAGCAAACATGCTAAATACACCACAGATTTAAAATGTTGGATTTCCTTTTTGTGGGGTAGCTATAATGACCATAGAACAGGAAGGGACCTGGGGTTTTACTGTTTCTTGATTGGTGAATCAAGAAACAGGAAACAATTAGGATCTCCGTGAGTCACCCAGAGAGCAGACACACTTCATTAAACCTTTCTGGAGCAGTGAGTAAGTGAAAGCTGAGCGAAGACCAGAGAGAGCCACTCAAGGTGAGTATAAATAAATATCACTGATTCTTGCTACCCTTTTGCTGAGACATCTTTAGCAGTCAGAACCCAAAAATAGTACCATTACAATCACAAAAAAAGACTCCCAAATGTTCCTGGCAAGTTATTTTTGGGTTTCAGAGACTCCAAATACCTCCAAGAAGAATGAATGGAAGATTCTGCTTAATTGTTGAGATGGCGTTGCTCCAAAAGGTCTAATTCTCGCTGCTAATTTGGGCAACACCTTGCCTGTATTTGGAAAGTCTAACAAAGTTAGGACAGATTCATGAGGCCACAACTGAACTCTGAATTAGTGGCACTTCAGAATTTGCCATGACCGACCAAAGGTCAACATCAAACACACCCAAGTTCACAAACAGTAAACAAAATGCAAAGAGCTGTAGATAGATAGACAGGAAAACACTGGTGTTGTTTTTTTGTGATGGGACCCAACACAGTCAGCAGAAAGCTATGTGGTATAAAGTATGTCTGTCGACCAGGGACTCTCCACAAGGAAATCCAAGTCAGTCAAATGAGCCACGAACAGGTGTGTGTGCGTGTGTGTGTGTGTGTGTGTGTGTGTGTTTGTGTGTGTGTGTGTGTGTGTGTGTGTGTGTGTGTGCGTACATGTGCATACGTGTGTGTGTTTGTGTGTGTGTGTGCATACATGTTTGTGTATGTGGGATAGAAATACAGGATCATAAAAAAAAATCCAAATCCAAATGCAGCTTGCTGAATATTTGGGAATCATGCTACGTGCGCTAACAGATAATTAAATAACTTCCTACTCTCCATAGAAAGGAAGTTATGGGTGAGTCTCCGTGATTAAATCGCTAACATCACCAATGACATTTTGCATCTTCCCAGCTTGATCAAATCCTGTTCCTTATAATTTGCAAGTAATTACTGCAAATCTTGGAAAGTTCTCTGACTTTAGTAGAGATGGAGAGGCTGACCCCTGTTGTTTTGGCTTCATATCTCTGTATGCACAACACACAGACCAGGCCCTTGTTTCACTCTCATGTCTATCAACAAGAGGTGGCTTTAAATAGTAATGGAAGCCAGTCAAGTCATAGGGGTTTTTGTATCGCACCCTCATCCTCATCATCTCTCTATCCCTCTCTCTCTCTCTGTCTCTCTAACTCAATCCCTCTGTGTCTTAAAATACAAAAACAGAGCTTAGAAGAGAGGTCTTGGGTGGGGGGTTGGGGGTGACAGAGTCAGTGTGGTGTTCCTCATGAGAGCCCAACAGAAGCCTTATGCTGTGTAGTCGCCCCCATTCCCTCTTGTCTGGCTGGCAGACATAAAGGGAGTCAGTCCACAGTACCCTTGGAGGGGCTGAATGGGGCTCTGACTGAATGTACCTCTGTTAGAGCTGCCGCTATACTGCGCGGCGCTGCGGGGACTCTGGACAAAGAACACACAACGGCCTGGCCCTCAATGAGGCCCACACCCTCCAGCAGCAGCCCACCACTGATGATTCATAATTCATGGAGCTTTGACTACACACGTACATACACACACACACCTCTGGAGATATGACACATATAGTAAGTATCGGTGCACAGTCACAGATACGTGTTGAGGTGGGGGGGAAGGACCCACTGAAAGTGGAGTATACATACAGACGCAAACACATGCACACACACACAGACAGACACACACACACACACACACACACATACACTGAACACAGTGAATACAGACTTCAAACCTTAACAGAAAATGCTCCACTGTCCTACTGTCTGGCATTCAGGATATACTGTATGTATGAAGAAAAAAACTCAACTCCTCTCTTGATAGCTCCTGACCCATAACCCTCACCACACATCCCTCTCTTTCTAAACAAACACATGCATGCATGCATACATACATAAATGCATGCACACATCTCTTTTTCTCTTTCTTCCTCTCTCTCTCTCTCTTTCTCTCTCTCTCTGTGTTTTCCTCTAGTGACAGGGAGACCTTTACAATGAGCCTATAGTGTGACTCCTGTGATGTTGTTCCCAGTGCAGTATTTGTGTGGCATGGCACTCTGTAATGGGAGAAAGGTGACTGGGATAAGTGCTCTAACACCAGCTCACTTGTTTACATCTGGAGGGGGGGCAAGCTGTAAACATGACTGAGTGGTTTGGAAGAGGTGTGTGTGTGAGTGTAGGACGGGGAGAGGGGTGAGAACAGCCTTTTGTCTTCTGTGGTGAGTGGGAGGCCTCAGCAGGGACTTGGCATTCAAAAAAGACCCACGGCAGAAACACTGGCTGTTGTGTTGTGGTTTGTTGTTCATCTGTTCACGTGTAGAGGTGCACTTTGTAGCTTTGTAGATGCTTGCAACTTATGAATGGGTTTAACAATAATAGACCCAACAGACGTGCATAGCATATTCATCCACTGTCAGATAATGGCTGTTTATGTGGTTCACTGGTGGTAGGGATTTCTCGGTTTAAGCAAGCAATACTCCCCTGCTCCAAAGACAGATGTAAACAAAGTCATAATTCATGACCACATAGGTTCTTTTTATCTCAATGATGAGTACAACCTCAAATTCACAAAAGCTAAAAAAAAATTAGATCTACTGAAAAAGTCAATAAACACAATCAAAAGTTGACAGTCAATAACATTGCTCTAAATACCAGAGGAACATGATACATGTACAGGCCATCTTCTTTCTTTCATCTAAAATGTCTTGTTTGATTTGTCCATTATGATAAATCTTCTATTTTACCCTAGAGGAGAAAGGTCAATGTGCCGTTCCCAGGAGCCACTCATTACTCCCATCCTGATCTCTTTAAGAGTTCTCTATCCCATTCAGGTCACCCAGGCCTCTCCTGTTTCCACAGACTCCCTGTTGTCATCTGTGCAAACGCTAGTGCAAGTCCTCAACAATTTCCAAGAAGGTCACAGCTAAGTGTGGGGAGACTATCAATCCCTTGGCTGTAAAACTCATGTAAACATTGCCAACAAGCGTTGAGCAACTCTCACTACAACCACGAGAAAACACAATTTCATTACAGCGCTTTTTACCAAGCAATAAGATAATTGAGTAACAAACAACTCAGCATTTCATTAAGCAACATTTTTCATCCATAGGGTCTACATACGTGTGACATTCAGGCATTCTCTGCTGGTCAGTATCATGAAGGCCATTCGATCAGGCCGTTAACAAAGAGGCGCTTTGTTTCCCACCAACTTGACACACTAGCTATGGCCTTCAGATCTATCAGATTCACCCCTGAAACTCTTAACAGCAAAGTCACAAAGCAAACACCATTCAGCCAAACAAGTGTCAATATCTGACTGATTTGCCTGGAACATTAACCTGTGGTGGTACAACACAGCAGCACACTACATGAGCAGTCTCACTCCAACCACTCTCTGTCCTCTAGGGACAGAACTCTAATTCCCCTATGTCTTCAAACTGTTTATGCACATATATCCGGCCTGCCCTCCACAGCAGTTTATGACCTTTTGGGACAAGGAAAGTCCCAAAAAAACAACCAAGACACTCAACTGTCCTGGAGCAGAAGGAGACTGTTTTCGTGGCGGAGAAGGAGCGCTGTCTTTTACAGACTGTGGGTACACAGCTGGGAAGCTTCTGCTAAAGGGAGGCATGCTGTGTCTCTCCATACTTCGGTGGGTTTCAGTGGGCACTATTATGTCCTTTCTTCCTGGTAGCGTTTTTTCTTTTTTTCACTCTCTCTTTCTTTCGTTCTCTCACTGTTCTCTTCTCACATCTCTTACTCTAACTTGGTCTCTCTCTCCCTCTCTTTCTTTCTCTCTCACACTTTTTTTTACTTGTCTCACTCTCATTCGATCTCTCTCTCTCTCTTTCTCTCTCATTTTTTTCCTATCCACCTCTCATCCTAATGGAGGGCAGGATCCCATCCCAGTCATTTCCTGCCAGGCTATTTCCCATTACTCTTTCTCCCTCAAACCTGAGGAGATAGACCTCTGCCGCTTTTTCTTCAGGTGATGTGACAGACCATTGCAGTTCTCCACCAAACAAGCTTTCTACAGACAATACGGAAGATTAGCAAAAGATAAGTTAAGAAAAGTTTTTCAGTCATTTTTGTCATTTTTGGAGGGTTAACAGAGTCATTTTTTCAATTCAGTTCAACATTAAATTTAATTTAAAAGTCTTTTCAATGATGAATGTGTGCATTTCATTGTGGTAACAGCAACTGCCATGCTATCTACTTTTAAACCTGATGTTACAAGTACAAGCTTTGTCCAAGAAATGTGCACATACTGTAACTCGTGCCCCTTGTTTGTTTATCAAAGCATCTCCCGCTCAGCTGTAAAAGCAGGAGTTATTCCATTATCATCTTTAGTGGGGGCAGATTACACAGGCATTTCCTTGTCGCCATGACAAATTGCCCTCTCCTTGGTCCTAGACTCTCCCTGGCGGCATACTCTGAAGCCATCGGAGCCGCAGATAAGCTCCTGAAGGTGTCTAAGCAGCCCTGGCTAAACTCACTGACCAGACAGCTACTGTTAAGTCCTCAAAACAGTCTTCCTCATCCTCTCATTTCCTTGCACAATCCTTAATATCCGAGCAAGTCCTTACATTTCCGAAACAAAAGAGACAAACTTCCTCTGTGAAGAAGATGTGACCAAATGTGAATCGTGAGGAACAGTGGGCCACCACTGGCAACCTCTGCACAGCAGCAGAGCTGGGCCCACAGGCCACAAGCCACAAACATTGATTTCCCATTTCTTGTCTTATCTCAGCAAAAGATCTAACCTCACACAGAATCTCCATCTGTTTCAAAACAAACCACAGAGGGTCCATTTTGTTCGCAGAGGGAGAACGAAACGGGGTTCTGTGGTTGTCATTCATTATGTTTATTACGTTCTCTAAGGTCAAGCCTCCTTTCACCTCTACATTCATTAGCAAAACTAATGCTTTGGAAAGAGCAAGGGCATTTTCCACATTACGGAAATGCTTCAGACGCCCACTGTCATGTTTTCTTCTCTACAATTGGAGAGAAGAAAGACATTTTTTCTTTTAGAATCGAAGGATCAGAAGGGAGACCCTGGCCTCCAGCTGACTGAAGCTGACATCGGCCTACACTGAGGGCTCATGGGTAGGAGGAAGTCTGCCAATCAGATGAGGCTGCTAGAGCCTGAAAGGGGGCCCACGTTCTGGTTTGGTTGGTGGAGATTTCCCTTTAAGATGTTAACTCCAACCCTCTTATTCCAAACCACTACTGTTTGACTGATACCACTAGCACATTCACTTAAAAACAGCCTTGCTCGCCACAACACGAAATCACTTCTGGTCACAGCAATGACCTGCAAAAAAAAAACCTAAATGAGTAGGTGGCCGTCCAGATTGGGACCTGCAAACCCATGATCTCACTGCAAAACTCAAAGCCCCTTTTCTTCCCAGCCACAACTGTATTAATCACATAAAGCAAGAACAGTCGACAGAGAATCTCAATAAAGTTTCGGAACTTCATAGAAACCTCAAGAGGACCCTCTCCCTCATAAAAAAGTATAACAAAATCAACAGGTACAAACACAGAGGGAAACAATTACTAGCACTGACATCCTTCTTCCTCGAGAGATTTTTCGAGACCTATAATGAACATGGGACATCCTGGTTGTGAAATCAAGCAACTGTCAAAGACCTTAAAGATGTGGATTAATACCTTGGCATTCCCCCCACTCACCCCTTTGGTGTGGACAGCTGAGTCACAAGTGACAATATACCCAACATACACAAGCAAGTAAGCAAGGAATAAGTGGGATATCATCAATAAATGCTTCAACAGAAAGTGATTAAGGTAAAGTAACTGTGCTCCCAAACTCATGACCATGAGGCTATTAGCAATTTGCTCCACACGTTAAACTCCCACTCTGAACAAAAACCTGGAGGTGTGTGTGTGTGTGTGTTCATGAATGGGAGGAGTTGATGTTACACGTTAAAGAGTTGTGTCCTATCAGTTCCACATCCTGTTCTCCTTACTGCTGCCACTGGGTGCTTTGAAGATACCAAGTGTTTGAAGAAGTCGGGTGCCTTCACAGAGACAACCTCAAATAAACTCACAAGCACATCACCGACAACAGTACAACAACAAACTGTATGTATAAACATAGAACTGAGATGCCTGCACACACATGTATGCAAACACACACACACACATACACCTTCATAACAGCCAACATAACAGATCATTCAAAATATCCATAGCCACACTATGAACGTACAGAAATACAGATCGTACAGAACGTACAGATCTGTCCATGTCCAGTTTTCAGTGCATGCATTGCACACACACACATAAAAACACAAACATACACACACACACACATTTCTGAATGAGGAAAAAAAATGCTATCTTACAAGGGTGCGGTTTGATTGACAATCATCTCTGGCATTTTGACTTGATCGTTTCAAGCTGCAAGCCATGACTTTGAGCTGAGAAGTATATTTGAAACCACATGGCCCTTTGAAGAATGTCTCTAGCCCAGCTGTGTGACCATAGGCATTGCATGAGAGCGTGCGCTCCAGCGGCCACTGGGTAAACAAATACAATGCTGACATAGATCGAGAGTGAATGCCCCGATTACACAGATTACATAACATGGTATGCTATACATTAGGCCTACTGACTACATTAACTTTAATTAAGAGAGGACGAACAAAAAGAGACCAGTATAGAGGGAGCAAGTCAGTGGGAGAGAGAGAGAGAGTCAATGTGTGATGTAGCTACTCAGCGTATCTGTGTGTACATCTGTCTATGCTGTGGATGGGGGGTGGGCTAGGGCTACTGTTGTGTGTTATTTTGCCCAGACAGTGACAGTTAAAATGAGGAAGAAGGAAGAATGTAAAATCGAGGAGCGGGTGCAACTGACCCAATAGCCTTGACTTCGGCTAAAAAATTCAGAGGACGGCAAAAACGGACAGTTTGGATGAGGGCATGTAATATTATCCATGATGTCATTCTGTTTCCAAACTGGGTCCGTTTTTAGAGGGTACGATAGAAGAAAGGGAAAATACTACAAGTAAAACCCCAAATAGTGCTCCAGTAGGCTACGCAGTGTTACTATGATGTCTCAACAGGAACGGTTTTGGAGTGAATCTGTCATTCTCTCATTGCTCGTTAAGTAAACAATCCCGCGGGTCTGGTCTCTCCAGAGATTTCAGTGTGGCGGCGATAGAACGACGAAGAGAAGGGTATTTCCGATAGCTTTTCTGAAGCCATTACATTACGCATTCCTTTACAATGATAAAAGTTGCTCCAAGTCTTTTTTTCAAAAACACCACGAATTCTTTGGGCTTGACAGAATTGGAAGGAATTGGTGGGCTATGTTGGCTGCATTACATAATTACAATTAAAAACTTTAATGCCAGTGACAAATGTGTCACAGACATAATATCAGCCATAAGTAAGAGGGACCAATATGTAAAGTTAGCCAACAGTTGTCCGACTGGAATGTGCTCCTAGCTGGTATGTGTCCAGCTGGCCATCCATGGGGCAGTAGGCTATGATAACACTAGCTGCTGAAATACAGTCTGTAAATTCACCAGTTGGATATGCAGAAGAGAGTACCGAGATATTCTTGCCTTTAATATATAAAAACGATGTGTGTTGGTTTGTCACATATGTGTCATAAAGTGATTCAGTGGAAATATTGTCAGAAATCACAAATGTAACCAAATGCGCACTTTTTTTTCTTAATCCGAACGTGTCTATGAATTCCTGAAGTGGGGTCGCAAATCAATAAAGAAAACACTGTTTTCTATTATATAAGTCTACATTTAAGGTTCGTTTTTTCCTCCAAGCAATTCAGAGCAGCCAGACTTCAAGAGTGTAGCCTATGTAAGTTCTATGAATGAAGAGACAGTGTACCTTTTTGTTTGTCCATCCTTGCGAACAGTTCAAAGCTTTCCACCAAAGTTGCCTCGCTCTCCTCCAGAAGTCATCGCTGTATCTGTAGCCCTCTTCTAGACTACTACACAGCTGAATGACTGAGTTCACTATTCTACTGCTACTGTGCGTTTCTGTGGCTACCGCTCTACTACCATGTAACCGCACGCACAATGTTCCTTTCCTTCCTCGAAGACTCCAACTAGTTTGAGTCCCCCTCTCTTTTAACTCTAAACCTGATACCGTCTCGGGGCCACCAAAGAGACCGCCTCTTGAGAGGTGAGGCTTAGGCTGCTCCCTATCGACAGACGAGTGAACTGGCATTCTGGAGGCACAACGCTGTTGCATTTGGATCTGCAATTGCGCATTTGTGCGGAGGACTTTTATCACTTGTTTTGCTCCCCAAATCCCCAAACGAATAGTTCACTATGTATGTATATTTTTTCCTTTCTTTTCTTTTCCAATTTTATTTATTTTCTTGTTTACCCTTTATAATGTGTTTTTATTTTCCTTCATACTTGCTTGCCATTATGCAGGACACACTAACCATGCAACATGTAAATCTTCGAAGTTCAATAAAGCATTTAAAAAACAGGACGCCCCTTCTGGACTTAATTCAAGCCACTGAAAGTGTTTTGTTGTGAAAAAATAAGCAAATAAACAAACAAAATAATCAATTGTTTTGCTATTCAAAATAGTTTTTTCTTCACTCTAATAATAAAGACGACAGTTAAAATATCTTGCATGAAAAACCGACCCTATAGTTTTAGTTATTCTGTCCATATTCAATGTTTTATTCTTTTTCATTTATGTAAATGGCTGAAACCCTGAAAAAATTAAGTCACTGGGAAATGTGATTTATTCAGTTTGCTTCTGGGTCATTATTGTGGGTCTTGAATCATTTGTAGGGTAAATGTCATAAACGTACTAGTTGAAATATATATTTTTTCTCCATTATGACAAACACTGGTGATACAGGAAGACTGGTCACAGATCACTCACTCCAGTCAGTTGTATTCAACAACATCCTTTATTTCAATCCAACACACTTTCACATAAAAAAGAACGACTTCAAATGATCCTGTGTGACAGTGCGCTTCTGTATGTGAATGCAGCTGTTACGTCCCCTGGCACAAGATGGGTGCCTAAGAAAGCACATGGAATAACGTGGTGACAGTGTGGAATATTAGCACGATGCACAAAGCTCCCCACCCCCTCCCCAAAGCAAAGAGGAGCTATATCAATCTCATAGCTATGTGGGGAGTTCACCATCCAATCACAGCATCTGACCCTGGGCAGATGCGGTACCTCTGGGCTCAGTGGTGGTTCCCCGCTATAGTAGCCATAGCTCTATGGTGGCTAAGAAGCTCCAAGCCATCTTGACAAGGATGAACATGGCAGGCACAGAGGACTACATATGGTGATCAACCAGTGATTATGTGACTGTAAGCGAGTGTTTAAATATGGCAACTAGAATTTGACGCTTGTGACAGGGAGAGTCTGCTAGAAGTGTGTGAAGAGTGAAACTCCTGACATTCATTCTTGTGGGCCTGAGACCAAGGAGGAACATGCGGGCTAGTGGGCCTGGCTCCGTCTTTGAAACTCCTGCGTGTATGTGAGCCAGATTGTGGCTTCAGGGTCATTTCTCATTACTCAGACAGGATTGCTACAGTTCCCAGTTTGTTGTGGAGGGAAGGACAGGTTTGCAGGTCACCAGTTTACCTACAGCGGGCGAATTTCAACCCAATGCAGGTAAACATCCAAGTCTAACCTTGAAGCCCACACCATGAATCAGGATTAATTTAAGGTTTCATATTTCACTGCCGTCTGCTGGGTCTAACAGGTCAAGTTCCGGATTGGCTCAGGTGACACAGGGTAGAACTACTTCACCTAAGCCTGTACAGTCTGTGTCTGTGGGGGCTTCAATCTTTATAAGGCAAAGCTCGCCTTCATTTTTTTGCAGTGATACTTTCAGAATACATGAAAAATGGATATGAATCTACATTCATACCTAGATATGTTGTTCTTCTTGATTTTTTTGTTAGTTATTTCACTATTTTGTTGAAATTCATGCCACAGCCTAGGTAGATAAGATTGAGTCTCTCTGGAAAGTAAAAATAATAGCTGCACATCATTTAGTCACGGTAGAGAAACACAAGCTGTTGTAATAATTCAAAAGAAAAATGAATTAAAGTTGATCAAATACTCCAAGGACAAGAAAAAAAGAGAAAAAATATTAATCTGCATTTCACTGAAGTGGAGGATTTTATAAACTATATTTTATATACACATAGGGCAGTGATCAGGGCTGCAAGATCAAACCATCAGGGAAAAGATATTTAAAGGGAGGGAGAGAAACGGGTCAGTGGGAAAAAAAATCCTTTGTGTCCTAAACTATCCTATGTAACAGGACTGCTGCAGTTCTAAAGAATAGCAAGGGAAGGATGTTACCATGTGGAAAAAAGTGCTTATTGATCCATTAGCAGCAAAGTGGGATGAGAAAAAGAAGATAGAGATAGGATTAAATGAGGATGGTGTTACACTGCCAGCAGGCAGAAATCAATCAGAGAGATGGTGATATAGACTGTTGTCTTTGTGTCTTATGTGTCTCAGTCTTAGAGTAGCCCAGCATACAAGTAAGTAAGTGTGCCAAGTGACTCCTGTCCCATGTGCAGAATAGAGCTCCTGTTGGTTATACCCTTGGAACAATATGGCATCAGTTACTATGTGCTCAGAAAAAGGGGGGTGTTTGCATTAGTAAAAATATACAAAAGATTTCAGGAATAATGGACTGTTTGTGTGTGCATATGTGCGAGAGAAAGAAAGAGGGAGAGAGAGGGAGAGAGAGAGGGGGCATATGTTTGTGCATGTGTGTGTGGTTACATCTTAAATAAATCAAACATAACAAAGAGGTCAAACCCAGGTGAAATCTTTCCCTCCAACACCTTAGAACACCTTGACTGCTCTGTGGTAGTATCCGTCATAGCCTGGTGGGAGCGGACTGGTTTCCCTAATGATCAAGTCCCAAACAAGTCACCATTGTTTTTCAGTCATGGCTAAACCTAGTGGCAGTGCTCTTGAACAGTGAGGCTTGTGAGGGTTAACTCCGAGTCTGAGTGTGTATGTGTGTGTGTGTATGTGTGTATGTGTGTGTGTGTGTGGGGGGGGGGAGATCTCAGCTTCAGACCAGATCAGACCTAACCTGAGCTGTCTCTATTAGCTATTAGCATTGCTTCTCTATCACCCTATGCACACCTGTTGCTAGCATTTTGTCTGGCATTGCCCAAGCCTTTGTCATCTCAACAGGATTCTAGCGTCTAACTTTGCTACTAGAAAGACAGAGAGACAGATTATTGAGGCATAAGTCAAACTGTTTTGGTGTCTTCACTACTGTTTGATAGCTGTGGCCTGATAACAGGGATTGTAAAGGGATTCAGAACTTTTTTTGAACGCTTTTTTTTGTCAGTGCCAGCTGTACTGAGTGCTGATTGGTCAGTTCCTTATGGCATTGCTGGTCTGATTTGGGTGAGTTCTGTTCCGTTGTGTCGCCGAACAGGAAGTGCCCTGGCTCCTCTTGATTTTTAACAGATATGGAATGTTTTCTGGTTCACCCCTTCCCCATCCCGAGTGTTAGAAGAGGCAAACTCGCTTCTTGAGCTCGTTCCGCTTCCAGAAGGACAGCCGATCAAATTCCTCGATGGGCATTCCAAAGAGTCTCAGGAATTCCTCGGGTGCCAGGTGTCTCTGTGAAGAAAGGCAAGGTCAGGGCAAGCCTAATGCACCGTGACACACTTAACATTCATGGCATTAGGGGCGGGGGCGGGAACACAGTTGTTCATGTCCAGGAGCAACACTTTATAACCTGCTAATATGTTATAAGTTTAGGCCTACATCTTTTCAGATGAATCAAGCAATTGTGATGACAGTTAATCTCTGGAGCTGCCCAGTAGAGTAGAATCTGACAAAGTAGGCAGTTCTTTCATTAGCTACAGTAGTATGACACACATTTGGGCATCAGGAAGTAATGAAGAGATTTGGCGTGGGGCTTATGGTGATGAAACTTTACCTCTAGCCTTGTGCGGTCCACTCCAGGCGGAAGCTTGTGTCGTCCCTTCTGGTTCACCACGAGCATTTCATAGGGATAAATCTGGGGTTGTAAAAGGTATCCACCCATCCACACACACATAACACATAAACACACACACACACACAAAGATTTGAGTTACACACATGATGTATCCATTTCAGCCTACTTACAGGTCTATAACCGAGCAGACTGGGATATTTCCTGTTGGTGTCTCTCACCTTCTGTTCCAGCATACTGGGCAGTGAGTTCCCTCTGTCCATTCTTCCCCGTGATGCGTCTCCGTTCTGCTAACACCCCCACAACCCCCACCACCACCACCACCACACACACACATACGCACGCGCACACACACACACTTAGAGTCAGCTGCCACACAACCAACTGGCTCTGTACTAACAGTCAGATTGATGCAGGGGCCAAGGTGGGTCAAGGTATTCCATTAGCCAATGAAAGCACTTACCTGAAGAGCTGCAGGGGGAAAAGGGTACAAATAGAATTAAAGCTAGGCTAATCCATTTAGCAAATGAATATTATACATATAGATGCTCACTAAGTTCACAACATTGCAGTAAATTTCCACACATATAAACTACTGTAGGCTGTACATAAAACAGTCACAGCATGCATGTTCTATCTAACCTGGAAAAACACATACTGATCTACCAGCTCAATTAGATTTTGCTTTTCAGCTCAGTATGGCCACAAAGCCTATTTGTGCTTTGTTTGGTTTGCCTGAGTTCGGGATCCAATCAAGAACAGGATTTCACCCTTTACGCAAAAGAGCCAGGCTTAATGTTTGTTTTGGTTCAAGCCCTGCTTTGTCTCGTCTGTAAATGTTTTCAGAATCATTAGTCTGATTGGTTGTAGGTCTGTCCAATGCATACAGAGGCATTTTGATCTATCTCTGTTGAAGCTCAGGAAGGCGTGAGCCAGACTAAGCTCAATCTCAGCAGGCTATGTTCTATATATAAAAATTACATTTAGATATAAGCAAGTGAGGAATACTCACCTTGTACGTTTTTATCGGCATTAGAGGAAGAGAACTCAGCAGACTGGAGCTGTAGTTGAGAGGCCAGAGCATTTAATAAAAAATAAAATAAAGGCACAATCAAGATAATTTAAAATCACTGCAGTTGTCAAACATCAGCCACAGAAAATTAAGCCAATTTTTGAGAAAGAATTGCAATTAAAAATGCATTCACCAAACCTCTCTGTTCTCTTTCTTTCTCTTACCCGTGCCAGGCCACTGGTTCTGTCGTATGATGTGAAAGACGTGGATTTGGACCCTGTAAAAAAACATACAACAGAGATAGGGTCGCACTCATTCTCTGGAACATACTGGTGAAAGCTGGCAAGCTGTAGCAATACTATTTGCCAACAAAATTGTCCTCTCCAAACATTCCCAGCTGGTGTTTTTCAGCTAGACTGGCAATATCACTCAAGCACCACTAGAGGGCGATGTGGGGTTAGAAAAACACAGTTTTACTGCATGGCATAGTTACAGATTTTTCCTTTTTGCCAGAGCCAAAATTTACACCATCTCACACAAACATGAAATGCAGACATTCCAGTTCTGATGAATGGATTCCTAAGCCTAAACTAAACTCAGTGGACCTTGACTTCCTGGCACCTATCAGTTTCAAACGTCTGCAGCAGCTTGTTGACAGCTGATGGCTTTGGAATGTATCCATCACCCAAGTGTGAGCAATTTCAGCGTCCGCCCACGCAGAGTCATCTGCCTGTCTGCTGGGTCTAATGCAGAACAGCTGACTTTTGTTATTTATTTCGTCTGTGGACAGAGCATCTCGCTGCGTCTGTCAGTCTCCACGTTCATCCTCTGCCTGTGGCAGTGCTGTGATTCACAATTGGCTGTCATGGAGCTGAATGCAGCCTCAACAAACCAGTGCAAGTCATTTCACAACGCACTAGCACACAGAAATCACCAATACATACGGAATTACAGAATTAGTCCACAGTTAGAGTACAAATCTAAGTACACATTAGTACACAAACTTTAGTACACAAACCTAAACTAAGGTAATGTCTTGTCTGTGTTATGTCATGTCTTTGAAGTAAAATGCATATTGTGTACGGTGTCATCTGTTGTGAAACTTGTATACATATGCATACAGAATCGCACACACATGCACACACACACACACACACACACACATGCACACACACAAACACACACACACACACACACACCTAGCTGCACTGGGGTCCGGTCAGGCAGAGAGCGGGTTTTCCGTCGTACAGGAGCACTTCCCTCAATCTCCTCTTTCAGGATCAACTTACCCAAGTTTGACTGGATCTGAGAGAGATGGAGACAGAAGGAGAGAGAGAGAAAAAAGAGAGAGAGGGAGAAATAAAAAGCAGAAATACAAACGGAACACGCTTAGATTTAGAGTAGGAGATAAGTCAGTCAATAGAAAAGAAAAGAAAAGAAAAAAAACCAGAAAACCACAACCCCATATGAGATTCCATCTTAGCAACAGAATCAATAACTGAACCTCGCAGTGAAAACTGGATATGCCCCTTGGACATTTTGGGGGCAATCTGATATAGACCCCCTATGAATGCCATTACTGTTGGCTCCACTGAGAGTGGCAGAGGCAGTCAATCCGACACTGAAATGGGTGAGTAGCCTACACCCAGACGGATGTGGATCCATTTACATTTTTTGATGTGCGATATGCTAATAAATAATGCATTTAGATCCCTTCCTGTTTGCCCACTGCAGCGTTTTGACAGTTGCTACTGTCAGATGAAGACAAGGCTGTTCATGCTATAAGTTTCTTTTTCTTTTGATTGCAGTCAGTGGCATTAATGGGTTTTCATTGCTGTAATTGCTGCTATCTATTCATGCACTAATCTGGAAATGCGTAACCTCCAGTAAGAACTCTACAGACTCTTAGAAGCAGATTGGGCAACCATTTTGTTTGGTGCCTGTCTGACAATCAATCAATTAATCAATCAATTGGTCTTGTCTGTCCGTCCTCCCACTCTACCTTATTGAGTTCCTGTTTCTGCATCAGCCTCACACTCCACATATCGTCTGACAGATCCCCATCATCATACTCCTCATCTTCCTCATTCCTCTCGCCGTCCTTCTGCTGGGACATGGCCTTCTTCTTCTGCCACTCCGTTTCTGTGTGGCGTCAGCAGCAATCATTCATATGGAAATGAAGAGGAAGAGGGGAGTCAAAAAGCACAGAATACGGAAGGCTGACGAGGGAGGGAAAAAAAAAACAAAAATGAAGGCAGATGGGATAATGAGAATGTCAGTGACAGATAAGAGAAGAAGAGAGAGGGAGACAAACAAACAGAAGGAAGGAAGAGAGAGGGAGTAGAATCCTACAGCAGATTGAAAGACAACTGCTTATTCCGCCCCTTGGATTGAGCCCAGTCTATCGGTAACTTTGATGTGATAGTTTGGCTTGTCAGGCTAAGACTGTAGAGGAATGTAGGAGAGGAATATAAAAACTGAGTGAAAGAGGGAAAGGGTAGAGAGAGGGAGAGAGAGCTATGTACCTATAACTGCCAGTGAGGGTGGGCAAGGCCAGTAGTCTGTCTCTATCTTTGAGGGCTGATTGGGATCAGGGGGCTGCGCTGCTGGGAACTTGGAGGACTCAATGATCAGATCCTCAATGTGCTTGCCGTGTGCAACAGGGGCTGATATGTCTGCATACACACAAGCACAAAACATACACACAAATGTTTGCTGCTTGAACTTTCAAAACAAAAATCCAATATCACTGCACAAGAGGTGAAAAAACTCAGTACCTTGCTTGTAAATTGGTGGCTTCTTATATATATTAGTGCCATTTTCTGTATGAACACACAAGACTGGAAGGTTAGAGACTCATTTGAAATGAATAGTATACAGTTCGCCAGCTATTATCAACATGCTACATTGCCTGTAATGCATGCGCTCAGCATCCAGACTAGCTGGGCATTGACTGTCACCTGGCCTGTGAAAGTGCTGCTGGTGGGTGGTCTTGGTGGAGCCGCTGCTCCTGCTGGTCTTGCTGGTCTGGGTGGTGGAGGCAGGAGACGATCCTCCAGACGACCTCTGCTCCAGCCAGTCTCTGGGGTCTTTGGGCAAGGTCTACAAGTAACCCAAAACCACACTGGTTAGACCATGACGTAACCTACTGAAAAATGCTGGGTGCAGCACAGTTGGCATATGTGCTAAAACTCAAGTTCAATAGTTTTCAGCAGGTACTTCTTTGGCTGTGCCTTTGAATATTCTAACAATGATGCAAAAACAGTAAATGCTATATTGTCCTTCAATATCGCCACAGAGTCATGAATAGCAATCAACAAATACATTAGCAGTCTAGAGTAGGTGCAAAAAGACATGTTCTGGCCTATAAAGGAAACTACACAATCAGAATTCCACACACAAGCAAGCACACACACACACACACACACATGCACACACACACACAAAGTCCATCCATCTTACCTCAGGAGATGGTGGTGGGGAGATAGAGCGAGGCGACATGGACCTCTAGAAGGGGGGGAAAGAGGGAGCAAGGGAAAGAAAAGAGAGAGAGAGAGAGGGTTAGTGAGACACAGAGATTCCAGTAGACAGATTTACTGGCTTAATGCTTAATGGAGCGCAACCGTTTCATTACAAAGGGCAACAGGGAAATAACTTTTCTCTATGTGTATGTGTGTGTATGTGTGTGTGTATGTGTCTCTGTGTGTGTGTGTGTGTGTGTGTGTGTGTGTGTGTGTGTGTGTGTGTGTCTGAGAATGTCTGGATCCTGGATCTGACTGTCAGGTGAACACATCCTTATTGAACAGTATTGATGTTTCCCTAAGTGTGGAGTGAGAGAAAGAATTTCCCTTTGGCAGACCAGCAGAAAACTCAGACAGGGCACAAGAGATCTTTATTGAAGCCAGGCATACTCAAACATACTCTAGATTTCTCCATCATTCAGAGTCAAATCTAGAACATTTACAAAAAGAAGGGTAGATAGATACATAGATAGATAGATCAATAGATAGATAGATAAACCAAGTTACTGTTGAGATACAAAAACATATTTTTCAAGAGAGACTTAGCTAAGAAATGTTGATTTAACAGCACTGAACACCCTAAACAAACTAACAAGCATGAAACACATATGCATGCATGCATGCATTTCTGTGAGCCAGACAGCCTTAACTTAGCACAAACTACACACACTGAACTCTGAGAGGGCCTATGGTATGGTATGGAAAGCAGGACTATGGGTTTTACATGTAAATGCGGCATCAATACTGCATAAGTGCAGCCTTACATAAGAGTGTATAAAAAGAACTGCAAGAATATAAAAAGAACAGCCCTGTAGTTGCAGAAACTGGTTGTACCCATGGTAACATCCAGCAAAATAGATAGCTACGGAGATGCATTTTTTTTTTGACTCGCCTTGCAAAGCTGGTACCTTTCTGGGAAAAAAGGTGTTTTTGCATCATGATTTTCAGTTTCATTACCAGCACACTGTTTTTGTGCAGTCAAATTAATTAAACAAATCCCACTCATTGGAATATTTTTCCACAACACAGCAGATCTTTTGTGTTATCACATTGCTGTTCTTGTGTCAGACTAATAAATCTGGTTAAACAGTGGAGATGTTCAGATTTAGAGCAAACCACCATGCCCTAGCACACCCTGACTCTGAGCCCCGGAACTTTCCATTTCGATTGAATCTCCTGCTTCACAGCTTTGACTAATCCACAAGGTTGGAAGGTAATATGATAGGCTTATTCACAAAAGGAGCCTGCATGCAAATGGCTTTCCCAAATCTTTCCGAAATCATCCAATTTCCTCAAAGCTTGAAAAGGATGCTTTTTTCCCCACAGCCCTCGGAAGGTTCACCGGGAGCATGATTTCATGGTTAAGTCAGACATACAGTAAGTGAACAGAATGACGCAGAATGAAAGTGGTCCCAAACCTCTCGGCACTCCGACAGCTCCGAGGGTGTGTAGCTAAAGTGAGGCTCGTACATCATCAGGTCAGGCCGCTCGATGTCCAGTATGGCCTTATCTTTAGGGATGGCAGCCAGGTCCTTATAGCCGATGACTTGATTATCCATCTTAGCCTGGGGGTGAAATATAGACAGAATGCAAAAGAGAGATAGAGAAACAGAGAGATAGAAAGCGAGAGAGAGATAACACAGACAGATATAAAGCAAAAATGGGAAGAAACTAGAAAGGCCAAAATACACAGTGTTGCAATGAGGAATCCTCACAGGGCATGAAGACAGAACTGGGGCATAAGGGAGAGTGCTGTACAGCACTCTCTCTCTGGTACACATATACTCACACACACACAAACACACACACACAAATAAATACACAAACACACATACACATTCACGCACACACACACATGTAGGAAGACACTGAGGTGCTTTGTGTCACAATTAGGCAAAGGACTACATAACTGGGCTATATACACATACTCTGTGCTGTATGGGAATGCATGAACATATTTTTATCAATATTCTATTAAATGTACATTTTGAAATGGAATCCTGTAATAAAACAACTAAAATGAGCGGAAGGTAGTGGCTGGAACTCACCACAATGGTAACTGCTGGTGACCCAGGCACATGGGGCCCCCGAAGCGAGTAAACGCTTCCGGGTGACGTACGGGTCGGCTGCTGCTCATCAAAGCACACAGAGGTCAAAGGTCAATGTCAAACACAAAAAAATGGCCTATGAATAAAGCTCATGTTCACGTAGGACAATCAATAAAGACCTAAATAGCAAAGCAATTATTATTACTCAAACAAACTGTTGACATACTGTTGAATAGCAAAGGAATTATTATTGCTCAAACAAACTGTTGACAAACAAACTGGTTTATCTGCATTTTCTAGTTAGTTTTAGGTGATGCTCAACAATTAATATAACAATTTTATCCGCCAAACTTGAATCTATACAGACGATCACCACAGGGTAATGAGTGATGGCAAATAAATTAACTCACCTTTTGCATCATCATGGAGGATAACAAAGCAGATTCCCTCAGTCAGGACAAACTGGAGATGGGAACACAAAAGTGGAGATACACATCACTTAATCTGTTACTTAATCTGTTGCATTACTTAAATCTGTACCTTTATTGGATCTTTATGGATACTGGCCAGATGTTCAAGTGGATACTGCAGGTGCTGTTGAATGTCAAACACAGATAAATTGAGACCAATGTTGGCTGAATGTAAGCTTTTTCTGTGTTATCAACTCTGTCTATTCTGGATTGTGTATGGCATGTACAGCTGTCTAGAATTAAAGCAAAAGTCAAATGAGATAAAGAGTTACGTTAAGAGATAACAAGACAGAACGTGGGAGAGAGAGAGACACACACACACAGTGACACAGAGACAGAGAGAGGGAGAGGTAATACTGTGGATACTGTACAGGAGTCTCTGTGTGGTCTATTCTGGTGAACCTCCACACAAAAGGCTCATTCTAGGGGGCCAAAGGTCCTTTTGTGCTCCGCTGATAAGTGGCCTCAGCCACAAACACTCTGTCAAAGCTCACAGGGTATACGTGTCCACTCACATACACACAGCCACATACAAACACGCACACACACACGCGCACAAACACGCAATGGAAAAACTACTGTACACCCTTGGCCTGATTACTATCAAAAGTGACTTTGCTAATCATCGCTATTATAAGAAAAGTGGAGCACAAACAAACACTTCAGCCAGTTTAATCTATTGCAGATGTGGCTTATGCACAAAACAACACTCCACACAGGTCAACTTTACACCCCCATTCCCTCCCTCCCTAATTTAAAGACATTCCTGGTTTGTTGGTTTGGTGCCAACAGCAATTATTGTGCTCCAGCCAAAGGCAAGGAGGATGGCTAGATAAGAGACAAGGAAGGAATGCAGGCACCACGACAAGAAAATGACCCACTGCCCAGCCACAGCAGCTAAATGTGCTTCAGCTGCTGGATATATGGGGTTATACAATGACCAGGATACTGGCAGGGATGAGAGAGAGAGAGAGAGAGAGAGAGAGAGAAATAGAAGGGCAGAGAAGAAAGGAAGAGAAAGTCAAGAAAAAGAAAGGCAGGGAGATGGTGAGATGAGATGGGGGTGGGGATGACGGTCGGGGTCTGGAGAGATGAGATGAAAAGAGTATATGCACGAAGGCTAGGAAGAATAAATTGAGAGAGAGAAGGAGCTGCATAAAAGAGCTGATGAGGCAGACAGAAAGAGTAAAGGTGAGAGGGTCAAGAGGGCCAGATGGCCGGATGGGGTGACATGAAAGAGGAGAGATGAGGATGGGCAGAGCGAGAGAGTGTTGGGGATGGAGAGAGGGTGAGGCTGTAGGGTGGGGGTGGGGGGATGAAAAGATCACCAGTAGGGGGAGGGAGAGATGGATGGATGGATGGATGGAGGATGAAAGTGGTAAGCCGGCCATTATATCCCCTCTCTCCTTAGAGACTACGGGATTGTATGACCCTTCCCCCACGTCTCTGAAAAGCGTGTCAAATGTCAAATACATGCTGTGCAATGCATTACTAGCTATTCTTGCCATTTAATAATCTTATAAAAATGCAGTGCAATCAGCTACACTCCACTGATGAAACCATAGAGTAGATTTGGTCCAGTGGGTTACGGCGCTTGAACCTGAATAAATCAGAACACCAGAATTATAAGATTAGATTCACCGGAAACATCAGTTGTGTGTGTGTGTCTGTAGACTGGAACTGCTTCTTTCATGGGCTTACCTCAGTGGGGCAGAAGATTCATGTCAGTTGGCCAGGTCAGGGAGCCCCAGCCCAGCCCTGTAAAGCACAGACAACAACAAACTTTTTAGTCTGATATGCCACACGCACTCACACACACACACACACACACACACACACACACATGACCCCATCCATATCAACGACATGGCTGTTGAACGTGTCTCCAGCTTCAAATTCCTGGGGACCCACATCTCAGAGAACCTGTCCTGGTCAACCAACACCTCCAGCCTGGTCAACAAAGCCCACCAGCGCCTCTTCTTAAGAACACTGAAGAAGAACCATATGTTTGCTGACATCCTGGGTAATTTCTACCGCTGTGCGATAGAGAGTATGCTGACCAACTGTGTCACTGTCTGGTATGGGAATTGCTCTGTCGCTAACCGCAAGTCACTGCAGCAGGTGGAGAAAGCCGCCAAACACATCACAGGGACTCCACTCCCTGCTATTGAGGACATCCAGAGAAAGAGATGCCTACGTTGGGCGCACAGCATTCTCAGAGAGTCCTCTGATCCAGCCCACAGACTCTTTCAGCTCCTCCCCTCCAGAAGGCGCTTCAGAAGTCCTTAGACTAAAACCAGCAGGTTCAGGAACAGCTTCTTTCCCACAGCTGTTCCTACTGACCCTACTGAACTCTGTCCCACACTGAGCCTTCCTATTCACGCTACATCATGGTATAATCTGTTCACAGTGCTTCTCTTCACTACTGTATATACATCCATAGCACTTTGCCTATCACACATCTGTACCTCTGTACAGTATATACATCTGTATCTACATATATTAACATATCTACACACCTGTATATTTGTCCATATTACATCTGTGCATCTGTAGATTTGCCTGTGCATAGTAGTATAGAACATTTGTATAACACTGCTTCTGCACATTGCTGTTTTGTAAATCAATCTTTTACACTGCCCTATCTGTAAATAAATGCTCCCATAACTTATTTGTACATAATCTGCACATAACTATTCCCACCACAATTTATTTGCACATAATCTGCACATATCTATTCCCACTTTTACACTGCTCTTATCTGTACATAACTGCTATTAACTGTACATACTGAACATAGTTATATTGCACTTTCTGCTAAACTGGATATAAGCATGTGTAATGACAATAAACTTGAATCTCATCTAATCTATTATATAGAATAGAATAATAATTTCTGTGACAGCCTGTTGCGGTTAAAGGAAAAATGTTCACATATGATAGTACATGTATTTGCACTGCAAATAAATAGACAAATAAATAAATATACAAACACACTACATTGCTAAGTCACCAGCCTGTGACCTCCCAGTGCCAACACTCCCCAAATCTAGATCAACTGTTGGCTGCTGGGATAAAACCTACAAGCCCATCAGCTGCACTGGTGTGGTTGACAGCCAGAGCCAATGTCAGTCAGGGCAAAAAAGCCTTTTAAAACATCTTATCTCACTGCTACCAAAGCATGGTCACTGCTCCATCTCTCTCTCTCTCTCTGTCTCTGTCTCTCTCTCTGTCCCTCTCTCTTTCTCCCGTCTCAACAAAGACAGAGGTCCCAGTCCTGCGTCTCCATTAAAAACCATCGATCGCAGGCATGGTCTCACCACATCGTCAAATAATGCATGATAGTGCCATGACCTTTGACCTTGGAACATAAAAAGGCTGATTTCCTCATGGGAAATTGGCAGTTTGCTTTGAGAGGTTTCACTTTACACCAATAAACTCCCAGTTGACAACAGCCAATGAGATTTTCACAACAGGAGATGAAAAAGTCAGTAATCCTGAATAGCTATCCTGAATACTTGTTGAGTCAGGAGTTTTTGAGAATAAATCAGTAATCTCTGGTTTGTCTCGCGTGATATCTTTGAAGAATAACACTAACTTTTTCTGCCTCTTCTGGAACACATTATGTATGATTTGCAGTGAATTAACTCAAGTTACATATGTTCATTTAAGCAATAAGCCCCGAGAGGTAGTTCTATACTGTGAATATACCACAGCTGAGAGGTGCTGTTAGACACAAACCAAAGCAGAGTGTGTTAAACCTCCTCAGCGGTGCTACATTCATAGTAAAGCACGGACTCAAGGGGCTATTGCTTTTCTAAAACAGTTAGCACATATACCTTAAAAATTCGTACAAAATAAACAAACAGTGATGAAATTTGTCTTTCTTCAGAGTGGTCATACAACAGTTCCACAGAATGTCGATTTATATCGGAATGGTAGGAAAGCAACTTTGAAGAAGTTTGTATTGAGTTGATTGTTGCACATTCTAAGTGCATTCACACAGAGGGAAATGCGGTCTCAACCGTGCTATACGGAACGCACAAAAGCATTGAACATGATTCAACCAATTGTAATGAAGGACCGGAGCCATGCGTTTTAGAATTTAACACAGTAAAAGAGTAAGGCTTCTAAAAAGAGGGAGGCCAGAGCAATATGAAGAGAAGTAAATGAAAAGAAAAGCTGGAGGGAAGAGAGGAGAGAGAGAGGCACACACATATGAGGAAGAGTGAAGGGGACATTCATTCATGTTGTCACCAACTCAAGGTTGATGACTGCGACACACATTCACAGCGGCTGCCTGTGACCCAGGCATCTGAGGGAGGATAGTGCACTGTCAGATGTGTGTGTGTGTGTGTATGCGTGCGTGTGTACGATTGTGTGTGGATGTGTGTAGTCTGCATTCTTCTGTTCTGATTAATGACAGTACAGACAAGGGCACCACAGAAGCGACACACTCATCCTTCACATGGCGCATTAATTCTGTCTAATCTCTCTCCCTCCCTCCCTCTCTCTCTCCCTCTCCTTTTCTCTCTCACACTCTCTCTTCCTCTCTCTCTCTCGCACTCTCTCTCCCTTTCTCGCTCTCTCATTCTTTCTATCTCCCTATCTTATACAAACATGTAGACACACTTACTCACATACACACAAACACAAACCCACACACACACATGCACAAGCCCTCTCAGATAATAACTCACAGGAGGTAACTCTCTGAGACTCAGTGAGACCATTAGAGGGGCGCTTAGTCATGGAGACATTTCCAACTCCGGTTACATAAGCCAGGAGCCACGGTTCAGCCCTATGGCCCCCATTGTATCTCCAGTGGCACAGTCACAATCTGCTGTCTACCACAGCGTTCATCCTGCCTGTCGTGTCCCACTGCTGGACAGGGGAGGACTCTGGAGAAATGATGGTACCATAGGGGCACAGGGCACAGGATAGGCTGCTGAGCTGGGCCTCTCTCTCTCCTCTCTCTCTCTCTCTCTTTCTCTCGACATGAGCACGAGCCAGCTACTTGCAAGCCAGTTTATTTATAGCTTCCCTCGCTCCCAGAGAGCAGCATCCTCTGCATCTACTGTTTGGGAATCAGGCTACAGCGACTCAGACCGCAGCAAAAAAACTCAACTCTGATTGCCGTGGATCGATGCAGAGCACTGAACAGACACCACCAGGAGCCTTGATTAATGAATTCACACAAACCTCTGCTTTGTGTCTTGTCAGACTGGTGAATTTTGGACAAATGGACAAATTTTAGACAGAGTTTATCTCCTACGTGAATGACGTGAGAGAATCGCTATATGATTACTAGGGAAGGTCTAACTTGAATCACTTATATCACTTAGAGAGGAACAGACTTGTTTCAGTGTATGCCTTACAATCGAGGGGAAGATATGAAGTGTGACGCTAGGGGGGGCATGCAGAGAGATGTAGAAGTGTGATGTATGAGTCATTGAATGAAAGTGGGAGGGAGAGATGTTTAAATATTGATAAGGGTAAGAAGGCATACAGTCTTACCCAACCGCAAGCTCACTTTCTGCAGGCACTCTTATGTAAGAAGAGCACACGTTAATACACCACTTCTAACTCAAATTATTCTCATACTGTAGAGATGCACAGGCTCTATGGTATCCTCAATGTATTAAAATGCCAGATCTCCACAAACAAGGTCCTGTGGGACACTGGAAACAAACGGCTAACTAGGACACCAGTCCGCTAGGATGGCGGTAGCATAGAAGTTAAGGAACCTGGCAAGCATGCTAGTGGCCTGGAAATTGTGGGTTCAAATACCGATTGCCACTGTTGTGCCCTTGCATAGTGCTTAACCCTTAGTTGCTGTAGGGTAGACTGTTCCTGAATTAATCGATAGTTGACAAAGGTAAGCTGCTTTGGATAAAAGCGTCTGCTAAATGCATAAATGTAAAACATAAATGTAGGACCACTAAAGAGTTCATGACAACACTGGTATAGACCACTTGTTCTGAGACCACATAACACACACACACATTTGGACTATCTATATCCCATCCAAAAAGTAACACAAACACACACACACACACACACAGCATCCATTAGCAGATACCTGCAGCCTCTCCCATCTACTCCCTTCTTCTCTTCTCCATCCCTCCTCTCCTCTGTCTTACATAAAGCCATCAGGCCTCGCAAGCTATTTACTGCTGAGCAACTGTGACCAAGTGCAAAGATTACAGGATGATGAATTGTCGTGGGATTTCTGTGAAATAGCTGTGAAATAAATGAACACACAGTGCTGCAAGCTGGTCTGGTTGGTTGGTTGGATTTGGTTTCATATAGGCCCAATAATGAGCAGGAAATTACAGGGTGAAAATTCTCTCATATAAGCACATGTGACATGTATTTTCTGAATGAGGAAAAATAACTTTTGGTGCTTTATAAATAAGCTATAGTTATGGCGTAGGCCATAAGTCAGGGTGTGATCAAGGTTCATGGTTAGAGGGGTCCATGGCTGCAACTGCGGAAGTCTTTAAGAGTTTGGTTGGACAGCTGTGGGCCAACGGATGTGGAGCAAGCCTATTGGCTCAAAATACTCAAATCTTCTTTGAGTCATCCCAACTTTCCCATCCCAGAGGGACTTCCACAGTTTGCCATTTAGGCAGCTGAAACAATCTGTGGCCAAAAGCCTCAAGCTAAGGGACTATTATGACTGCAATGTAATTGGAGCATGCAATTTAGTGCAGTGAAGCTTTATGCTGATAAAAGATCATGCACATAAACTGACTAAAGAGACAGAACAGCAATAGCTTTAAGACATACACACGTGCGCACACGCGGACACACACAAACAGTTTTCTCATAATTCCTGGGTCTTATAACGCCTGTGACACATGGGAGTAGTCACCCCCCGGACTTAAAGGATTTGATGGCATGTGTTAGTGGGGTAGATGGAACAGTAACACATGGCACTGACACTATCTTAGCTGAATCCCAGGAACTGGCAACGGCATCCCCTGTAAAAATGGGGGATGGGCTCCGACAAACCTTCAAGTCTTCAATTGGGTCAGTGTATCACGGGAGCAAGCATAAACTCACTCCCCATGCAAACCTATTTGATTTGAAGGTGGGATGAGTAACCAAACAGACTTTGCCCAAAGCCAGAACGTCTTCTAAGTGCCTGTGATCTTTAAATAGTGTTCAGGGTTACATTGTCTGGCTGGCTGCTTCTCTATGTGCTGATGAATTCCTTAACAGTGCACACACGAGACAATTGCGACCTCCGCCTCAACTGCACTCAAGGCTATGTTAAAAGCTGCACGCTGATTGGGGAAGGAGGCATGTCTAGTCGCTAGAGAGACCCCAAGCTGCTGTGTGACAGCTCTGGAGACCTACATACAGGCTTGGTTAAAGATTACAAGATGGCTATCCCAGTCAGCCTCAGAGTTGGTATTGCTTTACACACACAGATAAGAGTTGCTGTCTTTGATTTTATGTCTGCGTGTCTGTGTAGTTGTATACTATAACACTAGTCCTTGGTCTGCCCTCATAAGGATCAATAGCTATGAGTTTATGTAAGATGTCCTTTGCTCAACATGACTCTACTGTGTGTCATAGTCAGAGACAATGTAATGAAGCTTATGCCTTTACAGAACTGAAGCGTTACAATACCAGTAAAGCAACCCAATTACTAACATGAACAGAGCCTATGAGATAGTCAAGCAATAAATGCACACACAAAAAAATATTCACTCTTTTTCTGTGAGCATTCTCCATAACAACCACATACAGTACAGAATCATGCTGAAAATGGTACATAACCAACCTCCACCCACACATAAGCACACAAACACACACACACACACACACACACACACACACACACACAAATGCACACAAAATCTCATGCACATTTAATTACAGCGGGGCACTAAAACAGGCCAAAACCTCCATGCACCTCACCCAGTTTTATCTTTTAGCAGCAAAAGGCAGGCACTGGCTTCCTGTGTCCAGTGACAGTGACACACATGGCACATGGCATGACGTCTTGTTTTGAGTGAAACTATGATAATACACTATTGTTACATATGAAGAGAGAATATAGTGAACTCAGAATTCAAGAATATGGCACAACTGTTTCATTTTTGAGCATATCTAATCTAGCATATCATATTTTGATTTTGAGCATATCTAATCTAGTACTCTACAATCTCTACCAACTGACAGATGATAAATTATAAATCTTCTCTGGTGATTCAAAGGGGCTGTTTGTATGGGGGGAAACATAGGTCTATGTGTAAAGATTCTTCTTTAAATTATTTTCTTAAGTGTAAACTGCAGAGCAGCAGAAAAGATGTATTTAGGTAAAAGACCAGTCTTTCATTCACTAAATGCACTATATATCAACAAAATACTAAAGTTGTCCAGATCATAACATAGGCACATGGTTCAATCATCTTCAATCTCTACATTCTAAACACCTAGACCTTAACTGCAATTGTGTATGATAATTCTAGGATTTTAATTATAGAAAATGATGTAGCCTATGAAGAAAAAGAACTGCAGTTGTGTGTCAGTATGCACTTTATGAAGTAGTCTCCAGCAGTAATGCATTACCAGCATACATGAAGGCAATGTATGTAGCTGGCTATGTATGTGAACTGCACGCAAATTGCATTGAGAGAAAAAAAACCTGTACGCGTCTTGTAAAGGGGTAATAAGCACACAAAGATATAATGAATGTAATGCATGAGTTAAACATCCATTTACGTGTAGCCTGAACGCTGAATCCATTTACAAGACACCACAAATGCCATCTTATCTCACAATCGAAGTGAAAGTAAAACCAAAAGAATACGCCCAGAATAAAGCCAACACGACACGTAGCCTACTAACTAAGATTGTCTCGAACACATCTGCATTGAAGAACTGTGAAGGTAAGGAAGGCTCATGTTAGGCTACAGAAAATCACGTTTATTTGCATAGGTTGTACACAGCGCACTAGAATACCATCGCTCAGTCTAGTGTTGCTAACGTATAAATGTCAACAGTTTCATGCAAATCGAGACTACGTAACTGAGAAATTGGCAAAAGCTCCAACCCCCAGCGGAATTGACTATGGTAAACCAATAGCTGACATATTGTTGTACTCTTACCCTTACTTGGATCATTTCTTCGTGCGCAAATATTTCTGTGAATAGATTAACAGCTCTCAACAACTCTTAGGCCTATAGCCTATCCCAATACAACCCAATTGCACATTGTTATTAACTATTCAGGATATATTAACATTTTATGCAGCAATAAATACAAAAACATTACATTTTGTAGTCGTTGTTCTAGTCATTTTGTAGTGCAGGGGTAGGCTTCAACAGTGTATCCGGGGTAAGTTTGGGAAAACTGACATTTGCATTTGCAGCAGTAGATAACTGCTAAATTCTGATACTGATTGTGATTACAGTAACTAGGTAGGCTACATGGTACTGAGTAGGTTATGTTAAAACACAGGCACATTTCAGTTGGGACATTGACAGAGACCACAGCACATCATTTGTCAGCTGTGTTCACAAAGACACCCACCAACTAGATCTAGCCTATTTTACTGTATGTTTTGTGTGAAGACACTTGCACACCACACCACTTGTCTGACTCACTCCTGCCTTATCTTTGCAGTGCCAATTGGAGCAATAATGGTGAATGTATATTCTCTGAAGCTTGGACAGACTGCAAATGCCCATACACAGTTTTTGAGTCGGCTGAACCAAAGGGTGTGGATAAATGAGGTATCAAGCATCCAAGCTTGTGACATCACCCTCGCTTTCTGTCCGATTGTGTCTCGTGTGGGAACTGACATTGAGGCTGCAGTGAAGAACATCCCAGGTAAAGTTGAAATGAGCACATGGAGAGCTCTTTTCCAAAATGCTATAAAAGCCATTTAAATTCATTTTTTTTTTAAATTTGATTTTCAGGTAACACTGGGACAGTTGCAATTTGGTTAATGTTATCTGATTTGTCCTTACCCAATTCAAACAACACAATTATGATTTTACAGATATTAAGTGAAAAGCACCTAAAAATACATCATTTTTGAATATTTTTGAAAATGGAGATATGGGAAAGGAGCTCTTCACATGTAGGCATTAGACTTGAACTGTTTGGTGTCTTCAGTGCACAGATTAATTGACTGTTGTTTTTTATTTCACAGATACAGACAAACCTGTCTTTCTAGTAGTGCTTCATCATACCTTTGACAGAGACTACGTTGTGCCTAACACACGTAGATTTGTGCAGCGAGTCAATGTAACCACACTGGACTTCCTCTTCAATGAAGAGGGACTGCTGGCATGCTCTCGGAATGATGCAGCCATAGCTACTGTGATAGACATATTACAGTCAATGCAGCCTCCTCGTGTTGAAGTCAATCCCGAGTGGCTGGATTCTAAATTATCCCTGTGGTGTCTCCTTTTGCCTCTAAGAATCTGTCTTGCTGTCTGGGACCAGCTAAACAACTCTTCTTCAAGTCGAAGGCCTGTTCTGAGAAATCGCTTCAAAAATGGATATGTTCTTCTGCTGACAGCTCTTCTTTTGTGGCTTGTGTTGTTCATCACAATTTTTAATATACTGTCCCTGTTGTTTGACGCTGATGTAGCGTAAAAAAGTGGTTTATGGATGATGTAAATTTGGAGCAGTACCAGATTTCTGTCCTTCTTGCGTTGTTTTCCAGATCTGACACCAATTACACAAATTATTTGTGCCTAAATAATTAATTGGTGGTGGTGGTGATGTTGGACATATTTGTTGTGCTATAATAATCACAGAAATAAATAATCACAGGAAAAAAGTATTATTATATCAATGAGAGTAAAACACAAAAAAAAGTGTCTGTTCTGTTGTATTTTTTGTTCCTGCTTCACCAGAACTAAGCCTACAGTCTGAGAGAGCCAATCTGCCAATCGTGCTAGCATAGCTTTGGGTGTCCTGCAGAGCACAGCATACACATACACAAGTCACAGATGAACTGCACTATATTACAGTGATACAGATATATTCACTGTCACTGCCTAGAGACTGGCTCATAAGAAGCCTGTGCAAAATATGTGATGATGACTGCATGCAATGCAGTCAGATATTTTACATATACATGGCTACACCTAAATCCAGCACTGTTCAGACGGATGTGCTTGTAAGCAGTTTTGCTGCCTTCAGCAGCAGAATATAATTAGACAAATCTGCTTAGGTGCTGTGGATGGATTTAGATTTACTTATATATACTTACACTTATATTACAATGCAATGCCATTATATGAACAAAAACAAACAAATGATATATGCTATCAAGCAAATACAGGAAGCAAGCCATGATCAGTTTCACTTTCCATTTCCTAGAAATGAAGCACTAAAGGCATCAATGGCTAACAAAAAAAAACTCATTGGCTAAGCAGACGGAAGGAGCAGAAGGAAGAAAAGACTGAAGTAACCCAGGATCGTCACACAAAGCTGTGAGCATGCCATGGAATCAGAACACTTCAGACAAACTAGAGACTCCAGAAACTGGAGATTATCAAGAAGAATCTGCACCCCTCAGACTACAAAGTGGACTCGTTTCTTCTTAAGGTCAGTATCCAACCAAGAGGTATGCTTACTAACGTCTGAGTTTATCACCTGCTCTTTAAACTGTATCATGTCTGTGAGAATCATAGTATGTGGCAATATTTAATTATTACAATACTGGTATTGCCATAAAAGTTTTTTTCAGAACAGTATATAGAACACTGTGTATATAGATAGACACTAATCAGATGACAAAGAGTGAGAATCATCATTGACCCTGCGCCCCGTTTTCTGTCCAGTCACATCTCGTGTTGGACTAGAGGCAGCGTTGCGGGACATTCCAGGTACTGTGTTGCTTTCAAAGACAGCTGACCAGAAGACAACATCATGTTGCAACAGTCACCTCTGGGTACAAGCTCATCATTCACTCTTTCTGTGATATATCCCCATATTTCACATTCACATTCAATATATTACATGACAAAAACAGATCCAACATGACAAAACAAATAGAGCAAATGTATCACAGAGAGATAAACTCTATCTGTTATTTTATGTCAAATACAAGACAAAAGACAAATGTTTTCTGGGTGTTTGGGGAATTTGACAGTGCCAGCCTAGATTTATGACCCGACGACACATAAAATTTGAGATACATCATTTCAAGAAAGAACTTGAACTGAAAATTCAGCAAAACTATGAAGAGTTGGTGAAAAAAAGTGAATTACCTTGAACAAGAGGTAGAAAAACTCAAGAGATTAACAGAAACAATGTACTGGTAACAAGTCCTGACCCTCTAACTCACAGAGAGCAGAAACAGAACACTTTGTTCATAAATTGTATTAATGGATTCCAGAAACTGCTACTACACAAAAGGATGGAAATTGCCATCTGAATCCTTAAAGTTTTAAGATAGAGACCTCCACTGACAGAGCTGAGGAGAGGAATGTTAAAACCGATAAAAGGATATAGAACCTGATGAAAGAGAGGCCACCACTGTTTCAGATGAGTGTACAGCTAACTCCTCAAATCGTTCTGACAAAATAAATGTAAGCAGCACAGAGGATGGCAGTGCATTGTCACTGTAATGCTGCTGTACCATACTTATCTAGCCTATGGATGTGTGACCTTAATGGATAAAAGCACTCCACATGGCCAGGCATGTTTTTCCAGTGTGATGTTCGCCAAAGTGTGCTGTTCCCTGCAGGATGTCATGGAGACCAACATCATTTCCTCCTGTACTGGTACGCAACATGCTCTCCAGGAACTGAATTATATAAACCTGGTTCACTGACAGGCCTTATCCAACACAGTACACAACTTGATGATTCCTGCATTAGTAACAATGGCTTCAGTTTGTCATCAGTCTAGCCTGTCACTCTTGATCTGAATTCTTACTTTTCTGATACATGGAGCTGTAGTGTCCCTTGTGCTGCAATGTTGTGATCTACACGTGATCTGTCAGTTTCAAACTGGTCTGAAAATACACATTTTCCACACATTTGCTGTAATATAATTTAATGTAATAGCTGCCTGGCAGTGCTGTGTAATACATACACAATCATTGTATTTCTATGTGCATTATGTTATTTTCAGGATCCAAAATATGCTGTAGCCCCATGTTTTTAATGGATTTGTTCTTTTGCTTTATTTGATGGTGATCATTATCTCCCTATAATTACTGTCCCTGTTGTTTCTCACTGATACAGCATAAAATTGGTTTATACAGAACTGAGAAAGCTTCCAGAGGCCCCTCTGGTTTACACTATGATGTAAAGTTTATTGTTATTAAAGTTTATTATTTTTTATCTGGGAATTTGCAGATATTACTTTTTTGCCTTGGATTCTGTTAAATGAACTTGAACGTGAGCTAGTTCTCAAGTCAAATGGTGAACTATAAACATGAATGTATTCTTTTTTTGTATGAACTGAACTTCGAACTAGTTAATGTGAAGTCTAAACTTGCACAACAGTGATGATGATGATGATGATGATGATGATGATGACAGACTATAATAATCACAAAAAAACATAAAGTATCAATTAATCCAACAGATTAAAATGAAAACACTAAATGTCCATTCTGTTGTATTTTTTTGTTACTGTTTCACCGGAACAGGTGAGCACAGAATTTCAGAGATGAATTGCAGATACAGTATTCAATGTCATTGCTAGAAACATCCTAGAGACTGACTCATGTGATGTCTGCGCAAAATGTGTGATGATGTGTGCATATTATGTCACTCGTGCATTTTGTCTGGTCAATTTATAAATCTAGCACTGTTCAGAGACATTTTGCAAACACTTTTGACAAAGTCTATAGACAAATTGTGCTGTGGATTTTTTTTTCACTGTATACCCTAAAATGAAACTGCAGTAAAGAGATGGAATTTATTATTTAACTTCATAACATAACACTTGCCATAAGATTAACAGAAATAAATGAGAAAATATGACAAGTAAATGTGGGCTGGGCTCAGCAAGCAACACACGATCAGTTTCACTTTCTGATTCCCAGAAATGAAGCACCAATGAAAACACTACTGACATAGAACTTGTCCACAGTAGAACATGAAAGGAAAAACCTCATTGGCTGAGCAGACAACAAGGAAGAAGACTGAACAAAACCTGGGCTTGTCACACACAACTGAGCATGCTATGGAATCAGAACACTTTAGAAAAACTTAAAACTGGAACTGAAAAGAATCCCCTCCCTCAAACAACCAAGTCCACAAAGGTGGACTCGTGGACTCTCTTCTCAAGGTCAGTATCCAACCAAGAAGTATGATTACTCATGTCTCAGTGACTAATCACCTATTCTTTAAACTGTATCTTATGTCTGTGAGAATCATAGTACATGTCAATGTTTAAGTATTGCAATAACAGCATTGTAAATATTTAAGATTGCATATACTGCACATTTTTAAGTATATTTTTGCCTTTGTGTATACAACAGTAGCCTAGATCATCAGGAAGCAGGTGACAGAGAGCGAGAATCAGAACCTGTGCCCCCACGGGCTCTTAGACTTTTCTTAAATAAACCTGCTGCAGCTTGCACAACAACTTCCCCCACAGAGATTGTTTAAGGATATAACATAACCATGTTCCTTTATAACCATTCCTTTTGACAGTTAATTTGCTTTTCGGTCTCTGCTGCTTCTCACGATAGGTTTGCAGTATTTTCTTAATGTTGGTAGGTATTACTATGGTTGTTCCATTTACAAGTCTGAGTTGGTGACACCATTTGAAACACAATTAATGTCTGCCTCACGGGCTGATCAAATTATTCACCTTTTCATTTTCCTGGTGGTGTATAGATTCATATTTGTCTGTACTTCCAAAGGGGGTCAGGGTGACAATGGGCAGCTTTCATTACTCAGTGCTCATTTTATACAGCAATGTTGTATAAATTATTTACCTTTTACTTTTACTTCCCTGATGAGACTTTTGAGTCATGAGACTGAGTTTAATTATTATAATACAGGTCCAGACAGACAGCTCCTAGCCATAAAATACTATACATTTACAAACAAACATCATAAAGAGTGCAAAGGGGCAGAGATTGTTACAGCAATCTCTAGGGAGAGTCAGAGTCAGTGTGCTCACAGTCAGAGAAACAAAGCCTATGACAGTCCTTGACAACAGGGTAACGTAAGATATCCATGAATGTATTGTTATGAAATGGTTAGCGCATAGACCATTCCAGCTATGGTATGGGTATTCAGTTTTTTCAGTTTATTAATGTGTTGTTCTGAAAAACAAGTTGCTGAAAGCATGTTGCTAGCAAAACATTTGCGGTTTTTTATTTGTTCTTTAACTTAAAATTTGTTCTAGTGGAAATGTGTATCTTATCTGTATACTCCCAGGATAAACTATGGCATCTGTATACACCATCCAAACCGGTAGGACACTGGACAGCCATGAAAGTTTCAAATCCCGTCTACCATGGTGGTCGTACAAAAATGTGTCTAAGATCACAGACTGTGATGTCATCCTCGCTTTTTGCCCAATCTCGTCTCGAGTTGGAACTGACATTGAAGCAGCATTGCGGGAAATTCCAGGTAATGCGTCGCTAACACAGACAGCTGAACATTGTATTCAACAGTCACCCTCTCCCTGATTACAAGCTCATCATTCACTCCATGGTTATTCTTTTCTCTCCACAGAGGGCAAACCATTAGCGTTAGTGGTGCTTCACCACACACTTGAGAGCAACTACACAGTGCCTGACACAAGGAAGTTCGTAAGGCGGCCTGACTCCATCACTGTAGACTGCCTGTTCAATGATATCGGACTGATGGGATGCCCTCGTAACAATGACGCAGTGAGAGCTGTTGGCAAGTTTCTAGGGCAACACAGCAAACACAGTCTGATAGGCAAGCTGGCCTTGGGCCTGGTGGTAGTCGCCCTCATCTTGTATGTGGCAACTATATCCCCAGATTTCACATTCACAACAAATATATCACATGAGAAAAACAGATCCAACATGTCTGACAAAACAAATAGAGCAAATGTATCACAGATAGATAGACTCTATCTGCTATTTTATGTCAAATACATGACAAAAGACAAATGTTTTCTGGGTGTTTGGGGAATTCGACAGTGCCAGACAAGATTTACCACCCGACAAGAGATACATCATATCAAGAAAGAATTGGAGGAAAGTAAGAAAAATATTAATTATCTCATGGCAGAGGTAGAACAACTCAGAGTTCAGCAGCAAGAGTATATAGAACTGAAGGAAAACATGAATTCTCTCAAGCTAGAGGTAGAACAACTCAGAGTTCAGCAGCAAGAGTATATAGAACTGAAGGAAACCATGAATTCCCTCAAGCAAGAGGTAGAACAACTCAGAGTTCAGCAGCAAGAGTATATAGAACTGAAGGAAAACATGAATTCTCTCAAGCTAGAGGTAGAACAACTCAAGGCATCCAAGCAACAATGTATGCAAATCAGCTGCTCTAACTCAAATAAAGCAGAAACAGAAAATTCACAGAAGAATTTTGTTCAGAAAATTAGTGACTATATAGGACTAACCACTACAACACAAGAGGATGGAAATGAACATTTGCCTGAATCCTCTCAAAGTTCTAAGATGGAGATCTCCACTGACAGAGCTGAGGAGAGGAATGATAAAACCGATGAAAATAATATACAACCTGATGAAAGAGAGACCATCACTGTTTCAGATGAGCATACTGTTGACTCCACAAATCACTCTGACATCAAAACTGTAAACAGCAGAGAGGAAAGCAGTGCTTCATCATCATAATGCTGCTGTACCATACTTATCTAGTCTATGGATGTATGACCTCAGTGGATACAAGTGCTCCACAAAGCCTCCACAAAGCTTGTTTTTCGGCTTTAGCCTGATTGACCAGACTCTTTTATTTTTACTTGGTGTAAAAGGTCTGGACACTCTTGTTTGGCATATATTTACTTTGTTTGAACTTTAAAACTATTGATTTTGCCTTCAATTTCTGTGCACTGATTTGCTGCTAGAAAATCTAGTTTGGGAAACCGAGGCCTTAGGAAAGTACCCTGGCATAGGCCTAGTACTGTATTGAAATTGATTATTGAGAAGAGGTGTACAGCGGGGCTAGCTTGGCTACTCTGGCTTCATTCATTTCTAGTCACTTTAGCTCTTTGTCTTTAACAGCAATAATAGGTTATTACGTAAACATCATAATCCTGTGTATTACTTTGCAGTAGCACATGTAGAGCATTACTACTTAGAGTGTTATAGGAACCATAGGGAAAGTCCTAGGTCCAAACAAAAGACAGAGTTTGGCTTTGGCACATTTCCTGTTTCATTTAGCTCCATGCAATGATAGGTAGTCTGACCAGATGAACATATTCAAAATCTTAAAATTATCGGGGGGATGTAAATACTGTAAAAAAAATATGTAAAGAACTGTGACAATGTCCCACGAATTAATTAATCATATACTTTCTCTGCACTGTAGCTTTATTACCCTGTAAGGTAAAAATGCATATTAAAACATCTGCCTGGAAGACACATCATACAGCTTCAGTATTAGTACCGAGCTCTAATGTCATTTTTTGTGCACTCTTTGCTGTGAGAGATTACTCTCTTTCTGTTAGGACATAAATGTTATTACACCCACCAGAGCAATCATATCATGGTTGTAATTGTATTTCCTAAGACTGCTGACTGCACGTGAATGGATTATATAATGCACCTGCTTGTGTGTTGTGTTAATATTGGTGTAGCAAATAAAAATGCTCTTTCATGCTGGACTCAATCTTCTCTGACTGCTACATTACAAGATGGGTTGGTGGGAGAGAAGGCTGTATGTCATGATGCTAATAAGAAGGCATTACACAAGGGGTGATAAATCAGAGTGTGTGTGTGTGTGTGTGTGTGTGTGTATTTGTGTGTGTGCATGCGTGTGTGCATGTGTGTATATGTGAGTGCTCATGAATGCATGAATACACAATCTTGGCATGTGAGATTTTGATTAATGTCTACTCTTATAGATTTTGTAGTCAAGACCACTATGATGCAACAATGTGTGTGTGTCTGTCTGTCTGTCTACCACCCTCGCCCTGTCTGTGCCCCTGTTCTCTATTCTCTCTTCTAATCATGGGGGATTAATCCCACGGTTAAGCTTGCTCATTGTGTTTTCATCCCAGGCAGCACATTACCGATTTATTGGACACAGCTAGGTGGGGGTGGGTGCCATCATGGCTGTGTGTGCATGTGCATCAGTCCCGTCCCAAGCCTAGTCTTTCTCGTCTTCAGCCAACGGCCAGCGGCTTGTGTTTGCTGATGTTGTTTTTGCTGTTGTTGTTGTTGTTTTCTGCTGACACAAACAGACAAACGTGTACAGACAAACGTGTGTAGGGGGCCAGGGAGTTGCGTGAATGGCTACCGTGAGTGTCGTTTAGTGGTCCTATTTTCTCTGGCTTATTGTGTGCAGTGACTGGAGGCTGCCCAAGCTAAATGTTACCACCACTGGGCTTGTGCATTAGATCAGGAGCTGGAGTCCAGGGAAACTAGATTGCGGAAAGCAGGTCCTATTTTAAACTGCACCAGGGCACAGGAGACAGTCCTGTCCAGGAGAATGTGGCTGATCAGATGCGAGTTTGAGCAAATGAATGCACACACATCATAGAAAGCTGAAGGAGAAGGTGGAGGACACACATACACACACACACACACACACACACACACACACACACATGCACACACATGCACAAACAGACAGATACATACACATGCACACATTCATGTGCGCACGCATACACACACACACACACACACACACCCTATTAAGATACATTAACCCTATTAAGATAAATGCATAAATGCGCAGTCAACATGGAGTGCATTCGCACAAAGAGCCACAGTTAGATTAATCAAAACATACTGGTTCTTGTACCTGTGGCCAGCACTGAATGTGATTTTGTTTTCTCTACCACACAGAACGAATGCAATATCTCATTCCGCTCGAGCACACCATTCATTTCACTCCAAATGAGAGATGGCACACATTCAGGGTTGCACTAGGCCCATCAATCTCAGCCCAGAGAGGTTGAGGGTGTCATCCATCCTCTTGGTAATCATGTGTGGTCCCTCACCTCCAAACAGAAACATATCTTTCCTAAGGCCACATTAGCTGTTAGCCAACGTTTCAAACATCAACGTCAAAGGCCAAGCAGAGCAATGAATTGCTATGGACACAGGAACAATGGCTGACCCTCTTAAATCAGCAGGGCTGAGTTCACATGACTGGACAGAGTTAGAGTCATCAGCATATATCTTCCTTCCAAGCCTGGGTGAGAGACGTAAGAGCGAGCCCTGGAGATTTACTGTCTATCAAAGGATGAGGTGGAGACATCTGAAATCACAGTCGGGGTCCAAGCACAGAATTCCTCTAGCCCATTTTCCACTAATGAAAATGTGGCCCACCATGAAGAGTCACACATAAACTACATGAAAAACAGCCAATGGTTGTCCCCGACACTCAGTTATTTACATTTTCAACACTTACAGTCAAGTTGATACAGGCCTGTATATTTTATCATCGTATATGTTCCCTAGAAGATATGACCTTGGTGTCTTAGCACCACATTCTACCTATTCAGCTCCAAGACAATGAGTATACATACACAAGCTAATGACTTCTGTCAGGTTTGTTTGGTCAGCACGACAGCAGGCCTTCAGGATGTCACTGGCAGGGATATCCCCACTGCCAGTTACGAAAGCAGTGACAACTTGTCGTGACTATCTTATGTATACCTTATAAAACACACGCAGCAGTCAGAAATGCACTTATCTTCCATGACCAACCGCAGTCCACACCCTGTCAGACCCCCCCTGCACTGCTGTCACTTCAGTGGCTCTAAACTGGTTGCCTCGCTGCACACAGAGGAGTAGTTTACACATCAGAACTTGCCGGAACCCTTGAGAGGGCCTCTCTGGGGTCTTCTGACTCACAGCAACATGCGCACACAAGCATGCAGTAATACACACACACACACACACACACGCCGAGGGCCTTAAACACACATAGACACAAACACACACACACACAGGCACACATCACATAGTCACCATCTGTACACAAAGATAAGAGTGGAAACTACTTGGTTCTCTCTGCTATCTCTCACTCTCTCTCTCGCTCTCTCTCCCTTTCACACATACACGCACAGACAGACACACGTCATGTACACAATCACACAAACACTTCATCGTGCACACATACAAACAACGTACTTCAGAGAAAATGTTCACTCAGTCAGATGCAAAGTAACAAGCACTTCCAGTGATGCTGTGCTATTATTGTGCTAACAAGCCATTTGAGCAAGTGGTTTTCAATCAGTTTCAATCATCTGTCATAAACACAAGCACACTTGAGTGCGTTCATATTCACACACACATACACACAGGGAAAGAGACAATAGGGTGAGAGAGAGAGAGAGAGAGAGAGAGAGAGAGAGAGAGAGAATCTACTGAATTCCTGTATTGTGTTTTTTTTATATATCTGTTCTCTTAGTGTCATACCTCCCATTGTCTCTGTTCTCTCCATCTCTCCATCTCTCTCTCTCTCTCTCTCCCCATCCCCCAGTCTGCTCTCTCTCTCTCAGTCTCTGCAGTTAGCTTTCTCTCCATCTGTCGCTGGGTCTCATCTGTCTCGCTGCCTGGGCACAGGTGGATGCCACCATTCCCTAGCTAACACACTCACCAACATGCTCTCTCTTTTTCTCTCTTTCTCTTCCTTTCTCTCTTTCTCTCTCTGTCTCTGCAGGGATGGCTATCTCTTTTACTGGCAAGTTCCTAAACAACACAATCAAACAACACTGGCCATCAAAAAGCCAAACAAAAACAAACAAGAAACTGCTTTGCAGTAAATATATGTGTATGACACTCAAACAAGCATTCTAGACATGCTCTAAAAATATTTTTGCACTTGTAACGTCAACATAACAGTACCAAACTCTCTCTCTCTCTCACTGCCTCCCTCCCCACACACACTCACACACACACTCTCTCTCTCTCATATTGTTTTACAGGAGACACCTGAAAGAACATACAGACCCCTAATTACATAGTGCATTGCCCTCTCCTCTCCCAGGAGATGCTTGATGGAGTACAACCCCCAGATGACTGCAGTCATTGCTGTCACGCAGAGAGCTAACAGCTGAACATCAACCCAGTGCAGTATTTCCACAGCAACTGGTTATAATGCAATTCCAGCAAACCTCCTTTCCTACATTGCTTACAGTATTCCAGGAAGACATTTACATAAGACGCCATTCAATAGTGCAATTCAGCAAGACATTTACTCAGTTTAATCTAAGTATGACCAGAATCATCTCAAACCAGGCTTAGGTGCTGCTATGTAATGAGTGATACTCAAGTCTATCCTCTCCTTTCCTCTTTAAAGCCACTCATTACGCATATGTGCTGTTATTGCATATGTGCAATATGTGCATATGTGCAATGATTTGGCAAATACTGTACCACTTAAAAGCTTTGACTGTACAAGCCCCTTGACACATTAGTTTAGACCAGATAAAGGTTTTAATCCAATGAGGCAATACCAGGCTTATCTGTTTCTTCCAGAATAAGTTAATGAATCCAGTAATGCACATTCACTGAAAACACAGAAATGCACATTCACAATGCTAAATAAATGATAAACACTCCAAGGTGGTGTGAGTCAGTGATTAAAAATGAACAATGGCAGAGCTCATCACAAACCATTGGATTATTGGTTTTAAAATACAATTACCAGGCAGTAATAAAATGCCCAGTGATGTTTCGGAAATCACAGGCTGTAATAAATGTGCCCAGAGCAAAAAGAGCTCTCTCTCTCATTCTCTCTCTCTCTTTTACTGTCATGCTGGTGAGGGGGGGTCTATCGGACTGCACTAGTATCGCTCGCATTTTAATTAAACTTGTCCCCCACCCCCCCTTTGGTAATCTCCCCTCCTAACAAGTCAAGGTTAAGAGGCTTGTCAGCTGAGTAAGGAAACTGTAGATTTAGATTTAAATCCTGCATTGTTTTTTTCTTATTATTATTCCTCAGTTACTGTGCCATGGAGGTATAGGGTGGGATTAGACAGACATCAATGGGACAAGAAAGAATACGACTCACCACATCACAGTTTAGAGGTAGGAGACTCAACAGCACCTCAAGCTTATGTAACGGCGTGACAAGAAAGGGGGGGGACTGAGAGTAAAATTAGAACAAACGCAGAAGGCAGAAGAACTTGATCTTATCGCCATGACAACTGGTGGTGATGTGGAGCTAGCAAGAGGGAGGAGGCTGAATGGATGCAGCTTCTCTGCATGTGTGTACTATAAAACACAAACACACAGACATGCACATGCATGTAAACCAACACACATTAGGTCAAGCACAGGCATCAATACAGCCTCTTTCATACAAAATAAAACATTGCCTATTATGATAATCATCTACCTCTGCGGCTGTTAAAACAGACACAACATACTTTCGCCCCTAAATAAAGGTGTCGTTCTCTCTTAAAAGCAAAACACAGTAACTAGTATTTAGCAGACACTTTTATTCAAAGCGACATGGACTTGCAACGTGGCGTTCGGGAATTAAACCTGGGTCACCCAGTTGTCATTTGAGCAAAACCACCATTAGACTTTCTTTCACAAGAAACACACAGGCTTACTGTGATCTAACAACTTTGCTAATACTCCTTGATAACGACAATGATGAGTCATCAGTTCACAGACAGAGTTTGCCTTGAGCACATGGTCACCACCAATGGATCCAGTTCGCTCCCTATCTCACTTTAGTCAGCTTCACACCTCTAACATATCCTCACATGGCAATGTGACAACAGCCCAACCCAAGTCGCAACCCGTGTCTCACAGGGGCCTTTGAAGAGCAACCTGGCGCAGTAGTGTTCAGGCCATCATGGCCATGACCTGTTGTATTGTGTGGCTGTCCATTATAACCACCATAGAGGACATTTTCTCCATTGTTTTTCATGAGTAATGAGGTGAATGGGGGCGCTGATTCATGGCCCACACACACACACAATGCTGACTCAACGTATGGCTCTGTGTGCATGTTCTGAGTATAAGACCCATGTGCCAAAAGTAGTGATCTGCCGTGTAATGTGTTTGGTGCCAAAGGTCAGCGTAAACTACTCCGTGTAATAGAAAACTGGGATATAAACTGTTTGGAAAAAATGGGATTCATCTGTATGTTATACACCTCCTTACTCTTCATTGAACTCAAGATCAAACCGAAAAACCATCCAGTTATAATCAATACACTAGTCACACAGCAACAGTGTCACAGTGAGGATTAATAAGTCAAGTAAATGTTTTGGCCTCTGAAATATCAATTCAGATGAATACAGTGAAAATTAAATTATTAGTACAGTATTTCCAAACACTTTGTTGGAGATACCTGAGCTCTTTTGTAATATGAGAAATCATTATGACAATGAATTTTTTGGGCTATGTTGAGCACTATTTTCATTTCCATCAGCACTGGGCAGTGGTTGTTATTCCTTACATTGTGTGTCTGGAGATGCTTAGGTCTAAATGAAAGAATAGATACAAAAAAGGGACATTCTGTGATTGAATTCTGATTTAATTGGTTTAAAATGGCTCAAAGGGAAATCCCAACCCCTCTTAGGGAAACCATCTGTATAATAGTCAGTCAGTCAAAAATGAAGCAACTGTTACATCTGATCCTGAAATCAGACTGGAATAAAACACACTAGGCTATATGGTTGGGCTATGAATGGCTGGCATCCACTGCCAATAGCTTATTTTGATTATTTTGTATTTTGTATAGCCTACACAACCAAACACACATTTTCTTGTTTGATAACAGGACATAATTCAGTCATGCAAATCTTGATGTTAGTGTCTAAACTTGTTGGTATCTCTTTACCATACAAACAACAGCATCATAGGCTGCAGGACCGCTCGGTCAGATTGAAGACTCCCCATTCAGTCTATTTGTGTTCTACACATTCCCTTACTGCAATAGCCTATTCCATCGGTTGCGGATCCCACAAGCATGGGACCTGGTTTGAATCCCTCGCCTCTGGCGTTACGTAAAATCATCACATCACCCCAGAGCATAATCTCGCATATCAAAGAACCTCTAAGCATTAAACTGTCTAAACATCAACCAGGCACCATTTTATTCTGATCTGCTCACCAGCAATGAACAATGAATTAGGTCAAGGAAATTCACGAATTCGCAACAAAACAGCCGTTCTGGTGTTGTCAGTGTTGTGAAGCAACACGACGCGGTCATCTGAGTAAGCAGCCTGTCAGCATCCAAGGATAACGTGGAGGCTTGGACATCAGCAGGCTAAAACATTATTATAATACTTTTTTTATCACAGTAGTTTTTCTCTCACCCCATTGCAAATTGTTGTTTGCCAATAACATAAACGAATGTGGCATGAACAGTCTTACCTTTCACACACCTTGTTTCACTCTTCAGAGCCGTCAAACTCAACCTTTCCGTGGATGCAATCAGGCGACTAATGTCCTTTTTAATTTCCGGAACGCGACTTGAAAGTGTATTTCTGAATAGAATAGAATAGAATAGAAATAAGATGTTCTAACTTAATAGTATTTTTAGATCCACGCAAAAAAGATGTAACGGTAAGCAAGCTATATCAGAACAGGACTAGCGTGTCTGTGCGTTCTGACAAACTGCGAACTGTGCAGACAGATAGCGGCAGCGTGCCTCCTGCCGCTGACCGCTGGCGCAATCCATTCTGAACCCCGGGGGGAATCCGATAAACATGACGGTGCACATTTCCTTGGTGAAGGTGTGAACCAAATCAAGTCCAAAACTCTGCCTAGTGTGAAACTAAATTCATTTTAAGCAACCGATGGGATCGAAGGTTTGCAAATTTAAGGGTGTTATAGGCCTAGGCTATAGCCTTGTCAATGTGCATTTCTAACAGCCATAACTGCGGAATATTTCGCTTTCTTCCAGTACACCCGCAGCCAGGGGAGGACTGTTCCTCGCCATCATTTGTGGTTTGGATGTGAGAAAGTTAAAAAAAATGCAAGTGTAAGCTACATTTAGCCTAGCCTACATATTTGTCTTCTGTCCTCACAGACACCCCGAGAATCGTCGCAATTTTGAGTGAGCACGTCAGCATGCTGATTTCAGCTCAGTATCATTTCAGCTCTTCCTGACTACAACACGAGAAGGTACAGACTAGCTACATTACCTATTCACCATTACCTATTCACCTTCACGTTTTTGTGTGGGCTTTAGTCTTTGTGATTTTCATTTGCACTGTATTTGTCTGACCTGAATTTCCTGTAATACTGAAGTGCGCTGACACATATCCATTAGAAGTCTGAGGTTAGATGCTTTCTGTTGGCAGTGTCTTTCAAGTAGCCTACACGCCCCAATGGCTCATGCATTCATGCCTAGGAAGATCAGTGGCTGCACCAGAGATGGCACACATGAACCAAACTGAACCAAACAAATACCAACACCAAATACGGACAGAGGGATGGTGCAGAATGTTTTTAGTTAGTGGCCCCAATGAGGAAAAATATTTTAAATGGCAAGCTTTGAGAGTAAGTACAACTAAAGCTTCATTCTGCTTATTCAGTATAGAAAAGACTATATTTGCATATTTGAGGAAAATGAAAATAGGTTGAAAAAAATGGTTTATTTTTTTTTAATTATTTTTCCTTGCAATAGAAATGGTTTTGCATGCACTTGCAACATATTCGTGAATTTAGTGTCTTTTATGATTCTCCATTCTCCCTTCCTCTATTAATCTTTTCCACCCATCTCCTCTGCCTTATATCAGGGCTTCCAGGAAATGACACTTATGGCCGTCTGAGCCGCGCGCTGAATGATGGGCTCGGGGTGATTCAGCCGTGTCCTCAGTAATGGCAGGTGCTGCAGCAGGTCCAACCGGGCAGGGGGGGCCTCTGCCAGGCAGGTGAGGGCACGCAGAGCGTTGGCACTCACCGCACGGATCTCACTCTCCACCAGCTGCAGCAGGGGAGGGATGGCTCCGGCCTCCAGCGCTTGGTATTTACCTGGTGATGACAGTGGGGAAAATCACACACTGAATGGGAGGCTCCACGGGAAAATCACTTGTGATACAGACAATGATAATGAATTCTACTACCAGTAGTTTAATCAGATTTCAGACTTATTACTATCCTACAGCGTGCACAGATGAATATAGTAAAAGTAATGAAAAACTGATGAGGTATCAGACAGAGCTCCAAGTATATCCAAGGCTACACCAGGTGAGCTACTGAAGCGTTTAGTTACGTCACATCAAAGACTTGTGTAGTTCTCTGGTGTAGCCAGTTCCATTGGTTATTGTGGAAGCTAACTGTTGTAGCATACGCAACGCGAACTTAACTCTACAGTAATGTACCCAGTATAACCTCCCTATAATACAACTATCTCAGACCTCCACAGACATACCCTATAGTCAGCTCTCTGACCATCGTCTGGCCTCTTTTCCCTGAGAATGGTACCTTTGGTGATGACTGCTGTGTTCATGATGGTTCCTGCAGCATTGGCACTCACTCCTGGGTCTCTATCTGACAGCAGACTGACCAACACAGGCAGGACCTGCTCCTCACACAAGCGCTGCTTTCCCTCCAGAGGAACACTGAGAAAGGCAGAAAAAGAGACATAAAAAGAGAGAGCAGCAAGTAAAGTGAAAAGGTGAGAGAATATGAACATTGTGAGAAATAAATTAACTAAATATCTGTATAATAATAACTGTCTTTTTATGTTTTTAATTACATGTATTATGGCCAACAATGTTTGCTTTCATAGATGAGCTCACATAGAATTACCTCTGTGTATGAAATGTACTATATCCTTTATCCTGTCGTAAGACCAAGGCCCTGTGAGCTCTCTCCACGTCATCCTCCACACGCTTACCTGATTCCCATCATGGCGCTGGTGGCAGCTCGTCGAATGGCAAGTGAGGTGCTGCCAAGCTGCTCACGCAGGATGGCCACAACGTCACACTGGAGTGCAGGTAGAGCATCCACCCGCACACAGCTGCTCAGCGTTTCCAGTAGCAACGCCCGGATGTCTTCCCGCTCCACCGGCACCTTCATCACCAGCTGATGGACCAGGCCCTGTGACACAATACAGGACGCACCTGCCACACATACCCATCACCTCAGCTTAACACAGTATATCTCTCACTGACATTAAAGTGACACTGTGACGTTTTGCCATTATTTGCCATTATCCTTTCTGCCACCAAGTAAAATCTAAATTGATAACCAGAGAGTGAGAGGCAGTACTAACATGTTGCATGAACAAATGCAAGAGATAAAATGAGTAAAGAAAAAAACAAGAAACATGAACATAGGATAATCCTGAGCACAAACAGCATTCTATGACGGCCCTCAGTGGTTGCCTGATAGACAAGTCATGTCAAATAAATTCAAGTCAAGTCCAGTTCACCCATACAAATGGCAATTGCAGTGCTCATATTTTGCCCATAAAAACAGTTCTGCATAAATATTCTCTATTCTCTATATACTAGTCTCTATAAGAAAGTGCAATAAATGATCATAGATACAGTACAAAAAGCTCATGAATACAATACAAATAGAACATAAATAAAGTACAAAAATTATTAAAATGTACATTTAAAGTGACGGACCTGCAGGAAACTCGGCCACCATTTTCAGTGTACTGTGCATGTTCCTCCGGCAGGCATCCACAGGCTCATCGAGTAACTCAGACAGAGGGCCCACCACATCAAATCTGAGGAAGGCCTCCCTGTATAAACACACCTTATTTCTAAGAGGCCATGACTGATATCATCGCTGAATAATTATTGAATAGTTCTGTTCAAAAAGAGGCAGTCAAAAAATAATGCATAGCAGATTATCTCTGAGGAGCTCACCTGCCTATATTGTGTGTGGCCAGTAGGTGTAGCACTTCTGTGGCTTTGGTCCTCACAAAAGCATCCTCATCCTTCAGAAGAACCTTTAGTCTCTCCAGACAATCTGGGGCACATTGAGTATTTCACACACCACTTCTTTATCCAGTTTTCATTATGTATCAGTGTAGTCATACTGTCAGATAGCTCTTAAATAGGAAAGACTATTTAATTTGCATGTACTCGATAAAAGTGAACAAAGTTAAGAGACTTGAGAACACCTACCCTACCTTTTTGAATAGCCTCATATGCCCGCTCCGGATCGTGGACTAGATCACAGAGGGCGATGAGCGCCCTCTGGCGTATGTATAGCTGAGGGCTCTGTAATTCCATTGACAATCGAGGAAGCGCTCGGTTGCCGAAAGCAACAGGTGCTTTTGTTGGGTCTAAAAGTGGGGGTAGTTGTTCTGAAATCCGTGTACTGGCCATTTTCTTCTAGCAAAGGTACCGACCCCTTCAACTTCCACAGGAAACACCATAAATTGTGTCATGATCAGTCTGTCTCATGGTTAGTTTTAGACAGTGCATCGACAAAGTTTCAGGATGGTATACTAGCGTTAGCTATTCCAAGTTAGCCTTATGGGCTTTCTCTCTTGCAAACACAGACCCAATACTACTACACGTATTACAAGTTAAGTACACTTGCTGTTAACAGAACAATGAAAGCATTTTTTTGTCCCTAGCTACTTACCTCGGACAAAAAAACGACAGAAAACAACAGATGATTGTTTTCTTACGCCAACAAAACACCGCTGTTCATTGGCAACAACGTAAGGAGCGTAGACGGTCCTGCGCAAAGATTCTAGCATGCAGAGCTAAAGAATCTTTGGTCCTATGGTCCTCAATAGTCAAGAGAAATCACGCTTGCAGTCATCTTCGAGTAGGGCGCATAATTTTACATCATTCCAATTTATTTGAAAGCAAACCTTTTGTACTCAGAACACATTCAACATAGGTGGCAAACAGTTAAATTTAGAACAGTTAGAAGGAGGAAGGAATGACAAGACTGTTAAACCAGTCCACAACACTCCTGCAGGTAGGCAACACTGCACCAGCCTACTGACATTTAGGTTCACACTTTTTTGAGTGCTCAGTACACCTTACACAAGTCCAATCTTAGCACCCAACTTAGAAAATAACAATCTACACTACAAGTACAATTTTAACCAATTCTTTTTCCATCTTGGTTCAGTGGCTGTATTTGCCATAGAGTTTGATTTGCAGGTCAATGAGCTGTCGTAGAAAACCACGGTTTGGATAGACACCACGGCCTTCTTTCACTGTGGTGACCGCATCCACCAGGGTCATTTGCTGCTTCAGCATCAAGTAAGCCAGGACCACTGTAGCCGAGCGACTCACACCTACATGGCAATGGACCAGGACTTTACCTGCAATACAGAATTAAGTAGATTATCAACTGTCTTTTCAAATGGATAGATGTTTAAAAAAATATATTATTATTTATGTCCACTATTGCCTTAAAAAGGAAAAAAAAACATAGCATCATATATTTACACTAAGTGCATACAAGCAGAGGTGCTGTGGGGATTTTTTTAGTGGGGGTACATGATTTTAATGATGCAAGACATTGATTTTTATGACAACAGAGGGCTTATTGGAGAGGTTTGCTTGACATGTGCACAAAAAATAGTGCTATGTAGCCCTAGACTTTTTCTGATGTTGCATGTAAAGAGCAGCCTCATGTGTAACAGCAAAATTTACACCAAATGTACAATGTTAGTAAGCCTATGGCCATGTTTAGCATATGCACAGTGTGGATTTATAATCAGGAGCCCTAACTGTAAACAGTTGTGGCAAAAGGGCCTATATTTTTTTGCCTTTGATTCAAACCTTTGATGAAATTAACAGTAGGCCCACTTCATCCCCAGCCACCCCCAGGCCCCAGTCATCCACAAACACACACTGATGTAAGAGAGGAATCTGCCCACCTCCTCCATTGAGTGCTCTGTGTATGAAGTCAGCAGCAGTGTTGAAGTTTGCACTCATATCATACTCAGGAGAATCGCGCCCTTCAATGCCAAGGTATGTGATGTTCATGCCCTTGTAGTAGTCAGGCCCACCACGCCTGGCTGTATGAGCACAGTTCACAATGTGTGTGAAGCCACGAATCGTCAGCTCACTGCGATTTTCTGCGCTATCACTGCAATATGACATCACACAATCAAATATATGATGTGATGTGTGTCACCCTTACATACATACTTACAGTTATGTAGGCCTAGATCATTTACAAATGTCAGTTTATGGTAATGTGGCATGTAGACAACCATCCAGTTCCCAGCGTAGACATTGTTTATGAACACATTATAGGTAAGCAACAGGTATGGCAGCTGTGAGAAGTAACTTGAATTGCATTAGTTCTATTGAGTGAAAATCAATCTACTTTAAGTCTTTAGTTTATTAGCCCAATAGGCCCTTGACATGTACCATAGACACCACTTGTCAGCCAAGTGAGGTGAAATCAATTCTATCCGATGAGGCATGCCATAACATCAGAAAACCACTTCCATTCATTGAGTCATTTACTTACTAATCCCCTATGTAAAGTCTGGGCCAAACTTCGTCGGCATGACTGTTGATAGATCTCCCGGTGACAAGGACACGCTCGATTTCCATCACGGCAAGTCCAGGAGAACTGAAGTCAATCTCCGGTTTGACTGAACATGATGTATCATCTCGCCAAAGATAATTTCGAGTAGACATTCTACCGAAGTTGCGTGACTTTATCCAAAGTCTTGATTACGCGTCGATTTCCCAAACTAAAGCGTTTGGTGTCTAGTTCCTGTGAGCTACTATTACGAATTTTAAATGACTGAAATACCGTTTGCTTCGTGGGGACCGCTCGAATTTTCAAGCTGTCAATTCATGGCGTGATCTGAATATGTAGGCCTGGGTTATAGCAGCCCCCGGAGCGCAAGAGGGATATTTTGGGAGCGAAAATTTGGCACGGAATCAAGTCACCCCAGTCGTCGTGGGTCATTTTACAATACATAAATTAAACTCTACCAGCCTTGACAACAGTACTTAAGACCAGCTAATTCAATGTCGTCACAGTACTCATTCTCACAAAAACGTCCCCTACTTTTGCATGTGCGCACTTAATAGCCCGTCACAACACCGTTTGTCGAATTTACATTATTGCTGCTAAAATTATCATATGCAGAATGCACCACAAGTTGGATATCCTATACAATGTGTTATGGCCGTTTGCGCATTGATATAGGCCTCTTGATGTAAATAAGGCACAGTTTGCCTCTGTTGAGAAAAAAACAAGAGTAACAGTTTGTTGTGTCTGGCTCAGTAAGGCCTGCAGCCTAATACAGTACTTTGGTCAGATAGGTTAAGTGTGAACTGTGTGTTAGTCCCTAATCTTTAGAAATCTTTAATACACTTTCGGGTGACATAAGGACATGCCCATAGAGGAAAGCAATGTAGTGCATTCTTCTTCATAACTCTAAATGAAAAGAATTTTAAAAATCCAAATCTGAACATAACGATTTTACAGAAAATGAAAAGTGTTAAATTCAGAGGCTGCTATTAGTTGGGAGCTTTTCAAAGTATGCATCCATCTTTTCACCACCACTAGCATGGACACCACCAACAAAGATGCCATAAGCATTTAACTGTGGCTATAATACAGATGCCCCATTTTGCCTGTTTGTTCAGTATACTGCTTAGTCTTTCAGCTGAGATCCAATCTAGATCTTATCTACATGTTGTAAACATTCAGAATAAAAGGTAATTTCACTAAATTTCTGCTGCATTCTATGCATTTACTCTCACAGGGCTAAATGTCCTACATATGAAGATAAATACAATTAGTTTGTAGACAGGTTGAATGCCAATTATAGGCTGAATCACATACTGGGGGAAGAGCTTTTGACACCTATATGTACACTGAAATTTGACTGCATGAGACTCCACACAGTCAGATCTACTACACTAATAAAACAAGGCCACACATTGTTAACAATGTCCTGACAGATTTAATGTGATTCACCACCAGTGCAGCTCTCCTACAGACATTAGGAAAACAGCACCACCATGTGGCCAAAACCATGCATTACGTATAGAAACAACTGCAGGCAGATTCTTGGTCCTTAGAATTTATGTTTTCTACCTAATAGAAATATATCTCTCATGTTGCATGTAAAGTGTTGTTACATATATGCATCTGTTTGATATTGAGACATTATTTACAGAAATAGAGAGAAATAACACAATGGTCAACACAATTCAAATATTACTGTCCATGCACATCAGAGAATTTTTTTTTTATAAAAGCACCTGCTGATGATATGGCACGAATCTTTAAGAAAGAGACACAGAACAGATATGTCAGTGATCTGGAAGAGGACCAGCAGAACGTGGCCCAGACATGACTTTGGTGCAAAGTGTGATGTTCCAAGGAAATTTTGTCTGCTTGCTTTGAAAAGTGCCATGAAAATCTGCGTCTTCTCTTTCATGTTAATGTTGTATATATATTTATATAGTACACGTTTACACAGGTGTTTTCTCTAAAAAAATGCCTTACATACATACATACATACATACATGTATATACCTCATCAAGAGGTGTAATTATCTTTACTCTTACAAACAAATCAACTTCCCTCTAAAAGTTCTCAGTATGATGAGTTAAGTACTCCAGGAGAGGACTTCCTAGACATGAGAAGCGAAGAGATATGAAACCATATTAGGAAGGGCACCAACAGGAGTTTACTTCAAGGCTGTGCCAGGGCACTCACTGAATTAGGCTGCATTATCCGATGAAAGAACAAGAAAGAAGGAAATGTAAAATGTGGACGCTCATTTCAAACATGTTGTGAACAACAAGAAAGAGCAGCAAAGATATAAAAGGACCTTTCCAATCCAAAGTATTGCAACAGCATGATGGCACAAAGAAAGCTCATGGAGGAGCAAGGGACTAGTTTTTTTTCTTTCCCTTTTCTGTCTCATACGTGAAAACTAAGGAACAACATCAATGCAGATACTCATACTGTATCCTCCTGTTTTGCCCCAAACGGCTTTCATCTTCCTGCTGTAAGTTTGCGTTATGGAATCACAAGGCCAATGCCAACTGTTGATATTATTTTTAAAAAACACTTCATATAGTCAAATTCTTTTCAGGGTAGTGATACTCACTGATTAACAGGAAACAAGTAGTTGGCCAAATTCTCCCAGTGTGTGTCAGTGCCCACTGATTGTAGAATAAATTGTTGCAGAGAAGCAAAACAAAGGATGCTGGGATGTAGGTCAGGGGGTTAGCATTAGCTTAAAGTTATGAGGACAATGAACACAGCAGTGACGGCATGTTCCACATGCTGGTCAGTGAAAACAAAATTTCCATTGTAACAGAGGTCAATCTTTTTTCAATATCTCATCACTAGGAAAGAAAATGCTAGCATCAACAATGGTCAGCAATGGCCAAAGTGTGGGCAACAGCACTAAGGGTATCACTTTCACCTGCAAGGAACCACATTAGTCTGCATTAGCTTGAAAGAGATGAGACAAAAGGCCCAAGTCTCCCATCTCATCATTTATGTGGTGAATTAAAACAGTCAGTGCAAGGAAAAAGGAGCAAAGTGCACAAAGAGCCTGCAGATAACAGAAAAAGAAATGGGAAAGACAAAAAAAATATTCCAAGAACCTCTACATCCAGGCTACCACATTTCCCTTCCGTGTTTCTATTTTTCTACGCACATCAGAAGGCCTTCCTCTCCAGCTGGTCCAGAATCCCCTGGATCCTCTGCACGGCCTCTTTGCGGGCCAGCCGGACCCCTTCCTGGCCATTGGTCTCCACAGAGTCCAGCTCCAGAAGCTCTTTGGTGAGCAGCTCCTCCAGGCACCGGTAGCTTTTGTCTGTCTTTTTGCCCACAAACTCGTCCACGTCCTCCTGCAGCAGCTGTACCCTAGACAGAACTAGCTGGACGCGGGCTAAACTGGGGTTGTCACTCAGCTGGGGGCCTGGAGGAGCTTTGGTGGGATTGGGCGCCATAGGAGCTGGTTCCGTTTGGGCTGGTTTGGACTCGGAGACCTTTCCACCTCCTGACTTATAAATTTGAGGGGGTGCACTGAACTCTGTGGGCTTGCCCTGGGGCTGGTTTGGCGTGTTGGGCCGAGGTTTGGGTCCCAGGGGCTGTGGTCGAGCCTGTGGATGCTGCCCAGAGAACTGATGGTCCTAAAGGGTGGAAAAGTGAGAACTTACTGACTGAAATTTGCTCACATGAAAATTGTTTTAAAAAAAAAAAAATGTTATTTGAAAAAGTAGCTTTTTGTTTGGATTTGTAACTTTATTATACCAATGTAAAATTTGATTACTCTTCATCTAACTTTATCTATACTTACACAAGTAAAAGTAGAAGCAACAGGCCTTAACATGACTTTAGAATGTACTCACCCACTATGCCTTTGCCATGACAACAGACAAAATGGCCGCAGGTGAAGTACAAGGGCTAACCTGAGTCACACCCAACATCCCCTAACAATACACGCTCTCCCTCTCTCTCAAAGTAACAGCAATGTAAAAATTAAGACAGACTAAGTCCAGTTACAGCCATAACTGCCATCCAAAAGAATTGTCAATCACTAAGATACTTTGTTTTATCTGTAAAGCTATCTAGGCAAACACCACAACGGAAAATAACTAAAGGAAAATAGTGTGCATGGAAAATAGCCAACTGCACTCGAGCAACATGGATTAAGTGTCTCCAGAGCGCAGACCTTTATGTGTGCAACGGGGCCTACAGCAATTAGTGACCTCTGATAGCCTGGTGGTGAGCTATGTGTGGTTACATAATAGGCTTTGGCAGAGCACAACTGAGGTCATCCACTATACTTAAGACTCGCTTGACTGGAAAAGCTGAAATTCCGATGGCTCTAGCGAGACGTGATTGAAAGAGACACAAAAATGCAATTTACAGCTAACTACTCACAATAACCTGAGACACATTATGAGAATATGAGATGCTGTTCCCTTTTTAGATTTCCCTGAAAACACACTGGGCAGGTAGACCACTAGAATATGTATTCCATGCTTAATGTATGACAACAGACTTTTCCTTTCAGCAACATCTTCCATTATAGATCAGTGATTACATCACTGTGTGAAACCAGGAATGTTTGACAAGGAGTAAAGAAAGGACCTGTTATATTACTAGAACAGAATGCCTCTAGCATGTCACATATACCTTATGCTCATATGGAGGGGGGGCGGGTCCTTGCCATGGAGGAGGGTGGGGAGGCCTGACATGGTTGCCATAGGGACCATGCGACGTCTGGTTTCCAGGCTGCCATTGTTGTTGTGGTGCGGGAGATGGGCTGTAGGCCCCTGAATGAGGCCAGGCTTCTGGTTGTGGGGGTCTGGAGTGCATGGCCTGCTGGCCCGCATAAGGAGGATTTGGAGGCATTGAGGGAGCCCCTTCACCATAGTGCTGGTAAGAGCCAGGATGGTAGCCAGGGCCCTGAACCAGGCAACATTAAACAGGAATACAAGTTACATACCATGTTCATAAGGAAGAGAACCATGAGGGAATTAGGCAGAAAATACAGCCAGTAGACAATTTTAACTCATGAATAGCCAAGGATACAATAGCGCAGAGGCTCTCAACCTTTTTGGTGCCATGGCACAGCAAATTATGGTTACTGATTATGAAGTATGATATAACACAAGCGTTCATTCTTATCTGCATGGGTTTGTTTTTGTATGAAAATGAAAGCTGAATTTCCATCCAAGTAGTTGATGTGCATTTAAGTTATTCGAATAAGTTATCCTTGGTTGGAAACACTTGCAAATCCGCATCAGTCCTTTAATGCAAATATAAATTTCATTAGCTTGAAGGGGTTGGATTAACTCATCATGCAAAAAAGGTATAATGCGAGCAAAGTCAACAGAAACTGAATTTGTGTATCTTCACATTTACCGTGTTTCTGTCCATAGACTTCCTGTCACTTGCTTATCCTAATGTTCATTTTTTATTCGCATTACACAGTTGAAAGAAATGCACGCAGATGTGCATAATCTTGGCAAATTTTTGTTAATGCAAATATGAAATGCGAATAAGTTGAATGGAAACTCAGTTACTTACTTGCTGAATCCCAAGGTCTGGCCTAAGGACTGGAATTTACTTGCTGCAGATAACACATACATGTATGCATCATGGTTGCCAGGTGTATTCTGTAATCATTTAGTGCATTGGTCACACATGTCGCTGCAAGATGCACTACTGACAAGAAAGTAGGGGGCAATCGCGCAAAAAAACAGTGACCGCAAGACGTACATGATACCCATCATACTGACCGATTTCCAGATCTGATATTACTGTGTTCTGCCCCAAGTGGAGACCTCCACCATCATGCGTTTTGACTGCATAATGCTGCAGTAAGTCTGTACACAGGACACAGCAGGACGCAGGAGGCCGCATTCGCTTACGCTTGGTCTAACAGCAAGTAAATTCCAGCCTTAACCCTAAGCCCTAAAGAATCGCAGACTTAACTGCCATAAATTAGCCCATCATGAAGTTGATTCATGCCATTTAAGGGCAAGGAAATCTGAAGGTTCAGGAGGACACTGGAATTCCAGACTTAGCGCTTTGGGGGGCATTGGGATTCAGACACGGAGTTACTTAATGATATTTCAACTTGACATTGTTCCGATTAAGACACAGGGTGAGGGGAAACAGCAGCAGCTTAAGTTTTGAGTCCTAAAATTGGCTGCTAGATGCAAATGCAAATTTGCAGGTGAAACAGGTGCTAGGCCTAAATCTAGCAATTGCAACATATCTCATCACACTGTGCTCATAAATAATATAATGTGCCAAGCTTGCCTGGAAGGAGTCGCAGATCTCAGCTTGACATTATAAAATGAAACTAATTATGATTTTTATGGCTTTGAATTAACAGTACTTCAAACTATTTTAATTAAGAAGCTGTGTCAATTATGTAAAAATCTCCTTTAGTCATCTAATAAGCCTTTATAAAAAAAAACTGATTAGGTTCCATGCATTTGAGAACGACCTCCATAGCAACAATCAGAGATGATAAAGGATGATCAAAGACACCTTCACAATCAGTTGGGAGGCAATATTGCACAATGTATGTAATGTTATACATAGAATTTGCTGGAGTAAAATGATGAAATGTATGAGTTAATTAACAGACATGAGTCATACACCTACCCCTTGACAATGTTGAACAGGATATGGTGGTGGTGCTGGTTGTCCTGCATTTCGTTCAGGACAACCTTGATTATGGTAATGAGGCTGCCTGGGTGGCATTTGATCAGCACAGTAGAACGGATTGGATGGATGAAGCATATTTGTTGAGTACTGTCCAGGATTGTAAACACCATTGGGGTATGCCGGCATCTGCTGAAAGAACACAGACAAAATGTAACCTACACCAGAGAGTTGACTGATTCACGTGTCATTCAACTTGAGATTAAAAGAAAACCTTAATATTATGCAACGATCCAGTGAGTGACAGTATGCCTACCTGATATGAAGGTTGCCCGTTTACCTCTGTGCCTGGAGGATACGCATTTCCATAAGGTCCTGTCGTATGCGATTGGGGGTACCAATAGTTTGAGGGATATCCAGAGTAAGGCGTCGAATCCTGATGTGAAAAGTAGCATCAATATGATAAATATAACCAATATGCACTGTGACAGTTCTTAAACCATCGCAACATTACTTCAGGTCCTTATAATATTACGGCTTTACCTGTTGCGAAATAATGTGCATCAGTGTGGAACAACATAAAGCACAGCTCACGTCCTGAAGTAGTTATGACACATGGCTCACTTAACTTCTATGTAGCGCTAACCCCAGATAATCGTGAGGCTATTTAGGTATCGCATTATCTGGCTTACAGAAGTTGAAGAGAAGTGCAGAAGGGCCAAACAATGGGCGTTGCGTTACATTTAACGTTACCCCGTGAAAATGAAGGCAGCTAAATATGTCAGTAAATAGCGAGTGTCATTTAAATGACACAAACTATACCCATATTTCACTCATAATAGCGTAGATAGGGTTGCATTATAAACGTTAGCAAACAGCAATGTAACGTTAGCTATGTTAATTCGCCATTAATGAACCAACAGGGGCTAAAAGCGGTTCAACATGGTATAAACTGTACAGGATAGGAACGTTTAAAAGCAATAGTTATCTAACTAGAAATCGAACTGAAATCAGTGCCAATTTGCTAACTCAAGAACGTGTAACTAGCTACTGCTAGCGGTAGATTAGCTTGTTTGCTAGCACTAACACTCGACAGGCTCTGATTGCTCCTATGGGCTGAACCAGGCGAATAACTTTAAGATAACTGTTTTTCTTCAATCAGTATCATTATAAATTGCCAAAATGTTCAAATTACCATGGTGCCGTTCCAGTTATTGTTCTCCGAGTTAAAATTTGATGGCCAGTGCGGTTTAGAGCTCGCCTGCATTTGATGCATGACCCAAGCAGGCTCCCCTCCACTCCTGTCGTTGCCAGCTGTGTCGTACGCCATTGGCGCAACTCCTGGCTCAATCAGGAAGGTTTACAGGAGTTTGCTATCCTCCGCACTCGATATTTCGGAGAGGGATCTTCAAACTGTTTCTTTAAGTTTCCACTTCAGTCGCTTCCTTATTCACATAGCCTGTTTTACATAACGTTATCCCAAGGTGCGTCATAGTGTGTTTCATCAAATGAGGCACCAGATACTGCTCTCAGCTGTGGTGACAGGCTACCATGGCAAGCGAATAGACCAATAGGAAAATCCAGAGATATTACCACGTGAGGGTAATACAGGAATTCCTAAAGAGTTCAGAAAAGAAGAACCACTGTCTTCCATATTTCAGAGTCATCAAAATTTGTCATGTCATATTTCTGAACTTGTTTTTACAGTGCTAGTGAGCTTTACATTTTAGTTAGAGCATTAATACACAAAGAATCTCACAGGATGCCAAAAATAGGCGTAACACAAGGGGTTAAATTTGACAGGAAGTATGCGTTTCTTTGGACGTTGTTTCCTGTTCTAATGCGATACATGTTTGAACTGATCCATGGGTTGATACACAAAGTTGTAAAATAGACACCCTTCAGATGTAACCAGAATGAATTACATGCCAGGAACTGCTAGTCTAATCGAGGATATCGATAGTAAGTTTGATTTTATCACATGGCTGTACAGAATGTTGGTTAACGTTAGCCAAGTTAATATTAACCATCCTTGTGAGCTAACTAACATTAGCTTTACAATTAACGTTACTTTGCACGCCGTGTGGGTGCAAATTTAAATTGTATATACTGTAATCTCTTCCATTTGGATCTTACCAGAATGTGTCTCTTATTATAATATTTAAACATCGTATTTAAGTACAGTTAATTGGAACAACTGCGATTATATGTGCTGTTTCAAAGCCTTTCAGATTTCAGAACCGTTAGCATGTCACATGCTGAGTGCTTGATGGATACATGTTACATGCTTCAAAAACCATGTTTGTTTTGTTGTTTTTTTACTTTAGAAAAACACCTCGTCCTGCTTCGTGACGGACGGACGTTGATAGGAATCCTCAGAAGCATAGACCAATTTGGTATGTAATATACACTATGTGCATCTCACATAATTGCGCATCTTATTCGTTCTATCCGATGAATCCAATGAGTTCAGTCTGATGTTTTAATATTTGGCACACACGTTTTACTGTCTGCTCTGTCTGGAGCAGGGTCAATGTTATTGGTGGTTGGATGGATAACGTTACAGCTGAGGGTTGCACTGCCATAGCTAAAGTATTATACCCTTTTGGCAGATGCAAAATCAACAACTAGCTTGACATAAGTATTTATTCCGAAAATGTTTTGAACAGTTTACTTCCACAGGGCCTCCTCAGAATAAATGAAATTAAATGACATTTTCTTGTGTTTTCTTGTGTTTAATTAATGCAAAAGTTTTAGTAACAAAATTATTTTTCCCCCTCAGCCAATTTGGTGTTGCATCAAACTGTGGAGCGCATTCATGTTGGCAAGAAGTTTGGAGATATCCCCAGAGGGATTTTTGTTGTCAGGGGAGAAAATGTTGTTCTGCTAGGTGAAGTAGTAAGTATTCTTGCGGATGTTTTATATCATGTTCTAAAAATGCTGTAATGAGTGTGCACCACATCTCATAGGGTGTACCACTGCTGGCTCGTTTTGCACAAAGCTGTATTTGTAAGGAGGACTGTACCTACATATATATTGGGAAAAAACCTCAAATTTATCAAGGGGCTTAATTTTTTTCTGCACTGTGATCCTATTGATCTCCCAAATACTTACCACAAATTTTCCAAAATGGAGCTTGTTAAAACTGCAATGTAAGTGAAGTAACAGCCTTGTGCAGAAGTGTACTTATTGAAACAGTGGCAGTTTTGGCTCTGTTTCAAATTCTTACTTGTCTTTTTCCTGTTAGGATCTAGATAAAGAGTGTGATCAGATTCTCCAGCGCGTGTCAATTGAGGAGATTCTGGAGGAGCAAAGGATAGAACAACAGGCCAAACAGGAGTCAGAGAGGCTCAAACTACAAGCTGTCAAAGAGAGAGGCCTGTCTATTCCTAAAGCAGACACCCTGGACGATTTTTGAGCCTGTTTATCAGTCTCTCCATGTCTGTGAAATATACAAAATGGTTTCTTCGGGATTCAGTCATAGAACTTTTTTTTTGTTGGTTTATGTTTTTGAGTTGAGGAATTTCAGTTGACAAATAATATAATGTTATGGTGACAGCATCATTCCATCAAAGGACTGGAACTGGAAAACATTGAGACATCCACTAACATTGCCTTTGGTTGGCGGTGTGTCTTATGGCATTTGAGAAGCCTACTCTAAGTTATGCACTCTCATACATTAATGTTCATTTTGAAGAAGGTGTAAACTCATTTAGCAGTTTTGTGCCCCATTCTTTGGTTTAAATGAAGCTGTAAACCATCTGTTTTGTAGGTAGTGAGAAGTAATGGCTTGTTACACATTGGTCCACCACCATTTACATTTTTTGTTTGTTGAAAGCCTGACACTATAAACTTACAAGATGTGGAGAAACCTAAGAGTACTTAGTTTAAACTATTCTAAAATTATTGTGAACTTACGGTAAAGATAGATATTTCTGTCTATTATGTTCAGATCTGAGGATGTTTTTTGTTTCAGTATCATGTAAAAGAAAACGGTGAACTGAACCATGTCAATATTTTTCTTCAAATAAATTTGTTTTGTATCACTAAAAGTTTTGGTTTTGACAAAATATGTGGGAAGTAATGTTTAGTCGATGCACGATTTAGTGGTGACATGAGTCTGTCAAGGTGTTTCATTCAAGGATTTCTATCCTGTGTGTCATCCCATTAATTAAAAAAGGGTGGGCTGCATAATTGTACTGGGCAACTGTATCGAACAAACTGGTACCATAGGTTGAAATACCTTTGCCCAACTTGATGGAACTGCGTACCCAGTCTGACAACCAGAGATGCATCTTGACGACACCGCCCCCTCTGACAGCATTTGGTAATTTGTTGTTATAAATCTATTTCTTAACGATTTTAACAGAGGATTATCAATAATTTATTGAAAGCTACAGCTGCTTAGTTACTCACAAGTTGGCTATGTGACATTTATTTGAAGAACACAATCCTGACCGATTAAAATGTGTCATTTCGAGAGCATACTTCTTAGCTACTCAGCTGTTCGGAGACCTTAGAAACCCAACCTCAGTGTCATTAGGAACCGAGAAGATATTATTGACCGAGAGGGGGAGCGCGCTGATACTTTTGTCAGCCTGTAGGGAAGCCTACTACTTTGTGAACTCCCCTGCGGTCTGCTAAACGTTGTAATACCATGCTCCAGCCTCGGCTACTCTCAGGAATGCATCAAAGGATGTAACGTTAGACATCAGTCAGCTCTCGTGTTCATTTTGATTCTGGATGAACATTTTTTTGCTTGTTTGATGGGATTCCTGTCAGAATTAGGCTCATGGCGTTTGGAACTGGAAATGCTCTTAACGCGCTTTTTGGAACGGACAGCTCTAACCACGCGTGTATATAGTAAATTCTTCAGTACTTTACGAATAGATTTTTCACTGTACTAATATGTACATATTCTGACTTCTTTTTTGCCACAAACGGGCGAAAAATATTCTGCCGGGAGGAGCGTGAGTTTGGTCTGTGTGTACTACTTTTACTACAACGAACGACAATATCAGACTGGATATTGATGGAGCTGGAGAATATTGTGGCTAATACGGTACTGCTAAAGGCAAGAGAGGGTAAGCATTTGCCAAAATTCACCTCGAAAAAATGCATTGTAGGAAGGCAAACGCCATAGCTATACCAAAATGCTAGCTCGTATTTTCGTCGTTGTTGAGCAGCCTACTGTTAATGATGATGTAATCTTACTTTCCGAAGCACATTTCAACAGATGTAAAGAGATGTTACTGACAAATTGCAAAAAAGACGTTTCTAACCACAGTTATCAGTTTGTGGGCCTATGTATAATACCGTTTGACAGTTGGTAACGTTATGAGGTTCACCTTCCACACTTAAAACATCAGCCTCCCACATCCGTTTTAAGCTTCGTATGGCAAATTACGATTTACAGACATAGCTTGACTGATTCTGACATGTCCTCGAACCTTATGGGAACTTTTTAAATGCATTGCAAGAAATGGACGTTCAGTGTGGTGTAGTCCCAATACATGTCGAGGTCCGTAAGCGAGGAAAATTGTCAGTGTGTTAGTTTATGGAAGCCGTTCGATTTCAAGATAACACCGAATGGGACCTTGGATAACCCCATTCGTTGAGTAAATGCATGTAACATTACTGCAGATCGTGTCGATGGCAGAACATTTTAGCTTGGGTCTTCTAACGTTAGTCCTCTTGACCACGGTAACCACAAGAGCCTCCACTTCCTCAAGAGGCACAGTACAAGGCCCCACAACTCGATCTATTCGCACGGCCGCACCACACCGAGTCCTATGTATTATATAAGACAGTGGGAGGCTCGTGGAATCGTTATGGCTAGTGTCACATCTGTTCTGTTTGGTAGCAGGGCGAAGCCCCTCGTTGCAAATAACACACTGTTGCATCTGACCGGGACTAGACATGGACGAATGCTGCCGTAAGCTTTCACCTTATCAAATACTAATACTCAAGCTGAAAAACGTCTGTTGAGAAAGGCAGAAGTGAATGGCATTATTTTCTGTAATGAAATGAATAGTCTATGACTCTCAATACGAGCAGAAACAGATTGGGACATGTCGTCAGAAAGCATCCACTCATCCTGTTCAGATTGTTCTCTGAATTGTTTTTACACCATATTCCAGTAGATAGAAAGCGGGCAGCCTACGTTTCCCTTTTGGGGAAAAAAGCCAAGCCACTGCTATTGCCTCCAGATACTGCTAACTATTTAGTAAAAAGATCACTCCAGAGTCAAAGAAAGCGTTTGGAATTGACTCTGTACTGTGGACTAGTGTGTGTGTGTGTGTGTGTGTGTGTGTGTGTGTGTGGGGCCTACTGATCGCCAGCATCACTTTGAAGTAACTAGACAAACAGGATTCTCAACAGTATTTTGTCTCCAGATTGGTTTCACAGGATGCTATGCCACTGTTAGACAGAGGCTCTAGTGACTGTGCCTGCCTCACTCTTCTCCTCCCTCTTCTGCTTGATTCAATTATGCCATTGATGCAGCAGCAATTAAAAACATGAAGGCAGTGATGCTTGTCAGATGCATTTGGGCAGTTAATGGCTCAACCTATGCTGCATCTCTCTCCTTTGTCCATTTCTGAGTACAGTCTCCTCAACATCTAGCCTCAACCCTTTGGTGTACCTTTCTTTTTGGTCATGGGTATTGTATCTGCTCCATAGGTCATGTACCATGTTGGCCTGCTAGCTTCTTGAGTTATTTATTTAGCATCTATAATCTACTATCAACCTTGGTAACAATGGCTAGCCAAGGGACAGTGTGAGAGTTACATTTTTGAGAGACTGAGTAAAAGGTTGTGTTTCTATTGGAAAATCCAATTTATGCCATTGCTCTCAATATATATATACACTCAGTTTCATTTACTTATTCATTTGAGACCTTAGGACAAAATAAGAAAACATACCCAGTGTTGCATGTTGAGGACTGTACACATAGTCAGTTTTACTATCAGGCCAACTTTGATAAATGAGAATGGTGATAAGAGGAATGGCTGCATTTTATGTGCCGTGTGTATATGGATAATTCATGGCTATTTTTCTGGTCTCCCATTGGAGAGGGAGTGCCAACATTACACCTACCATAGTACACCAACACTGGCTTCTCTCCTTACTTATGCGGAGCCTCAAAACTCCTTCTACCAGTGTCTCCTCAATGCTGTAATGGCTTACTTTGTTTCTACTGGATGTGATGACATTAGAAAACGTGTATGCTTTAGTGAATAGTTCATAAAGTCCCTCGGTAGGGTAGGTGAGTATGATATGAAAATAAATTTGAAACCCTTATTTTAAGGTAAAGAGCCTGCATTGTGTTGTTTTATGGGGGTTTAGTGGGATAAATCAATAACAACACCGTCAGAATGCCATGCAGCAAATATTGCATATGTTGTCTTTCTTTGTGTGTGGGGGTGGTTGTGGTGGCTTAAGGATATCAACCAGTGGCATCTCCAATTTTAGTCAATGAAGTATGGTTACAACACAAAATATGAGGAGTCTTGTGCACCATTGTTGGCCATTTCCTTTGCAGAAATAATGATTAAATAGCCTACTGGTAATCCAGTCTTCCTGGGGGAATATTCAATAACAGAAAGTCTTCGATTATTGCCTTTCCATATAATGGCAGATTGACATACCATTTAAAATGACCATCCTAGGGCAATGCCTTATGCAGCTTCAGCCTGAGACAGAATAGAATATCTTGTCAGTTGAAGGCATTTAGTCCTGGAATCTTACCTTTAAGAACACATGGTGGTGGAGGAAAGAATCAGTTAATTTTGCCTATGACCTCACTTTACCTTCAATGAGGGAGAGGTCCATAAATAGCCTTTTGCTTTGCACAATGTGCGTGCCGATGTATATATGTATATGAATGCAAGTGTGGAAACCATGACTGCAGCATAGCAGGCAAAAGACCTTCAGGAAGTATTTTCACAGATCATCATCTGCCTGGTTCCACTGTAGACTGACATGTGGAAGGATGAGAGAGACTCACTGTGTGTGTGTGTGTGTGTGTGTGTGTGTGTGTGTGTGTGTGTGTGTGTGTGTGTGTGTGTGTGTGTGGTACGATGGTAGTGGTGGTGGTAAATTCCTGTGTGAGGGTGTAATCCGACCCTGGTCTCTTCTGAGGACTCAACCATCCCAGAGTACAAACTGTAACCCATGACGACTGTGGATAGGCCCTCCCCTGACCTAAACCCCCATTCAAGAATTCAGTGCCTGGCAGTGGCTCAACTGTGGTGGAACCCGAGCATCGTGAAAGAATGAACGTCATTGCGCGCCATGCTAATGAGGGTGGTGGTGGGGGGTGGGTGAGTGAGAGAGGGAAAATCCTGGATAGGAGATTGAAAGTGAGAGTGAGCATGTGTCTGTGTGTATGAGAGAGTAGAAGAGGAAAAATGTCTGTTTTGTATGTAGGGCTATGGAAAGTGGTGTGCTCCACTGAATCCAGATGCTGGGTGATTGCATCATGGCTCCTTGGAATCACATTCCTGACATGCATGTTTCCTGTGTGGCCTGCTGATTCCTAGCCGTTGTAAATTTCTCGGTCTCTCATCATGCTTTTTTTCACTCCTCTCCCTTTTTTGGTATGTTTTCCTGGGGTAGATGAAACTTCAGCTTTTAGTTCCTCTGTAGCTGCAGCATGTGATGTACCCCCCCTTCCAAATCTCTCAGAGAAAAGTGTGCTTTGAAGCCAGAGATACTCACTGGCTTAACCAATTGTCCTCTTGTGAATAATTGATGGAGAGTAAGTGGTTTGGCTGCAGGTAGTCTGGTTGCACTGGCTGCACGTTGCACTTCCACAGGGGAGATGTTGTCTGGTCATGCCCCGTGTGTTTGCAGGCTGGAAGGAGATACCATCCTGTTCAGTGGGACAGAATTCAGCGCAAGAACGAAGGGCGAAGACAACAGTTGCCAGGCCATAAGCGTTGCATGCTGGTTTGCACTCACTCAAGCAAACAGAGTGTGTCATACCATCAACTGTGTTACTCCACAATAACAATGTCTTCCATAGGGCTATAAGACACTGTAACAATACAAGCGTCAGAAGAACATGGACACATGTCCACTCTCAAATCTTGCAAGCAGACTCTCTTAATGCTTAACTGGCCATGTGATGCAACATTTTGTTGACAAGAAGAGTGCTTGACCTGAATTGAAACTGATGTGTGTAAAGATGCAGTTGGATGCTCCCAACATAGCTGTTCGTCATGTGGATGAGAGGACACTTATTTTACTGGCATCGTCCATGGCGGTCCTGTCTGTTCCGATTCCATGGCGATTGCATCCATAATGCTAATACGTCCGCTCACTTGTTTTCGTGACTTGAGCCGAGAACTCTCCTCAATTGAGGAATGAATAATAGAAACGCTCCTTTGATCAGATTTTCATAATAAATTCTTTTTTATTTGCATTAAGAAAATATTTGGGCACATTGGATTTGCAAGAGTTGCTTGGTGGCTTTGTTCAGGATGAGCAGCAACACCACAGGAGGAGATAATGTATCAGTGTCCACTCTTTGAATAAAGGAAAATCAATCTATGAAACATGACTGGATGGGCCAGGGTTACTGGTTTTATAGGTTTAACGGTTTCCCCTAGAATAGCTATGTATGTGTTATCAAAAGGGTAATATTATTGGAAGTAGTGGTTATAGTTGACCAAAAATTAGATATGTATCTATATGTATATCTATATAGGACAAAGCTAAATGATCCTTGTGCTATTTTCAAGGGTCTTGAAAAAGCTGTTGAGAACTATAATTTCAATGTGACCAGCTCTGTGTTGACGTAGTGCCATCAACTGTCAACTGTTATAACAACAACTTATATGAGTGAGAACAAAAAATAAATACATTTTTATTATATAATTTATTATTACTCTTTGAGGTTGCCTAGGTCATGGATTTTCATGGGCCCACTCTCCTGTCCTCTTTGGCAGGCATTTATTATTAGTGGACATTATCAGTGCAAGAGTCAGCCCAGAGTGAAATGCCAAGCCACGGAAAGGTCAAAGGGGCCTGTCCCTCTGCTGTGCCATTTCTTTTAGTTATGCATTGAAGGTTGTCATAAGGACAACCCAGAAGAACGGCTGCTTCACATTGCACCCTGCATTCATAGTGCAAAGTTTAAAAATTGATGCACGCCTTGTTTCAGGTTCTGAGTATACCGTGCATTGAAGTCTACCAGAGGCCTCTTCCAGTTGTCAAACAGACCACTTAGCCAATGTTAGCAAATACTTTACACTATACTACATTTTTATTATAGGCTTTCCTTCCTTTTCCTCTTGATTCACACTGTTTGGTCACTTGGAGGAGTGTGATGGAGATACTTTTTCAGCCTGCAAGGCTTTCTGGCTGTGAAGAGACGGATGTGATCAGGTTTTTCCACTCAAGATGTTTGCTCAAGTTTGGAAAGTGGAGGAAGTTCCTCATAAGAAATCGGTGGTGTAATGAGATGTGTCCGCCCTTTTGAAGTCCTTCACAATCATTTGTCTACATTTCATCTGTAAAACAAATAGTTGCTGCTGAACACCCTAGTTCCGTGATTACTCATATATCTAACCAAAGTAGACATTTTGAAATGGTGTCGGGGCTATTTTAAGGCCAAGCGGTTTGAACATTTCACCATATTTCCAAACATATCATTTCAAAGCCCAAAATCCTTCATGATAAGAAAAAATACTTACATCTTGCTTAATGGCCACTCCATGACATTGTATTGACTGTATGCAAGATGATTGAGTATGCATCATGGAGAATTGTACTTGTCGTGGCTTGTTGGTGTGTCCTGTTGCGTGGGGTGAGGCTGTGCCTCAAACCTCTGAAGCTTGCATCATCACCACCCAAGGTAGGCTATAGTTTGTTTAGCAGCTGCCTACCAGATCAGAGTGGAAAGACTGTGAAGTGGTCAATCTAAATTTCTGGTCAAGTCAATGGTCAAAGAAGATGGAGAGGTTTTTTATTTTTATTTTTTTTTTATTTTGCCCTGCTGTCTTAAGTCATTCTTAGATGACCATGAATTTGTTCATTCATAGATAAATCTCATTTCCTACAAAGCCCTTTTGCATTGTGTCACTCTCACTCGGTTGTGTGCAGTCTGAGTGGTCATATTAAACCGTGCTGTGTTGTTGCTCTGTCTAGCCTGATGGGCCAGTCTTTTTCAGCCTCATTCACCAACCATTATTACAAAGAAATTCTGATGCAGTTTTCAAGAAGATCTGTATTCTGGGACCTTGAAAAAAAATTATGACAATTCTTTGGAGGTTGTTGGTGGATGAGGCCTATTGACTACACTCAAACAATGAATTCGCCTCACAATAGGCGTACATTTACCTCCCGTGAACTTTAAAATTGTTGGGTCAACAGTTAGTTTCTGTTTGCTGATTGCTTCCCATATTCCTAGTTGGTAGAATTCGTTGACTAACCAGAGTAGCCTGATGTAGTACTGAAGCAAAGTAAAGTATTGAGCAGAGGCACTATAGTGGTGTTAGCTTTCCAACTCTGTTGGTTGTACATGAAATATACAGCATGTGTTTTTTTTTTTTTACCATGCCCAAATGAGTCCCAAAGCATTAACAAGTCTCTGTGCACGATGCAGACTTGAGTTGATGAATCATTAGTTGTCCCTGGTGCCTTAAAATTTAAAATTTAAAAGCAATAACAACCTACAACCTTGCCATAGCACAGCAACACACAAGGCTGCAGGTGTGTGTGTTTGTGTGTGTGTGTGTGTGTGTGTATATGGGTGTGTGTGTGGGTTAGCTTGCAGGTGTCTGGGAAACCTAGAAGGAAGTGAAGGGCCACTGAAGGAGGGAAACAGGAAGGGTAGACATGTGGGAGAGGGGGAGGAAGAGTAAGACCAGAGTGACGACAGAGATTGGATACAAGATTTGAGAACAATATAGGGTGGACTCTACCTGCACTGAAGAAAGAATTTGGGTTGAAGGGCATGTGGTGTGTGACTGGATGACAACCAGAAGCGAGTGAGTCTGAGAAAGAGAGAGAGAAAGACGGAGAGAGGAAGAGAGACAAACAAAAGAGAAGAGCCAATCACCCTTGACACTGGTGTCAGTGTCTCTCCCTCCCCTTCTCTCTCTCCCCCTGTTGCTGCTGTATGTAGAGGCTTGGGCCATGACATAATGCCATGAAGTTTTATTGAGCCGGGCTTGCAGCGCGGCCTAATGGAGACAGAAGGCCATTAAGAGCAGGGCCGGACCCAGCCTCATCTCTCCACGGACCCCGGCTGTTTGTTTGCATGGAGACAGTCGTAAAAGACAAGAGTGCAGGGTGTGTGTGTGTGTGTTTAAAATTGGTTAACAGCATGGGACGGTACTACTATGCAAAGAAGAAGTGTTTTGTGTTTAGGAGAGAGTAAGATGGTAAAAAATAATTGGGTAAAATAAAATACAAAGAAAAAAGGTGTGTGTGTGTGCACATGCGCACATGAGAGGGGGACAGACAGTGTGAAAGTGAGCATTCTTGCGAGAATTCAGAGAACGTGTGCAAGGAAGGTGTGAAAGAAAGTGATTGTGAAAGATGATGAGAGCAGCAAGGCAGAGAGATATGGAGAGAGAGAAAGAAAGAAGTGTGGGCTTGTGTACCAAAACTACATTTCCAGGATGGGTGTGTACCAGTTCATTGATGTCCATTGTGTAGTGATCTAGTTTTATCAGCCAAAAAGTTCACTTTTATTGCAGGTTGGTGTAGGTGGCAGGTGCATAAATGCTACCATTGGACCTATCCTGGTTTAATTTTGTAGACAGACACACTTGGACACACACAAGCACACCAGACTTGCACGCACCCACAGATACTTGGATACTGATCCCTTTTTGTGAGTGATTCACCTACTGTAGCAAGTGGCTGAAATATATGGGATTTCAGGAGGAAAGTTTTTTTTAACTTTAGACGAACTTCATGTTCCTGAAAAGTTGCTGGTTGTTTACTTTGTCCAGCAAATCTCCTCACCAAACTGTGGTTCATAATACCCCAAAATGATTGTGTTGGAAGATGTGTTGACATTTCCAAGTAAGATCAGTGTGAGTGTTTGTGTTTGTGTGTGCATGTGTGCACACATGCATGCAGGTGTACACTACAAAAGCCTACCTTTCAGACCACAAACTATGCAAGCATTCTAGTCTGTTCATACACAAATAGGCACACAGAACCTGGCTCATTGGCCTCTACAGACATGGACATAAAAGCAAATGTTTGACTAAGATTAGAGATACAGGTCAGATCCAGGGGAACCCATTTAAAAAAAAAAAATGCAAGAGAGAGAGAGCGATTGAGACCGTCCCAAACGGTCAAATTTCAGTGCAGATGACAAGATCATTATCAGACATGTAGTTTTGTTTGGCTGTGTAGCTTGTCTGTGCTCTTTGGAAGTCCTTGTCAGACGATAGATTTTTACATTAATAACATGTATTGTTTTTGTTCACTTTCTGAAGGAAAACTTTTAATGTAGCAGTTTTGTTTATTTCGTTATCACAAGATGTGCATTTGTTTAGTTATTGTTATCATTGCACCATGCTTTGGTTGTGTGTTTGTGTGCTTTAGTTTGCATATTATTATCTTGTAATTTGAAAATAAACAAAACTGAAGTCCTCTTGTTCTTTCTCTCTCTCTCATGCCATGATGATGTACTTTCATAACGTTTATGAGTTTATGAGGTTTTTTTTTCACAAATGAGCTATGGTACATGGTACAGATGGTACAGACTATGGTACATGTAGTACAGAATTTTTGTATTTGTGTGGCTGGGGAGAGCTTAGCCCTGCACTGGGTGAACTGGGTGGACCATGTGAATGTAAAACCGTGAGAGAGGAAGAAAGGAAGTTGGTGGGTTTGTGACAGTTAAAGAACTGTCAGAAGGAGAAGGGGATGTATAGTTGTGGTGATGGATAAAGGCTGAGGAGGAGACGGGGAGAGAGAAGAGTTGTAGCGTGTGTGAGAGGGAGCGGGAGGCGGGGGAGTGGGGTGGGGGGGGGTGTGGCTGGCGTGTGGCTTGTGAAGAGGAAATGGGGAACAGCTGGAGAGGAAGCGGAGGGCTCCACCAGGAGCCGTGGAGAGGCTTCATCCCCGTGTGCAGAACAGCCGCTGGGTGTACCCTCAGTCACCTTGGCTTTACTGTGTGTGTGTGTGCGTGTGTTAACACACGTCACTGTGCTATAATGTGTGAAAATGTCTACTAAATTAATTAATTAACCATTCACCCTTCAACGTTACAAAATATCTACTTGATCTTAAAGTTGCTGGCAGAGCCCATTCGACTTGGTTTGCAGACCTGACCTATACACAGAGAGAAAACATGCAAATGTACGTGTGTGTGCACGCGTGAATGAGTGTGAGCGTGTGTTAGAAGTCAGATAATCACATTATAATGAACAGATGAGCCCATGTTTCTCTTTATGGGGACGTGAAATTTAAGAGGGCTTTTGTTTTGCTTTCCTCCTTTCGACCTTTCTTGTCCTCATTACATAAACCAAGTGTGTTGATAAATGTCCCTCTCGGTTACCAAACTGTTCTCCCACACTTAGCTTAGCTGTCATGTCATTTTAGTCTGATGTGCTAATTTTGGCAGCTAAGGGGTGTGACTCTTTGAGCCGACAGCTAACCAAGTTGATTCATGACTCGCTGGTTTTCATTTGGATTGAAAAGGTTTTCTTTGGGAAATGAAGAGTGATTCTGTTAGACACAACACACTGAATAATGACTCAATTTGTTTCACTTCATTTTTAAATAAATATTCCGCTACATTCCAACAATTCCTCCAAGAACTCACATTGCCTGCTTCCAAAGCATCAGGAATGCCTTGGTGTTCATTGCAAGCATGAATACCCAGTTCTGTCTTGGTTAAATTGTTAATAAAGTATTGTTAGTTCATGTTAAAAATATAGGTTTCTGTATATGGTAATATAGCCTATAGGTTGCATGGAGAGGAGTTAGGCTACAAATGATATAGCAGTTAGCTGAAATGTGCCATGTATAAGTGGGTAAAATGGCAATCTGTTTTTATATGTTGTTGATGTTTTTTTTTTGTTTTGTTTGTTTTGTTTTTTTACTTTTTTTCAAAGAACCTAGCTTAATGTGGAAGTTTGAGCACAGATTTGCTGAGGGTAAATTAACCAAAAATTTTCTTGTGTTTATATTGTTCCCAAAATCTATTTAAATCTATTTTAGGACCTTGCTGCATAGTGCAGCAAGGTAAAATAAGTTAACTCAAATGGTTCTTCATTGTATAGCTCAGTATGCCTATATGATCTTCAATGTGTCTCACCTTTATGGAGTCTGAACTTTCACTTTTGGTTGCTTTTGTGTCTCTGAGGATGGTGTGCTACGTGGCAGTTTGGCGTATTGCCGTAGTCAGATAAGCGCACTAGTGCTACAGTGCTATGTCAAGGTACTTTCCAAAGGCTTCGAATTCCATAACCAGAAATTCTAGCAACCAATCAGTGAATCAGAATCGAAGGCAGAACCAATAGGTTCAAAGTTCAAAACCAAAGTGTCCACCCATCGTGAACATATGCCTATCAGAGTGTCCAGACTCTTTGCACAAAGAAAAAGCTGATGGTTACACCTATAGCACCTACAGTAGCACCTCATATAAAACTGTCCTCGGTGTTCATCATGCACTGTATAGACGTAGATGCTGCTTTGGGTTGATTTAGGCAGTTGTTGACAGAGCCATTGCTGGCCGTGTTGCCTCAGCGCTACTGGGATGGCACAGACTGATTGACGGTCACATGTTTGATCCATCGGTAGTACTCATGCGCTTGTTCGACCAGCAGCGACTGGGAGGTTTTGCCTGGGGGGCAAAGCAGCTATGTTAAAGTTTGGACTCGATTGATGCTTTTTCTATGCTAGCGTTTTGAGTTCTACAGGGGGCAAGAAACTCCAGTCTAGTGAACTCTCAGTCACTGTAACTGATTAAGCTTGGCATTGGTGTTTTCAAAGTTTGTGTTGGGCTTGTGTGTGTGTGTGTGTGTGTGTGTGTGTCTGGCAGGATGCTCTCCACATCTGTATTTAATGTTACACTCTTTGTGGAACAAAATCTTTGAATCTTACATTCTTACGTTCTCTCCTGTGGAGATTATAGTTAAAAATGGTTTATGAAAGTGATCTACATCGAAAGAGAAACACTTTAGGTTTTCTTCTTGCGAAATCTTTGTTTTAGAATCATCTGTTAAGGATCTCTTGTAGAATGTTTATTTTACAAATGGAAGATTATGGTTTGGATTAGAGGTGCTTCATCCATTAGTATTGTTTATTTCACGTTTTCACCAGGCACCAATGATTCTCCAGAGTCTGAATGATGAGTGGACTTTTCGCCCTCTCTTGTGGTTTGTAGCACTTAGTCAAACCTGATTGATGGAAGTATTGTACCATTGCACAGAGAGGGGCTCGTCAGTTTCTGTAATCTGTAGATAAGCCCTGTACGATTAATTTATCCATACACCTCTTCCCATAACTGCACCATGACAGACAGAAAGCAAAAGGTCACAGTGACTTACGTATGTGTGTATGCGTGTGCACACACACACGCACACACACACAGTTTTGTGGGTGCTTTCTGGATTTATTGGCATTTTCAGCCAGAGTTTAAATGTTTATTGTCATATTCAACCAATCAGATATTCGAAGGACAGTGAGATCTTGCCACCTGTAAACTGAATCTCAGTGATTTATCAAATAGGCTGTCAGATTTTGCCTTTAGACAAAACATATCTTGCATTGGCTGCTTTCAGCATTGACATGCACACATTCTAGTAGCACTCATGCACCTATGTGGCAGAGCTTTTGTTCATGTAGAATGTGATGAAATGAAACTACAAAAATTGGCAAGGCCTTAAGGGCCTTTGTTCTGTTGTGCCAGCCGCCTTTGCATGCACGGGCTTGTTTGTGCTCTGAACCGAATTGTCAGCCTGTGACATTTAAGCGTCTTCCTCTGACACTGCACCCATAGTTCTCCCAGGATTAGCCTGGAGCGCTTGGGAGTTAGGTCTGCGGGCAGGTTTGCTGTGGGTGCAGTGCAGAGGGCACTAGATGGGGAGGTGTGTGTGTGTGTGGTGTGGGGCGGGGTGAGGTGAGGTGGGGGTTGCTTAGCTGAAAAGCATGCACCGGTTGTCTGTTGGCCTTTTGTTCTATGTTGAGTCTCAGCGCGGCACTGGTTTAGTGTCTGCTCAGGATGTGGTTGACCATCTCAGGAGTGTGAACTGAGAAACAGGATATGCACTGTACTTTTGTATCAAGGTGTGTTAAGGTTGCTTGTGAAATTAATAGTATTTTTAGTGGTATTTGTGTGTGTCAGTGTGCAATTGGCCAATAAATAGAAAAAAAATAAAATAAATAATATCACAAATTTATATGCTGTCCTGATTTCAGGATGCATTACAGTACATTACTGTACATTAACATTAGGCTGCCACCACACACTGTCAGTATTTTTACTAAGACATGCTGGCACTGTAAATGGGTTCCACTATAAAAGTAATCCACTCTACTCACTAGTCATTTAGGCTACTTATGGTGATGTCTGGCACTTGAATGAGGCAGAACTAGCAGTGGAGATGAGACTCACAGAGTCAGAGACAGTCCCGCCTTTGTTGTGTGCGTGCGTGCATGCAGTATTTTGCTTCCTCAACAGAGGACTACATTTATAATATTTTTTTTTTTAAAAAGTTAAAGTTAAAAAAAAGATAGATCAAGCCTATAGTACAACAATAACAATATCGAAAACATGTATGGAAATTAATATGAATAATATTTAGAATTTCACAGTTGCTGGCAAGTCACACTGGCCACACTCATCTTCCTTTACATGCTGTGTTAAAGGATATTCATCCGCATCATCATTGGGTTCTTTTTTTAATTATTTTTGGTGAAACGGCACCACGCTCCCTGAGGAAACCTCCGCCTTCTGTCTTTGTTGCACAAATGTGTGTGTGTGTGTGTGTGTCTGTCATGTGGCCGCCACAGAGCCCTGGAGACAGCTCCTCACCACAGACACTCCATCCCTCCCACGTGTCGGACGCCATCACTGCCTTGGGTGCACACAGACTGACAGCTGTGGAGAAGGAGGGTGAGAGATCATTAACAGAGAGGTTATACAGTAGACACACTCACACAGAAGACCTATGATGTATATTTTATACACACACTCCCTTAAATACATACTTGTCACATACTGCAGCAGTATGAACTAGATGGGTGAGTGTGAGGGGGCTATAAAAGGGAAGGAAGTGGCATTTTGGAAACAAACAGAAGGCGTTCAGTCTGACAAACAACAAGACAAGTGGAGGGTTGGAGGAAAGAAAACTTTGGTCAGTCTGCGCTTCCTGTGATGTCATTACCCCGTCCCGCCCTGTCTCCGCTCACCTCTGCTAGCCTTCGTGTCCCCGCCGCTGTGAGACTGAAGAGAAAGTAGGCTAGATTGCAGTGAGGATGAATGAAACACTGCCTTCCTCTCCTCCGAGTTGAATTCTCTGCTAGGCCCATCAACCACTCCCACTAGCACAGTGCCATTCAGCAAATCAGAACAGACCGCAGATTACAGACGCCCCAATAATAATCTCTCAGTTAATTTTTTTTCAGTTACTTTGTAGATGGCAGTAATGCTAAACAGCATTGTGCTTGCTATAATCCAGTAAGTAGCTGGATTATTGATTGCCTAAAATATGAATTTAATGTTCCTCTGTCCCCTTTTTAGAAAACAATGGTAAATGACAACAGTGTGGTTAAAGGCCTACAGTTTTGGCTATACAGTTAGGTTTGACCTGTCAAGAAAACAAGATGTGAGATGACTGATTATGGAGGTGTAGTGAATTAGATTGTGAAAGTGCTGTTGCCAGTTGCATGAGTCTAGGGTTTTCTCATGAATTTCTCATCTCAGTTTGACAGTGCTTTGTTCTGATTCCACCTCACCCATCACCGGTTTCAGTACTGTTGTCTCAGTGACTGTGTGGGAACAGTTCCTCTGTAGGCCTCATGGCTCACTGAGGAAATAAGGCTTTGCAGAAAGCTACATAACTCTGGCCCAAGCTTACAGAAGTGGTATTAGTACTAGCTGTTGGTAGTGAAAGTCCATATGCAGCTGTGGTGGCCTTTTGTGGTCAGATAAAAAAGGAACTGTAGCCCACAAGGCTGTTTTAATGCCAGGGTTCATCTGGCTGAAGCTAATTGCTACAGCGCTAATAGATAATGGTGTGAAATCGTGTGACACAGCTTTTAAGTGCAGGTCCCACTGACGTTACGCAAGGCTGGGCTCAATAAGAGATGGAACTATGTTCCTATTTGCCTAAAGGGAAATCCACCTGCCTCTGACCTTAATCTCCCAAATCAAATGTGCCCCCAACCCCTGCATTAGGGCTGTGAGTTTACAAAGAATCCCTTTCTCCATAAGGAAGAGGATCATGGATTAACCTTGAGCCCTTTGTTGACAGAATATTAAGTTACCTCATGCATCCAGAGCTGTGTGCTTAAACTGATTTGTGATCAGCCCTGTCATCATTATTTGACTCTTGACCACTGGACCAGGCCCAAGAGCAATGATTATGATAAATATGATGTTCTGAGAGCCCAGCTTTTGTGTTGTCTGTTAAGCAAAGTGTTGTTGTTGTTTTTGTTGTTGTTTCCTTTTTTTCCTCTGCTCTTGACCTCTGGGTCCCGGGATCCCACTGGTGCCACCAACAGCGGTGTTGATGGCCTGGCATCAGTAATTGGTGCACCTGGTGCTCCTGACTCCCAGGTTAGCCAAGTATGAGGAAGGAGAGGGGGTGGGGGTTGTGGTGGCGCCAAAAATAACCTTTGGGCGTGGTGCCAAGAGGAAGATGCTCAGCATTTTAGTTAATCATCTCAGCTGACGCTGCACGCAGTTGTTCCCGTGAAATGACCCCTCTAGTTGTTTTTTTTTCCTCTTTCTTTATTGTCACATCACCAGATTGTTCTTTTTCCATCGCCACATGATCGGAGTCATCATAAATAAACATTTCCTCTTCAAGAGCTTCACAATAGTTTCTGACAGTGATGTTTGCCAAGTAATGGTCTGTCCAGTCTCCTCTTACAGAAGTGATATAGCGACCAAAATCTCCAGACAAAGCAATGGCATTGCGACGAGTATCGCTCATCTCATGTTTCACAAAACCCCCTCGTAACAGCATCCTTCCTTGTCATTTGACTTACATGAGTTTTTTTTTATCAATGAAGTTTTTGGGACATTTAAAAAGTGTCGACAGCTGTTCTAAAGTGTGTCATACGTCAGTGATTTCACCATCCAGAAAACCACATGTGGATTAAGTGTGACGTTTTTAAGAGGGGCCTGCAAAGTCCCATCCCTCCTCTGCAGGGCTGGGTTTTTATGTGCGTAGCTTTTGTGCTTCAAAAGAAGTATGACGTGCGCTGTGTAGGAAGCAACATATGTCTCTGTAGAACGGTAAAATTATACATGTGTATGTGCCTGTGTGGATACACACACACACACATACACACACATGCATACATGTGTGTTTATGGTCACCACATGCTGCATACTAGCTCTACACATACGCACAGACACATGCAAGGAGATACAAAGTACAGTCAGTGCAGTACAGTTGGATACACCCCCCACACACACACACAAACACACACACACACACTGAGTGAATAGTCTTATAAAAAAGGCACTAGGCGGATGTAGCCGCCCGTGTGTGATGTATTTTTATGGCATGCAGCTGATGTCATGGTCGTAAAGCAGAGACATGAAACAAAGGGTGTAGTCTGCCTGACCCACATGGAACAAATTATGCTGACTAATTCCTGTGCAATATTTTTCTCATTTCGTTTCTTTTGCTGTGTGTGTGTGTGTGTGTGTGTGTGTGTGTGTGTGTGTGTGTGTGTGTGTGTGTGTGATGAGTGAAAAAAACAGAGAATGACTGAGGAAAGAACAAGGTGATGATATGGTCAAGGCAAAATTGTGTGTGTACATACAGTATGTCTGGTTGCATATATACTGAACATCTGTGAGTTTGCATGGCAGATAAAGATAAATTAAATAACTAAAGAAGCAGAGAGACGTATTGCCAGGCATGTCTGTTCTTTATGGCAATGAATGAAGGCTATGGTTCTCTCATCTGCACTGCTTTGGGCCTGAAGGAACCCCCTTAAAGCCCATTCACACCTGGAACGATAACTATAAATATAACTGTAACTTTAACAATATGTCCGTCCACGCTGACCAATGTGAACATAAGGCTGTTCTCTTGTGAATTAACTAATCTCTAAAATTCCATGATTTCTGATTGGCTGTCAGCCTTTTATCGTTCAAAAAAATCACACTGAAAGTGATTCCATGCACATGTTGTTGTCATTATAGTTGTGGTGTGGACATTGTCATTCATACTAATTAGAGTGATATTTATTTGGTGTTTTAGTTATAGTTATCGTTCTTTGTGTGAATGGCCCTTTAAGGCCTATGTTAGCAGGAGCATTGACAATATCCAAACAGCGCTAAACGTCATGAATGTCCCCAGCATCATGAACGCACGCACACACACACACACACACACACACACAACACAATCGCACATACTCAGGCAGTGGCGTGCTGCCATAATATTTTGTATTGAATTATGAATTTACATTGATTTAATGGGGTCATCCTTTATTTACAGAGAGATGGAGAGAGGAGTGGGAGGGGGAGTGGAAATGACAGAGAGAGGGATAGAGAGAGAGGGAGAGAGAAAAACAAGGCATTTCCTGGGCCAAAGATGAGTTCCCCCAGAGCACACTCTCTCTGTCTTCACCCTCTCTATTTATCTCTCTCTTCCCCTAGGGTGCCATTGAGCATTGGCATTGTTTACCAAAACGTCACAGTGTCTGCCTGGGCCCAATGAAAGGACCGGTGAAGGTCATCTTGCATTTAAACGGCTGTTTAACCTCTCTTGGTGTGTGTGTGTTTATGTCTGCGCGGTGTTCTACAGATGGATGCCTTGGAATGCAGTTCATTCTGACTAATTTCTTATCAGTCACACACACACTCCAGAAATGTCCAGAAATTGGTGCAGTTGGTCTGTATAATATAAGTTTGTGGGTGTGTGTGTGTGTGTGTCTGATCCAGTGTCATGGCATTGCTGGTATACTGGGAGCTACTCCTGCTGTGGTACTTTGTTAGGGCTGGGCTTGTATGTGCACTCTTTGCCAGGCACTCATATATTCCAAGCCGATTTTGTCCCCCTTTTCTCTTTCTCTCTCTCTCCCTCCCTCTCTCTCCCACCCTCCCTCTCTCACTTTCTCTTTCTCTCTCCCTCCCACCCTCCCTTTTGCTCTCTCTCTCTCTCTCTCTCTCTCTCTCTCTCTCTCTCACTATCTCTCTCCATCAAGGGTGCTTGCTCCAGCTGATACCCTAGACATCCAAATGAAGGCTGCAGTCTGTGACTGCATGACCACCTTGGCAACCACGTAATCACCCTGGAAGGAGACGGAGAGAGGGATGTTTGTGATCTGCCCAAGAAGAGAAAGAGGGAGGGATGTCTCCTCATCTTGTGTTCCCTCTCCCTCTCTGATGATAGCATAAACACGGGCAGTCTGTCACTTAGTGTCCAATTGTCTGCTTATGGAAGCCTTATGTACCCTAAGTAACTTTGGGACAACAGATATAGCTAGAATTATATGTTTGTTTTACATCCAGTTTCCTCATTCCCATCTGTTGTATTCTGAAAAAGTAAAAACAAACACACACACACTATCACACACAGGGCTGTAAGAACCAGCTGTAGTACGGGTGTGTGTCAATACCATTGAGAGGTATTAGTTAGTTTACACTGCAAGGCCAAAGATAAAGGCACTTAACTGTACACAGACACTTTTTCTCTCTCTCTCTCCCTCCATCCATCTCTCCCTCTGTCCCTTTATCCCTCTGTCTGTCACATCTACATCTCCATCTACTGCACTGGCCTCAGTAAAAGTACTGATGACGACCATTTGCATTTAAGCAAAGCAGTGTGTTGATAATTCCGAACAGTGGTGCTCAGTTGTGCCTGTTGTGGTAGAGTTGAGACGGATTTTTTGTTGTTGTTTTTTCTTCTCTTAGTTGGTGATTAATTGTGGATTGTGATGTAATAAGGAGTTGTTCACATCAAGACCGTGTGTTATGGGAGCACACTAAGAAGACCGCGTACACGCACACGCACACACACACACACTATACACTCAAGACCTTAGGAGAACCTTGTGGGATGTGTAAGCTCTACAGCAGTGAGGACATTTAGTGGTTGTGATTCAGCAGCATGGCTGACTCACACACACTCAATCCTAGAGAGACAGAGTGAGGGGGAGAGAGAGAGAGAGAGAAGTGGGGGAGAGGAGAGAGAGAGAGAAAACAAACAAGACAGGAGAGGAAACATGAGGAAGGAGACAGACCGCAGAAAGGTGTCTGTGTGTGTGTGTGTGTGTGTGTGTGTGAGGGACTGAACGAGCGAAAGTGAGTGAGAACAAACAGGAGGAGCGTGTGACCGACAGACAGAGAGCCCCTCTGTGGAGGTGCTGTTAAACCGCCAGAACGCATCGAAGCGCTTCACAGCAAGACGAGCAAGGTAGAGCGAAAAACGAAAGCGAGAGAGAAAGAGAGCATAAAAGAATAGTGGATGCTTTTCACACAAGACGACCCCAATTCACCCGCCCCTGCCCCTCCACCACCACCACCTCCTCCTCCACCACCTCATACTGGTTTCAGTCTAGCACACCCCCCGTGGTGAACGCCATGTGGGAAATCATTACTGTTTATCCCCCCTCCTGCCTGTGACACCCACAGCCTCAAAGATTCCCATCAGCCTGTGGAGCGAGAGCCTTTGCTCTGTGCGTGTGTGCGTGTGTGTGTGTGTGTGTGTGCACGTGTGTGAGTGTGAACAAAAGCCTCTGTTCTGTTTGTGACTGTCTGTGTGTGCGTGAGAAAGAAAGAGAGAGCAAGAGCCTCTTCTCTCTGTGTGTGTGTGTGCCTTGTGTAAGCTTTGAGCCTCTCATTACTGCTCTCTGCATGGCCAGTGAGTGACCGGAAGACTGACCAGAGATCAGTCCAATGTAGCCACCAAAACAGAGCTTCTTCATCTGACCACTCCAGTGTGTTTGCTACAGATGGCAGTGGCTTTGTTGTTGATGCTGCTGTTGTTGTCTCACTGCTGCTGCAGCAGCCTACCTTGGGTAACAGGGCTTCAGTTGAGTTCACACACTCTCTCTTTCACACACATATACACTCACACTCACTCTCTCACACACACACACACACACACACAGTATGACACATCTCACGCCTAACCCACACGCTTACACACATTCTCTCAGTACGTTGAGATTCAGCACAGGCACAGCCAACTTCAACACACCCACACACTGCATATTTGACACATGCTTTCACCAATGTGTGCACACAGATATTCACTAAGATACATGATCACTCAGGCTACACACACACACACAAACCACCACTCAGTCCACCCAAGGGTCAGGGGGGAGCATTGAGAACCCCAGTTTTTCTTTCTTTTTTTTCAACTTCTCCTTATCCATCCATCCATCCATCCGTTCTCACCAATCGGCATACTCCTCTTCAGTCTTCCCCCACCTCCACCACCACCTCTTCCCTTGGCTTCCCCCAGGCAAGGCATGGCTTTCCCACATCACTCCTCTCCATTCCCACTGATTCATTTCACATTTCACATTTCACAGGCGTTACACACACACACACAACCGCCCCCATATCCATGACCATTTCGCAATCGTAAGTGTGTGAATCAGGAGCCTCTTCCTTGTACACCAGTTCCATAGAGCTGGAAGGGTTCTGGTAGAGACTGACAGCAGGAGGTAAAGGGAGAGAGAGAGAGAGAGAGAGAAACAAATAGAGAGAGGGAGTCTGAGGTTTTACTTAAAAGCTTGTCTCAGCACAGGCCTCTGCACTACACCATCTCCAGTGCTCTCATCTATCTGCTGTAGGAATGGAAAGGTCAGAGAACTTCTCAACCAACATTCAGCATGCACACATTAAAGACCGGATAAATGAGCATGGCACACATATGCACACACACACACACACACGTACTGTGTTGTCACTGTGTGTTTCGCACCTCATTTTCTCTTATTTCCACAACCATACATACTCACAGTCTCTTAGTGTTGTTCACTCTGCTATCTGGGGTTCCCATTGCTGTGACTCAAGGATGAATATGTGTTTGTGTCTGTCTGTGTGTGTATGTGTGTGTGTGTGTGTGTGTGTGTGTGTGTGTGTGTGTGTGTGTGCATGATCTGATGCTCCAAGCTGATGTTTGCCTAATGGGAAAAAGATGCTGTGAATCCTGTAGCCCCTATCAGAGTTGGTAAACAGTGCACTCAACACTTAATCCTTCCTGACCTCACTGGCTCACAACCATTTGGCTGTGTGTACACCAGGGCAGAATCTGTGCGTGTGTGTGTGTGTGTGTGTCTGTCTATGTGTGTGTGTGTGTGTGTGTGAGAGAGAGAGGGAGAGATACCGAGCAAATGACATTTTAGTGTGGGCTAAGGTTTCTCTGCCCGCAACATCTCACACTAACCCCCCCACACACACACACACACACTCTCTCTCTCTCTCACTTTCTTTCTTTTTTTCCCCCCCCTTTCTACCCTCTACAGAGCCCCTACTAATGCCTTTGTTTAATAATAATAAATCCCTTTCCACAGTGTAGGGGCACAGGCCCATTATGGCTCTCTGGATGCCACACCTCTGTGTGTTAATCTTGTAAACTGGGTCCAGGTAGTCCCCTCTGAAGCTATGCATGCTGCACAATTGCCCATGGGGCTGAATGCACTTTCCAGTGAACCCATGCAAAGTGTACTCAAATCCTACTGGCACAAAGCCCTGGTTGCAGGGCCTTCGGTGCTGGGCGTTGGCATAGAGTGGCAGTTGAGTCAAGTCGAGCTGGATAGCACAGTCTGGTACTTTCTTTGTGTTGTGGTGGAAAATCGAGCATTGTTGTGGCTTTACATTCAGAGAAGAGCAAAGAGCACACCTGATTTGCATTGGTTTGCATCTGCATGCATTGTTTAAGGCTGATCTCAGTCTGTTGACTTGCTAAATGACTGCCACTTTTCTCGACGGTTTGGCATTGTCAATTGTTAAGTTGACAACAAGTTTGGTTGCTCCTCTGTCTTGGTGTGTGTGTGTGTGTGAGAGAGAGAGAGATAGCGATAGCCTCTTCTCTGTGTGTGTGTGTGTGTGTGTGTGTGTGTGTGTGTGTGTGTGTGTGTGTGTGTGTGTGTGTGTGCGCGCGCGCCTTGTTTAGGCTTTGGGCCTCTCATTACTGCTCTCTGCATGGCCAGTGAGTGACCAGAAGACTGACCAGAGATCAGTCCAATGTAGCCACCAAAACAGAGCTTCTTCATCTGACCACTCCAGTGTGTTTGCTCCAGATGGCAGTGGTTTTGTTGTTGATGCAGCCTGCCTTGGCTAACAGGGCTGCAGTTTAATTCACACACTCTCTCTCTCACACACATACACTCACACTCACTCACACACACACACACACACAAACAGTTTGACACATCTAAAGCCTAACCCACACGCTTACACACATTCTCTAAATATGTTGAGAATCAGCACTGTATGTGTGTGTGTGTGCATGCCCACGCACGCACGGCAGCTGCACGGCTTTTATATACGAGGCCACAACACCAAGTTAGGAGAAGGTGTGTGTTTGTGTGCTTGGTATCTCCGTTCAAATAAATAACACGGTAGTGACCCTCTTACGTCCACAGATGTCTGGTTTCTGTCTCCCATCGCCCACTAACCTGCCCCATGACAAGTCATTGGGACAAACATTTAGCACTAATAGCTGACTGTCTATGTCACATTCACACATCACGTCACACACTGTGGCCCATATACAGTTTACCAGCAGTGGACCACGTCAGTAAGATTAGGCATGGAATAACTGAGTTGGTGACTCCTCTTAGGCCGGGAGTCAGTGAGTTGTTGACTTTTTTCTGGCCGGGATGAAGTCTGTGAGCTGGTGTCCTTTCTGACAAAGAGTCAGGGAGTTGAGGACTCCTTTCAGGCCAGCAGTTAATGAGTTCACGACTCTTTGAGGTTGCAAGACATTGGGATTTTAGACTGTTGGTTGGCATCTCCTTTCCTAGCTGGGAGACAGTTAATTTGTGACCTCTCACACAGCGAGTTAGTGATTCCCCTCAGACAGGGAGTGAATGAATTTGTGACCTAGAATCAGTAAGCTGGTGATTCCTTTC